>CM071686.1:28555799-29155799 GCA_036553675.1 Solanum okadae | reverse complement strand
GAAGTCGGATTTTCGAAAAATAAAACGGATTTTTTTTTTTGATATAGCTAAACAAGTTACCGGTAACTTCCGAAGCACATTTTTAAGAACTTTTTGGGTCATTTCACTTCCGTCTTTATCTCTTATTCTAGCTGGACGTCTGGAATTATATTTTCTTCTCCGTTGCATTTCGAACATATGTGGTCTGGGTATTTGTGACCAATTAGCTTGCAATATCTGGTTAATAATTCTACCGAAATAAATCCTACTTTTAGTGCTCGTGTCGTAGGTCGTTCTTCTGGCTTAAGTAATGATAAAATCCATCTTTGGACTTCATCCATATCTGTTTTCCTTAGCTCTCTTGAATTGGAATAAATCATTAACCGGTCTCTTGCATAGTAGCTCTTTATAGCGTTTCCGTTTAATTAATTATTTGCTAGTTCTTGTATAATGGTTGATATACCAATTATTCTCTTATTGACATAAAAACTGGGTATCTCGCTTTTTTGTATCTCTGGTTGCTGTTCGATATCTTCCGATATTATCATATCTTTTGTTACTCCTATCTTTACCACTTGTATCGGAGGTTTTATTTCCTCGTATAATATATCTGTTGTTGCCGTATAAAATTTTACATAGAATAAATTTCCCTTAGTAACTCTCTTATATGTAATAAATGTTTTATGTAGTTCCGGTATTCCACTTAGTTCCTCTCCATCATATGTATATACTGTATTTAATAGTCCATAGTTGTAACATGTCCTTACTAAGTTGGCGTTAGTTTTCGGTTGTGCAATCAGTTTATTATAATCTTGTAATTTTTGGGTTAAATAATCCTGGTTGGGTTCTTGGGTTGTAGTAGATCTGGGGTTAAGGTTTAAAAATGTTTGGATTTTGTATATATTTTCTATATAGGTTCACGTAATATGGTTATATGTTCTTTTGTCATGGTGTAGGCTATCCGCATATATAGAAATTTGTGGTTCTATAGCTAATGTGTTTTTTGGTGTTAGCCTCGGGGTAAATGGTTTTTCGAATAACTAGTTTAAGTTTGAATTCTTATGTTTTTCACTAACTCGTTGGCTTGTACCTGTAGCTGTATTTAAAAAAATGTTATGGGTTTTTAGGTGTTTTCCAACGTCACCTTTTAGCTCTGGATTTTTTCTGTCTTCCGATCGACATAGCTCCGCATTTTTACAGTCATGCTGCTGACTTATACTAGCTTTAGATTTCAGATTATCTTCATTAGTCTTTAGCTTTTGTATCTCGTTGTCCATACTATCCACTTTTGTACAAAGTGTAGTAATAGCTTTGAGTATCTTTTCAATTGTATTTTCTTCCTCAGTCTCAGTCTGAGTAGCTTCGTCATGATATGTAATCTGCAATAATATTCTTATCAGTTTTTATTACTTCAATTGTAAATGGAAAATTTAATATATTTAATACCAATTTCCTTATTTCTTTTGTTGTTACCGAATCTTGTATTTTTCTTGTTAGCCACCATTTTACTTGTGTATTATCTGTTCTTATAATGAATTTGTTATGTACAATATATGGTTCAAATGATAATAAACACTTATATACTGAATATAATTCTTTTCTATTTATTTCCCATTTTATTTCTGTATTATTAAATGTTCCTGAATAATACCTACAATGATGTTCTATCGTATTGCCATCATACCTGTATTTTAATATTCCTCCATAACTTTTTTCACTCGCATCTGATTCTATTATATAAGTAAATTTTTTGTTTTCATCTGGAAAGTATAGTTTAGGTAAGTTTTTACATAATAATTTTACCTTTTGTATTTGTATTTGTTCTTTTTTATCAAACTGGTATTCTATATTTTTCTTTAATTTTTGTTGTAATGGTTTTAAATTCTCTGCTAATTTTGGTATGTATTCTCTTACTTGATTTACTAGTCCTAGAAATGATTGTAATTTCTTTTTCGTATCTAGTTGTTCATTTGAGTTAATTATTTTTTGTACTATGTGTGTTTGCATTTTTATTCCATTTTTATCTATTTGTATTCCTAAGAATTCTATTTGCTTTTTCATTATGTCTGCTTTCTTTTTACTTAGACTTATGCCTGAATATTCTATAATATGTATAAATTTTTCTAATAATTTTATATGTTCATCTTGTGTTTTGGAATATAGTAATATATCATCAATATATACTACACAATTTTCTAGTTGTTTAAAATAGTTATCCATAAAGTGTTGATATCTACCTGGTGCATTTTTATATCCAAATGGTAATACGTTCCATTCATAAAATCCTTGTGGTACTGTAAATGCTATAAGTATTTTAGATTCTTCTTCTAACTTTAAGTGGTAAAATCCGCATTTACAATCAAATTTGCTAAAATAATTATATCCTTGTATTTATCTTATCTTTAGTATTTTATTTGGTATCGGATAATTATATGTTTTAGTTTTTGCATTTAAATTTCTATAATCAATAACCATTCTGCTTTTTCCTCTTTTTTGTTCACAATGTTTATTTACGATAAATACCGGGCTTGTGTGCTTACTATTGCTTTCTTGTATATATCCTCTTTCTAGTAATTCATTTATATGTATCTTAAATTCGGTTAAATCATTAAAATTATACTTTAATGATTTTTGGGTTATTATACTATTATTATCAATTAGCTCAATTTTTACTTTTGTTTTATGTTTCTCCCATCCTTGTAAAGGATCCTCACTATATAATAATTCTAACTTATCTTGGATTATTTTTACTTTATCTATAGAGAATATAATTAATTCTATTTTAGGGTCTTCTTCTTTTATATTTTCTAATTTTTGTGTAATTTTTTCACTTCCTTTTATCCATTATGTTGTTTTTCGTTTTTTGTTATTTACTCTTTTTGCTCCTATTTTTTGTTTACACGGTGTTGTGAACCACTAGTGTGTTTTTGTTATTATATGTGGGTATAGCTTTTCTAAAAATGGCATTCCTAATAGCATATTTTTTGTAGTTAATTCAAAGTTATATATTTCCTCTATAATTAATATCTTATCCCATATTTGTATTTTTATATTTTTTTTTGTCTTATATGTGATCATGCTTCCTTCATTATTAAATCCTGTTACTACTATCGGTGTTTTTATTTTTTCTCATTTGTCTTCTGGTAAAACAATTGTATTTACATATATTAGCTTCTGCTCCCATATCTATCATTGGTGTATAATATCTGTTGTAATATCCCTCTATTATTATCTTTGCAAGTATATATATTTTTATATTTTTATCATATTAAAGTCCTTTTTATTATTACTCTTTATTTTCATAATTTATTATTAACTGTTTGTCTTCTAGATTATATGGTTTTACTTGTTCTAGCCATTTTATTCCTAAAGTGATATTTTCATTTCCTTGATATATTTTAAATTTTATTACTATTGGTACGCCTCCAATGATTATTTTCTTTTCTATAGTTTCTTCGATATACATTAATGCTTTTGGTAGTTCGGGGCATAATTGTTCAGTAGTTATTATTTCATCTTCCGTCACTAATTCTCTTGTAATATAGTTTTCTTCTAGTCCTGTATTTATTAATATTAAATATTTTTGTTGTTCCATTATCCACTTTATGTAGTAATGATGTGGTTTTATTTCTTCTTCCATTGATTTTTGTGGGGTTTTATCTATTCTTCTTGAGGTACTCATTTTTTATGATATTTGGGGTATTTCATTGTTTATTCTTTTTGATGTACTTAGTCTTTCTTTTACTATTTCTAAATCTTCTTCTATTTCAATTTCATTATAACTATAATCATTATTATCTATGACTGTAACTATCCTTTCAAAGGGATCTTCTATTTTTATTTTATATATTTTATATTTTGCTGTTATTTTATGTTTTGTTGTTAGAACATATAAGTTTTTACATCTAGCTGTAAATATTTTACTTCCTAGGGCTAGTTCTATTCCTGACATTTTCCAATATAATACTAATGATTTATCTATATTTCTGTCATTTATTGCTACTGAGTAGTTAACACTTATTATAAATTTAAATTTTTGGTATATGAGGTTACCTTTTACTGCACTTATTATACTTTTTTCTATAGGTTGTATGATCCTATCATCTGCTAAGTATATTTCTATGGGTATATCTATTCCTTCTCTAAAACATGCTTTTATTAGTATTTCTGTTCCTCCTAAATGTACATATTTAATTGGATTTTAACTTTAATATCTTGTATTTCTTTATTTATTATTCGTTTGTTTATTATTGGTATTTTAGTCTTTCCTTTGGTGTATTTGCAATCTATGATATGTTCTCTTTGGCTTACTACATAATATTCTTCTTTTTGTCGTTTAAACCAGTTTCTTATTATTGGTATTTCGAATATATTTTGTACGCTTAGATCTAATTCTTTTCCTTTTATTTGTTCAAATATATTATTATCAAATATTATTTTTTGTTCTGAAGATTCTTCATTTTGGTATTCTTCTTTAGTTATTATTTCTATATCTGTTTCAGTCATTTGTTATATTACAGAATTCATTGTCTGATTCTATTTCTATATCATTATCTATTTCATTTTCTGATATTTCATATATGCTATCTTCACTTTCTAATTCAGAATCTATATATTCTATCGGCGTATATTTTTCATCGTTTATTATTATTTCTGATATTTGTTTTTTCTTTGGATCTTTAGGTAATTTACAATCTCTAGCTATGTGTCCTAATTTTCCACAATTATAACAAGTACATTCCGTTAGTTTTCTTTTTGGTCTATATGGTCTTTTGATTTTTATTTTTTTACATAGTATCTTCTTCTTGGTTTTTTATATTTATATTTTGATTTTTATTTTTTATTATATTTCTTTCTATTTTTATAATACCTATCTGTACAACCAAATTGAGGTGCTGTTTTATTTTTGCAACATGCCAAGTTTTTTACTAATATTTTTTCCATTTTTATTTCTTCTTTATGTTTTTCACATAGTTCCATAAACCATCGTTGCAAGAATTTCATTCTACCCCCTAAGGTATCTGTTAATTCTGCTTCATTCCAACTTTTTATTATTTTTGAATTAAAAGGTTCTGGTAATTTTGTAAAATATAATTTTCTTACTTCTTTACTTTCTTCTGTGCTATATGCTCCTTTATAATAATATTCTCTAAATGCACATGTATATTCATCTATGTAACACATATTATATATTGCTAATTTTGTCATTAGATTTCGATTTATGATTTTTTCTTTATTTTGTTTTTCTACCTCTGTTGTCATACTACTAAATTCATTCCTTATAGCTATTTCGTATTTATATAGTATTTCCATAGTTGTAGTAGCTATTCCACCATCAAATTTTTTATTACTTCTTAGAGTTTGTAAACTTTCATCTGATAAATTTTGTAGCCATAATTTTACTGTTCCTATAAGTGTTCTTTTTATATATCCTGGTGTTTCCTTCATTACTATTTTGTTATCTATTAATTGTTTTGATATATATCATATCCATAATTGGATTGTTTTGTTTATATCTGCTACACAGTCTAAATCTAAAAAATCATGTTGTTCGGTTATCGGTTTAGGCGTCCATTTTTTATTTAATCTTTTATCCCATATAGTTTTTTCTCTATCATATTGTCCATAGTTTTCATTATAATATTTTGGATTTAAATTTTTTGGGTTTTTTACTCCTGATGTGCTAGGTTTTTCATCCATGTCTATGTCTCCTGTATTTACTTTTAAATTCTTTGTATTATCTATGTTTGCTAAAAGTTCTGTATATGTTTCGCTTGTTTCCGAATGTTGTTCATCTAGATCATCGTCATTTATTTCATCAATTCTTATTTCGGGTAGATTATCTTGGTTATTTTCTTCTTTTCCTTCTAATTCATCTGCTAATTGCAATTTTTCTTTAAATTTAATTATCTCATTTGCTAATTTTGTTTTTTGTTCTTTTTCTTTTTTTTGTATCATACATTTCTTTTAACACTGCCAGCTCTTTTTCTAGTTCTATTATTTTAGTATTTTTTACTTCTTCTAATTGTTGTACTTCCTTTTTTGCTTGTTGTTTTATTTTTTCTATTTCCGTTTTTCTATCTATTTCTTCATTTTCTTTTGTTATTCTTATCATAGCTGTTAAACTATCTTCTAGTTTTACCGTTTAATTTTCTAACATTAGACTTATATTGTCACCTATTTTCTAGTATCTTCTTCCTAGATTAGAAAATATTATCTTTATTTTTAGTCCGTCATAGTTTTCATATATTTTTTCGTCTATGACATATTCTTCCTTATTCATTTATAAATTATGTTGTAGTTTATATTCTAAGTTATTTATTTGTATTTCTAGATATAAAATAGTCTTTCTTTGTGCTATTATAGATTTGTGACAAGTTACTGCAAATATATTACTGTTAAGTCTGTCCTGCCTGTGTCTTAATTCTTGTCTTTTTGTTATATTTATTTCAGTAAGTTTTTGTTTATATTCGTTATTCATTGTGTTTTTAAATATTGAATATATTTATATTCTATTTTAGATATATTATCTATTAATTGATCTAATTTGTCGTTATTAGTTTTTGTGATATTGAGTTGTTTATAGAGCTATGGATAATAAGAAACATAATAAGAAACATACTAGTAGAAAGATAAGAAAATTAAGAAGAAAATTAAACAAATTATATCCGAAATATAAACAACTCAATATCACAAAAATTGATAACGACAAATTAGATCAATTAATAGATAATATATCTAAAATAGAATATAAATATATTCAATATCGAAAAATACAATGAATAACGAGAATAACGAATATAGACAAAAACTTACTAAAATAACTATAGCGAACAGACAAGAATTAGCGCATAGGCAAAGTAGACTTAACAGTAATATATTCGCAGGAATTTGCAAAAAATCTATAATAGCACAGAGAAAAACTATTTTATATCTAGAAATACAAATAAAAAGTTTAGAATATAAACTTCAACACAATCTATAAATGAATAAGGAAGAATACGCAATAGATGAAAAAACATATGAAAATTATGACGGATTAAAAATAAAGATAATATTTTCTAATCTATGAAGAAGGTATAAGAAAATAGGTGACAATCTAAGTTTAATGTTAGAAAAAGAAACGGTAAAACTAGAAGATAGTTTAACTGCTATGATAAGAATAACAAAAGAAAATGAAGAAATAGATAGAAAAACGGAAATAGAAAAAATAAAACAACAAGCAAAAAAGGAAGTACAACAATTAGAAGAAGTAAAAAATACTAAAATAATAGAACTAGAAAAAGAGCTGGCAATATTAAAAGAAATGTACGAAATTAAACAAAAAGAAAAAGACCAAAAAACAAAATTAACAAATGAGACAATTAAATTTAAAGAAAAATACTAGAAGATGAATTAGAAGAAAAAGAAGAAAATAACCAAGATAATCTATCCGAAATAAGAATTGATGAAATAAACGACGATGATCTAGAACAACATTCAGAAACAAGCGAAACATATACAAAACTTTTAGCAAACATAGATAATACAAAGAATTTACAAAAAAAATACAGGAGACGTAGACATAGATGAAAAACCTAGCACATCAGGAGTAAATAATCCAAAAAATTTTAATCCAAAATATTATAATAAAAACTATGAACAATATGATAGGGAAAAAACTATATGGGATAAAAGATTAAATAAAATATTGACACCTAAACCAATAACTGAACGACATGATTTTTTAGATTTAGACTGTGTAGCAGATATAAATAAAATAATCCAGTTATGAGTGAGATATATATCAAAACAATTAATAGATAACAAAATAGTAATGACAGAAACACCAAAATATATAGAAAGAACACTTATAGGAACAGTAAAATTATGGCTACAAAATTTATCAGATGAAAGTTTACAAACTCTAAGAAGTAATAAAAAAGTTCATGGTGGAATAGCTACTACAGCTATGGAAATACTATATAAATACGAAATAGCTATAAGGAATTAATTTAGTAGTATGACAACAAAGGTAGAAGAACAAAATAAAGAAAAAATCATAAATCAGAATCTAATGACAAAATTAGTAATATGTAATATGTGTTACATAGATTAATATACATGTGCATTTAGAAAATACTATTATAAAGGAACATATAGCACAGAAGAAAGTAAAGAACTAAGAAAATTATATTTTACAAAATTACCAGAAGCTTTTAATTCAAAAATAATAAAAAGTTGGAATGAAGCAGAATTAACAGATACCTTAGGAGCTAGAATAAAATTCTTGCAACGATGGTTTATGGAACTGTGAAAAACATAAAGAAGAAATAATAATGGAAAAAATATTAGTAAAAAACTTGGCATGTTGCAAAAATAAAACAACACCTCAATTTGGTTGTACGGATAGGTATTATAAAAATAGAAAGAAATATAATAAAAAATATAGATCAAAATATAAATATAAAAAAACAAGAAGAAGATACTATGTAAAAAATTATAAAACCAAAAGATCATATAGACCAAAAAGAAAACTAACGGAATGTACTTGTTATCATTGTGGAAAAATTAGGACACATAGCTAGAAATTGTAAATTACCTAAAAATCCAAAGAAAAAACAAATATAAGAAATAATAATAGACTGCAAATACACCAAATGAAAGGCTAAAATACCAATAATAAACAAACGAATAATAAATAAAGAAATACAAGATATTAAGGCTAAAAATCCAATTAAATATGTACATTTAGGAGGAACAGAAATACTAATAAAAGAATGTTTTAGAGAAGGAATAGATACACCCATAGAAATATACGTAGCAGATGATAGTATCATACAACCTATAGAAAAAAGTATAATAAGTGCAGTAAAAGGTAACCTCATATATCAAAAATTTAAATTTATAATAAGTGTTAACTACTCAGTAACAATAAATGACAGAAACACAGATAAATCACTAGTTTTATATTGGAAAATGTCAGAGATAGAACTATCCCCGGGAAGTAAAATATTTACGGCTAGAAGTAAAAACTTATATGTTTTAACAACAAAACATAAAATAACAGCAAAAAATAAAATAAAATAAATAAAAATAGAAGATCCCTTTGAAAGGATAGTTACAGTCATAGATAATAATGATTATAGTTATAATGAAATTGAAATAGAAGAAGATTTAGAAATAGTAAAAGAAAGACTAAGTACATCAAAAAGAATAAACAATGAAATACCCCAAATATCATAAAAAATGAGTACCTCAAGAAGAATAGATAAAACCCCACAAAAATCAATGGAAGAAGAAATAAAACCACATCATTACTACATAAAGTGAATAATGGAACAACAAAAATATTTAATATTAATAAATACAGGACTAGAAGAAAACTATATTACAAGAGAATTAGTGACGGAAGATGAAATAATAACTACTGAACAATTATGCCCCGAACTACCAAAAGCATTAATGTATACCGAAGAAACTATAGAAAAGAAAATAATCATTGGAGGCGTACCAATAGTAATAAAATTTAAAATATATCAAGGAAATAAAAATATCACTTTAGGAATAAAATGGCTAGAACAAGTAAAACCATATAATCTAGAAGACAAGCAGTTGACAATAAATTATGAAAATAAAAGAATAATAATAAAAAGAACTTTAGTATGATAAAAATATGAAAATATATATACTTGCAAAGATAATAATAGAGAGATATTACAACAGCTATTATACACCAATGATAGATACGGGAGCAGAACCTAATATATGTAAATACAATTGTTACAAGAAGATAAGTGGGAAAAATTAAAAACACTGATAGTAGTAACAGGATTTAATAATGAAGGAAGCATGATCACATATAAGACAAAAAATATAAAAATACAAATATGAGATAAGATATTAACTATAGAAGAAATATATAACTTTGAATTGATCACAAAAGATATGATATTAGGAATATACCCACATTTAATAACAAAAATATACTGGTAGTTCACAACACCGTGTAAACAAAAAATAGGAGCAAAAAGAGTAAATAACAAAAAACGAAAAACAACAGAATGGATAAAAGGAAGTGAAAAAATTACACAAAAATTAGAAAATATAAAAGAGGAAGACCCCAAGATAGAATTAATTATATTCTCTATAGATAAAGTAAAAATAATTCAAGATAAGTTAGAATTATTATATAGTGAAGATCCTTTACAAGGATGGGAAAAATTTAAAACAACAATAAAAATTGAGCTAATTGATAATAATAGTATAATAACCCAAAAACCATTAAAATATAATTTTAATGATTTAACAGAATTTAAGATACATATAACTGAATTATTAGAAAAAGGGTATGTACAAGAAAGCAATAGCAAGCATACAAGCCCAACATTTATAGTAAATAAACATAGTGAACAAAAAAGAGGAAAAAGTAGAATGGTTATTGATTATAGAAATTTAAATGCAAAAACTAAAACATATAATTGCCCAATACCAAATAAAATATTAAAAATAAGACAAATATAAGGATATAATTACATTAGTAAATTTGACTGCAAATCAGGATTTTACCACTTAAAGTTAGAAGAAGAATCTAAATAACATACGACATTTACAGTACCACAAAGATTTTATGAATGGAATGTATTACCATTTGGATATAGAAATGCACCAGGTAGATATCAACACTTTATGGATAACTATTTTAAACAACTAGAAAATTGTGTAGTATATATTGATGATATATTACTATATTCCAAAACACAAGATGAACATATAAAATTATTAGAAAAATTTATACATATTATAGAATATTCATGCATAAGTCTAAGTAAAAAGAAAGCATACATAATGAAAAGGCAAATAGAATTCTTAGGAATACAAATAGATAAAAATGGAATAAAAATGCAAACACACATAGTACAAAAAATAATTAACTCAAATGAACAACTAGATACGAAAAAGAAATTACAATCATTTCTAGGACTAGTAAACCAAGTAAGAGAATACATACCAAAATTAGCAGAGAATTTAAAATTGTTACAACAAAAATTAAAGAAAGATGTAGAATACCAGTTTCATAAAAAAGACCAAACACAAATACAAAAAATAAAACTATTATGTAAGAACCTATCTAAACTATATTTTCCTGACGAAAACAAAAAATTTACTTATATAATAGAATCAGACGCCAGTGAAAAAAATTATGGAGGAATTTTAAAATATAGATATGATAAAGAAGAAATAGAACATCATTGTAGATATTATTTAGGAACATTTACCAATACAAAAATAAGATGGGAAATAAATAGGAAAGAACTATATTCAGTGTATAAATGTTTACTATCATTTGAACCATACATTGTATATAACAAATTTATTATAAGAATAGATAACACACAAGTAAAATGGTGGCTAACAAGAAAGATACAAGATTCGGTAACTACAAAAGAAATAAGAAGATTGATATTAAATATATTAAATTTTACATTTACAATTGAAGTAATAAAAACTGACAAGAATGTTATTGCAGATTACTTATCAAGACAAAGCTACTCAAACTGACAAAGAAAATACAATGGAAGAGATACTCAAAGCCATTACTACACTTTGCATAAAAGTGAGCAGTATGGACAATGAGATACAAAAGTTAAAGACTAATGAAGATAATCTAAAGTTTAAAGCTAGTCAGCAGCATGACTATAATAAACTGATTGCACAATCGAAAAGTAACGCCAACTTAGTAAGGACATGTTACAACTATGGACTATTAAATACAGTATATACATAGACGGAGAGGAACTAAGTGGAATACCGGAACTACATAAAACATTTATTACATATAAGAGAGTTACTAAGGGAAATTTATTCTATGTAAAATTTTATACGGCAACAACAGAGATATTATATGAGGAAATAAAACCTCCGATACAAGTTGTAAAGATAAGACTAACAAAAGATATGATAATAACGAAGGATATCGAACAGCAACCAGAGATACAAAAAAGTGAGATACCCAGTTTTTATGCCAATAAGAGAATAATTGGTATATCAACCATTATACAAGAACTAGCAAATAATTATTTAAACAGAAACGCTATATGGAGCTACTACACAAGAGATCCGTTAATAATTTATTCCAATTCAAGGGAGCTAAGGAAAGCAGATATGGATGAAGTCCAAAGATGGATTTTATCATTACTTAAGCCAGAAGAACGACCTACAACACGAGCACTAAAAGTAGGATTTATTTCGGCAGAGTTATTAACCAGATATTGCAAGTTAATTGGACACAAATATCCAGATCACATATGTTCAAAATGCAATGGAGAAGATAATGTGATACCAGACGTCCAGCTAGAATAATCCAAAGGGCAAAAAGAGATAAGCATGGAAAAAGATAAGTATGGAAAAAGATAAAAGAAAAAGAAGTCAAGAAAGCTAAAGGCATCTACGTATTATTGCAAAGATGTAAAAGTCATAAAGTTATTTAACTTATTAGAAATAGTAGTAGACATGTGTAAAGTAGGAATAGTAAAGTAGATAAGTAGGTGTGTCATAAACTAGATAAGTGGTGTGCTTATGGTATAGTATGGTAGTGTTAAATAGTCATATAGTATGGACAAATTAAAAGAGTATGGGCACGTGTAAGTAGTAAGTATGGTAGGTGTAAGTAGCACATTATTGTGCATTATTGTAAAGTAATGCATTATTATGCATTACTGTACAGATAAAATTTGAAAGTGCAGTAGATAGGATTTCCTTTCTATATAAAGGAAGGAACATGTAACATAAAAGGCAGACTGAAATAAAGAAGCACTTTCATAAACGCTCTCTCAATATTTAATACTTAAGCTATTCATATTTAATAGATAATGGAACACACTTCAGATATCATGGATAAGCAAAAGGCAAAGGTATATTGTTCAAAAAATATGCAGAACTAATTTCATATATTCCTGAATATCATATATATGATTGAATAAATTTATGTTAGTTATTATGTATTAGAATTATTTGAATCATGATTTCTAGTTTATTAGCACACTGGAAACATGGAGAAAACTTCTATACTATGTCATCCTAATGTTGAAATCGGTAGGCTAGAAAAGCCGTTTAGAGGAGTAAACAAAGTTGAGGCGCTAATAAGAAGGAAGTATTTGCTAAAGTACGATGCTAGTAGTGACAGGAGAACATGACAAACAGATAATCTAGTTCATAATAATCTAATATGAATTTGTCACGACCCGATTCCTCAAGTCATGATGGCACCTACTATAACCCACCAGTAGGTAAGCCAACCCGTAACCCGGAACAACAAGTAATGGGTATGAGGGTAGAAATTAAACAAGAGTAGGCAAATAACAATATAAACAGGCGGAATCAAACCAAAAACATATATACAAATAAAGATCCCTCCCAGAACCTGGAAGTCACTAGTACAGAGCTACTACAAAATGAGTACAAGTCCTAAAACCGGACAACAGATCTTGGACTGTCTCGAAAGGAAAAAGACAAGTCTATATATACAGATGGAGACTGAAATAGTACAGAACGCCGTGTGCTCACCCCCGTCTCCGGATAAGTCTACTCCAAGCTCGATCAACGCTGGCTACTAGTGCTCGGACCTGCATCACGAAATAGATGCAGAGCGTAGCATGAGTACCAAAACAACAGGTACCCAGTAGGCATCATCGGCCGACTGAGCAAGATAAGCAAAAGTAAACTGAAGTGCGAATAAAGGGTCACAATCAAATGACAAAAGAATAGTAAATGGGGTATGTACACGAGCGTACAGGCAACAAAGACAAGCAATCTAACTAACTCCGCCGGGCTCCCATAAACTCGACGGGTACGCTCGTGCACAATAAAAGAAACCACCTGCACGGACCCCCATAAGCCCGGCAGATGGACCGGCAGTTGAAGTAAAATAATGGAACTAGAAGGTCTATCACAATATTACCAATTTCCGGACTTTTAACTGAACCATTCCCAATCATATTCCGAGATCTCATTACGTCCCGGACTTTAACCGGAATCTCTCCAACCTCCAAAACCTCAACCTACAGATGAGAGTAATCAAGACTAAACTGAAGCTTCAGTGAGGAATTGGGAATACACCACGCGCAAGCTGGACCACGGACTCGAACCGGGTACTATAGCTAATGAGTCAACCTATATGGGCTGGACCACGGACTCGAACCGGGTGCTGTAGCCAAAGGTCGGGCACGGGTGGGCTGGACCACGGACTCGAACCGGGTGCTGTAGCCAAAACCAGATCACAGGTAAGCTGGACCACGGACTCTAACCGGGTACTGTAGCTAAGCCTGGACATAAGTAAGCTGGACCACGGACTCTAACCGGGTACTGTAGCTAAAACCAGATCACAGGTAAGCTGGACCACAGACTCTAACCGGGTACTGTAGCTAAGCCTGGACATAAGTAAGCTGGACCACGGACTCTAACCGGGTACTGTAGCCAAAACCAGATCACAGGTAAGCTGGACCACGGACTCTAACCGGGTACTGAAGCTAAGCCTGGACATATGTAAGCTGGACCACGGACTCTAACCGGGTACTGTAGCTAAAACCAGATCACAGGTAAGCTGGACCACGGACTCTAACCGGGTACTGTAGCTAAGCATGGACATAAGTAAGCTGGACCACGGACTCTAACCGGGTGCTGTAGCTAAGAATCAATATCCAACCATACGTCACGGGAAATATCACCAAACCAATTACCATAAATAATCATTTTAGTCCGACCCTCATATACCCCAAATCGCCGAGGAAGTATCCAATAATGAGTAAGCTAGACCACGGACTTTAACCGGGTGCTGTAGCTAAGAATCAATATCCAACCATACGTCGCGGGAAATATCACCACACCAATTACCATAAATAATCATTTTAGTCCGACCCTCATATACCCCAAATCGCCGAGGAAGTATCCAATAATGAGTAAGCTAGACCACGGACTTTAACCGGGTGCTGTAGCTAAGAATCAATATCCAACCATACGTCGCGGGAAATATCACCACACCAATTACCATAAATAATCATTTTAGTCCGACCCTCATATACCCCAAATCGCCGAGGAAGTATCCAATAATGAGTAAGCTAGACCACGGACTTTAACCGGGTACTGTAGCTAAGAATCAATATCCAACCATACGTCGCGGAAAATATCACCACACCGATTACCATAAATAATCATTTTAGTCCGACCCTCATATACCCCAAATCGCCGAGGAAGTATCCAATAATGAGTAAGCTAGACCACGGACTTTAACCGGGTATTTGCAGCCGATAAAAAAACAGGGCATTATGGATACAAGGTCATAAGCTGAGTTACCGTCTAGCTAAGGCTCAGACTATCAGACTCAAGTCTGCTATATCAGTCTACAAGGAGTTGACCGTCCGAAACGACGTCGGAAAAAGTTCTACTGCTCAACGACATCCGAAATCTCGCAAGTCTATGGCAACACTAGTCTAAGCCTAGACTAAGGCCAAACATACTTCAATTCAATATTATCATATACATCACAAGATATGGATATTCAATAATCTCAAGAGACATGCTGTCATAATCCAACACTTTCCCGAAATAAGGTCTAAGGCAGGAATTATAGAAATTTAGCATGCTCGACACCCGAACCCCACCATACTCAAGCAAATCAATAAACAAATGCCTAAACATGCTCAATCTCACGAGAGAAAACCATAGCCTACCTGAAAGCCGATCACGCGTGCTCCAACTCACGGTACCGGATCTTTTTCCCTCCGAACGGTCTCCAAATGCTTCCCCACTAACAAAAGGTTAATCACCTTGTCATTACGAATATATTGACACTAAAATTATATTTTTTGGAGACGGACCCAAAATCGGGTCTAAAACGGGATTGTGGGGCCCACACTTAGAATCTCAAAATCGAATCCGTGGAAACGTCCCAACTACCTTACTAAACTAATATCCCAAAATTTTAGCACAAACAGATGCCCACAACACCGCAAATCAGCCACAATAAATAAAAAGGGCAGCCCCTTGATCACCAATTTTCGGAAAAACGAGACCCTTTCAACCCAAACAGATTATACCACGACGATCCTTGCGAAAAACTCTACAAGTTAGCCCCAAGAATGACTTAAAACGGACTTACGATGATCAAGATCTCACATTTCAAAATTCAATAACAAAACCATCCGGAAATCACACTGGCAGTGGCTAAAATTGATTTCTTACCTCAAACGAAGCCTCCCCTCGTGTTTCCGAGATCACCGCTAGATTCCCCTCGAAATTCTCTTGAAGTTTGCCTTTTGAAGCACCTAATTTGGACTCAAAATGAAGGATTAATCTCAAGTTGAAGTTGGATGAAAAATATGGACAAAATTCGTTTTTAAAATCTGGAAATTTCCAGATTTCACTCCTCTGCCACGTGTCGTCACGTGGCTCTGCCACGTCACCGCCGCGTCAAAATTTTACAACCCTTCAAACTTAAATTTCGATGTTTCGGACTCGTTCGGAGTCGGAAAAATACAAACCTTATATGGAATCTGATTGGAAATGATATTTCGGACTCAACGGTGAAGGCGGAATTTCCATTTGGAGCTCGCTTCGATGAAAAGTGGGTCCCACACCCAGTATCGTTTGAACCAGATTCCACAATTGCTATCTAAAGTCTCGAGAAGTGAACAAAGGGTCGTTCTAGACCAAAATCGATCTTCCGAAGCTAACCTAGCTGCCAGAATTTTCATCTGAGCACGTCTTCCAAGAAGGTTGACCAAAGTCAACTTTTCAAGTCATTACAGAATTTAATCAATTATGAATATGATAGGAAGGAATAGTTTGAATTAAAAAACCTGCTTGATAAAGAACATGACTACATACATGCACGATGAAATGATAAAATCTATGAAACTTTAATCTTATATATACTTAAAGGTATAGAAATAATTGAATTAAGAAGAATAATATGGGATAAAATATTTAATGATAACGAATCAGAAGATATATTAAATCAACAATGGTATAAAATAGACCTACATGATTTAGACTCTGAAGGAATAGAATGGTACGATTTAAAAATAAATTCAGACTAAAATGAACTACGAATATTTAAAATATTGGACAGAAGCTATGGAAGATATAAAACTATTAGAACAATTAATGAAAGAAAATTTATATGTGTATCAAAGAACCCAAGATATGTTATATCTAGAATATATCATAAATAATATTAAAGAGATATCAAGATTAAGATACTTAGTAAAAGAATATTATAATAAAATCTTTAAAGTCATGAATTCCACAACTACCACACTACCAAAAATATCATGAATCCCTCACCTACCAAAGAAATGAATTCCGCACCAAAAAATGGTATCAGAGCCATGGATAATAAGAAACATAGGAAGAAACATACTAGTAGAAAGTTAAGAAAAATAAGAAGAAAATTAAACAAATTATATCTGGAATATAAACAACTTAATATCACAAAAACTGATAACGAAAAATTCTATCAATTAATAGATAATATATCTAAAATAAAATATAAATATATTCAATATTTAAAGATACAATGAATAGCGAGAATAATGAATATAAAGCAAAACTTACTGAAATAATTATAGCAAAAAGGCAAGAATTAGAACATAGGCAAAATAGACTTAATAATAACATATTCGCAGGAATTTGTAAAAAATCTATAATAGCACAGAGAAAAACTATTGTATATCTAGAAATACAAATAAAAAGTTTAGAATATAAACTTCAACACAATCTATAAATGAATAAGGAAGAATACGCAATAGATGAAAAAACATATGAAAACTGTGACGGATTAAAAACAAAGATAATATTTTCTAATCTAGGAAGAAGATATAAGAAAATAGGTGACAATCTAAGTTTAATGTTAGAAAAAGAAACGGTAAAACTAGAAGATAGTTTAACTGCTATGATAAGAATAACAAAAGAAAATGAAGAAATAGATAGAAAAACGGAAATAGAAAAAATAAAACAACAAGCAAAAAAGGAAGTGCAACAATTAAAAGAAGTAAAAAATACTAAAATAATAGAACTAGAAAAAGAGCTGGCAATGTTAAAAGAAATGTATGAAATTAAACAAAGAGAAAAAGAACAAAAAACAAAATTAAGAAATGAGATAATTAAATTTAAAGAAAAATTGCAACTAGAAGATGAATTAGAAGAAAAAGAAGAAAATAACGAAGATAATCTACCCGAAATAAAAATTGATGAAATAAACGATGATGATCTAGAACAACATTCGGAAACAAGCGAAACATATACGAAACTTTCAGCAAACATAGATAATACAAAGAATTTAGAAATAAATACAAGAGACGTAGACATTGATGAAAAGCCTAGCACATCAGGAGTAAAAAACCCAAAAAATTTAAATCCAAAATATTATAATGAAAACTATGAACAATATGATAGAGAAAAGATTATATGGGATAAAAGATTAAATAAAAAATGGACACCTAAACTAATAAATGAATGACATGATTTTTTAGATTTAGACTGTGTAGCAGATATAAATAAAACAATTCAATTATGGATAAGATATATATAAAAACAATTAATAGATAACAAAATAGTAATAACAGAAACACCAGGATATATAGAAAAAACACTTATAGGAATAGTAAAATTATGGCTACAAAATTTATCAGATGAAAGTTTACAAACTCTAAGAAGTAAAAAAAAATTTGATGGTGGAATAGCTACTACAACTATGGAAATACTATATAAATACGAAATAACTATAAGAAACGAATTTAGTAGTATGACAACAGAAGTAGAAGAACAAAATAAAGAAAAAATCATAAATCGTAATCTAATGACAAACTTAGCAATATGTAATATGTGTTACATAGATTAATATACATGTGCATTTAGAGAATACTATTATAAAGGAACATATAGCACAGAAGAAAATAAAGAAATAAGAAAATTATATTTTACAAAATTACCAAAACCTTTTAATTCAAAAATAATAAAAAGTTGGAATGAAATAGAATTAACAGATACCTTAGGAGCTAGAATAAAATTCTTGCAACGATGGTTTATGGAACTATGTGAAAAACATAAAGAAGAAATAAAAATGGAAAAAATATTAGTAAAAAACTTGGCATGTTGCAAAAATAAAACAACACCTCAATTTGGTTGTACGGATAGGTATTATAAAAATAGAAAGAAATATAATAAAAAATATAGATCAAAATATAAATATAAAAAACCAAGAAGAAGATACTATGTAAAAAATTACAAAACCAAAAGGCCCTATAGACCAAAAAGAAAACTAACGGAATGTACTTGTTATATTTGTGGAAAATTAGGACACATAGCTAGAGATTGTAAATTACCTAAAAATCCAAAGAAAAAACAAATATCAGAAATAATAATAGACAATGAAAAATATACCCAAATAGAATACGTAGTTTATGAATTAGAAAGTGAAGATAGCATATATGAATTATCAGAAAACGAAACAGACGAAATGGAAAATAATTCATTAATAGAATCAGATAATGAACACTATATAAATGACTGAGACAGTTATACAAATAATAACTAAAGAAAAATATCAAGACGAAGAATCGGCAGAACAAAAAATAATATTTGATAATAATATATTTGAACAAATAAAAGGAAAAGAATTAGATCTAAACGTAGCAAAAATATTCGAAATACCAACAATAAGAAATTGGTTTAAACGACAAAAAGAAGAATATTATGTAGTAAGTTAAAGAGAATATATCATAGCTTGCAAATACACCAAAGGAAAAGCTAAAATACCAATAATAAACAAACGAATAATAAATAAAGAAATACAAGATATTAAGGCTAAAAATCCAATTAAATATGTACATTTAGGAGGAACGGAAATATTAATAAAAGTATGTTTTAGAGAAGGAATAGATACACCACCCATAGAAATATACTTAGCAGATGATATGATCATACAACCTATAGAAAAAAGTATAATAAGTGCAGTAAAAGGTAACCTCATATACCAAAAATTTTAATAAGTGCTAACTACTCAGTAGCAATAAATGACAAGAATATAGATAAATCATTAGTATTATATTGGAAAATGTCAGGAATAGAACTAGCCCCGGGAAGTAAAATATTTACAGCTAGATGTAAAAACTTATATGTTTTAACAACAAAACATAAAATAACAGCAAAAAATAAAATAGATAAAATAAAAATAGAAGATCCCTTTGAAAGGATAGTTACAGTCATAGATAATAATGATTATAGTTATAATGAAATCGATATAGAAAAAGATTTAGAAATAGTAAAAGAAAGACTAAGTACATCGAAAAGAATAAACAATGAGATACCCCAAATATCATCAAAAATTAGTAGCTCAAGAAGAATAGATAAAACCCCCCATAAATCAATGGAAGAAGAAATAAAACCACATCATTACTACATAACGGGAATAATGGAACAACGAAAATATTTAATATTAATAAATACAAGACTAGAAGAAAATTATATTACAAGAGAATTAGTGACGGAAGATGAAATAATAGCTACTGAACAATCATACCCCGAACTACCAAAAACATTAATGTATACCGAAGAAACTACAGAAAAGGAAATAATCATTGGAGGCGTACCAATAGTAATAAAATTTAAAATATATCAAGGAGATTAAAATTTCACTTTAGGAATAAAATGGCTAGAACAAGTAAAACCATATAATCTAGAAGACAATCAGTTAATAATAAATTATGAAAATAAAAGAGTAATAATAAAAAGGACTTTAGTATGATAAAAATATGAAAATATATATACTTGCAAAGATAATAATAGAAGGATACTACAACAGATATTATACACGAATGATAGATACGGGAGCAGAAGCTAATATATGTAAATACAGTTGTTTACCAGAAGATAAGTGGGAAAAGTTAAAAACACCGATAATAGTAACAGGATTTAATAATGAAGGAAGCATGATCACATATAAGGCAAAATATATAAAAATACAAATATGGGATAAAATATTAACTATAGAAGAAATATATAACTTTGAATTGACTACAAAAGATATGCTATTAGGAATGCCATTTTTAGAAAAATTATACCACATAGAATAACAAAAACACACTGGTGGTTTACAACACCATGTAAATAAAAAAATAGGAGCAAAAAGAGTAAATAACAAAAAACGAAAAACGATAGAATGGATAAAAGGAAGTGAAAAAATTACACAAAAATTAGAAAATATAAAAGAAGAAGACCCTAAAATAGAATTAATTATATATTCTCTATAGATAAAGTAAAAATAATCCAAGATAAGTTAGAATTATTATATAATGAAGATCCTTTAAAGGATGGGAAAAACATAAAACAAAAGTAAAAATTGAGCTAATTGATACTAATAGTATAATAACCCAAAAACCATCAAAGTATAATTTTAATGATTTAACAGAATTTAAGATACATATAAGTGAATTACTAGAAAAAAGATATATACAAGAAAGTAATAGTAAACATACAAGCCCAACATTTATAGTAAATAAACATAGTGAACAAAAAAGAGGAAAAAGTAGAATGGTTATTGATTATAGAAATTTAAATGCAAAAATTAAAACATATAATTACCCAATACCAAATAAAATATTAAAGATAAGACAAATACAAGGATATAATTACTTTAGTAAATTTGACTGCAAATCAGGATTTTACCACTTAAAGTTAGAAGAAGAATTTAAAATACTTATAGCATTTACAGTACCACAAGAATTTTATGAATGGAACGTATTACCATTTGGATATAAAAATGCACCAGGTAGATATCAATACTTTATGGATAACTATTTTAAACAACTAGAAAATTGTGTAGTATATATTGATGATATATTACTATATTCCAAAACACAAGATGAACATATAAATTATTAGAAAAATTTATACATATTATAGAATATTCAGGCATAAGTCTAAGTAAAAAGAAAGCAGACATAATAAAAAAGCAAATAGAATTCTTAGGAATACAAATAGATAAAAATGGAATAAAAATGCAAACACATAGTACAAAAAATAATTAACTCAAATGAACAGCTAGATACGAAAAAGAAATTACAATCATTTCTAAGACTAGTAAATCAAGTAAGAGAATACATACCAAAATTAGCAGAGAATTTAAAACCATTACAACAAAAATTAAAGAAAAATATAGAATACCAATTTGATTAAAAAGACCAAATACAAATACAAAAGGTAAAATTATTATGTAAAAACTTACCTAAACTATACTTTCCAGATGGAAACAAAAAATTTACTTATATAATAGAATCAGATGCGAGTGAAAAAAGTTATGGAGGAATATTAAAATACAGGTATGATGGCAATACGATAGAACATCATTGTAGCTATTATTCAGGAACATTTAATAATACAGAAATAAAATGGAAAATAAATAGAAAAGAATTATATTTCGTATATAAGTGTTTATTATCATTTGAATCATATATTGTATATAACAAATTTATTATAAGAACAGATAATACACAAGTAAAATGGTGGCTAACAAGAAAAATACAAGATTCGGTAACAACAAAAGAAATAAGGAGATTGATATTAAATATATTAAATTTTACATTTACAATTGAAGTAATAAGAACTGATAAGAATGTTATTGCAGATTACCTATCACGACAAAGCTACTCAGACTGAGACTGAGGAAGAAGATACAATTGAAAAGATACTCAAAGTTATTACTACACTTTGTACAAAAGTGAATAGTATGGACAACGAGATACAAAAGCTAAGGACTAATGAAGATAATTTGAAGTCTAAAGCTAGTCAGCAGCATGACTATAAAAATGCAGAGCTACGTCGATCGGAAGACGGAAAAAATCCAGAGCTAAAAGGAGACGATGGGAAACTCCTTAAAACCCATAATGTTTGTTTAAATACAGCTGCAGGTACAAGCAAACAAGTTAGCGATAAACAACATAAAAATGAGAACTTAAACCAGCTATTCAAAAAACCATTTACCCAAAGGACACCTAGACATATGTCCATAGAACCACAAACATCTACATACGCAGATAGTTTGCTAAACCAAAATGAGAAAAAGACATATAACTACATCACACAAACCTATATCGAAAATATACACAAAATTGAAACTTAATTAAACCTTAACCTCAGATCAACTACAAAAGAACCAAACCAGAATTATATGTTATCAAGATAGGACTAACTAAAGATATGATTATACCCGAGGACATCGGACAACAAGAAGAGATATGCAAAATAGAGATACCAAGTTTTTATGCCAACAAAAGAATAATTGGTATATCAACTATTATACAAGAATTAGCAAACAATTATTTAAACGGAAATGCTATATGGAGTTATTATTCAACAGATCAATTAATGATATATTCAAATTCAAGAGAACTACGAAGAACAGATATGGATGAAGTCCAGCGATGGATCTTATCATTATTAAAACCAGAGGAACGACCTACGACAAGAGCACTAAAAGCAGGATTTATTTCAACATCATTATTAACCAGATATTGCAAACTAATTGGACACAAATACCCTGATCACATATGTTCGAAATGTAACGGTGAAGATAACATAATTCCATATGTCAATTTAGAGTGAAAGAAGACGATCAAGATGCAGACAAGACAAGATAAGATATGAACAAGATAAAAAAGATAAGATAAGTCTTTGACTAATTGTGTAAGTAACGTGACAATGTAAAAAATAGGTGTATAGGTGTGTAAAGATAAGGTAAACTAGTAGGATAAGTGTAAAGTAGGTGTGGAGTGTTATGGGGTGTCATAAAAAAGTGTATAGTATGGTGTGTCATAAAGTAGGTGTAAAAAGTTGTAAAAGGTCATATGTGTCATAAAATAGGTGTAAAAAAGTCATTAGAAACATGTGTAGTATTGTGCATATTTTCCTTTCTATATAAAGGAACACATATGTAATATAAAAGGCAGGCAATGCCTAATATATAAAACGCTCCTTTCAAAAGCTCTCTGAAGATACTAAATACTTAAAAGTTAATGGATAAATCTGAAATCCAATCAGATATTTCAGATAGCAAGGCTAAGCAAGAAGCAAAGGTATATTGTTAAAAAAATATGCAGAACTAATTTCATATATTCCTAAATATCATATATATGATTGAATAATTTATGTTAGTTATTATGTATTAGAATTATTTCAATCATGATTTCTAGTTTATTAGCACACTGGAAACAGGGAGAAAACTTCTATACTATGCCATCCTAATGTTGAAACCGGTAGGCGAGGAAGCCGTTTAGAGGAGTAAGCAAAGTTGAGGCGCTGATAAGAAGGAAGTATCCGCTAAAGTACGATGCTAGTAGTGACAGGAGAACATGATAAAGATAATCTAATTCATAATGATCTTATATGAATTTAATCAATTATGAATATGATAGGAATGAATAATTTGAAATAAAAAACATGCATGATAAAGAACATGACTACATACGTTCATGATGAAATGATAAAAAACTATGAAACCTTAATCGTATATATACTTAAAGATATAAAAATAATTGAATTAAGAAGAATTATATGGGAAAAAATATTTAATGATAACGAATCAAAAGATATATTAAATCAACAATGGCATGAAATAGACCTACATGTGTCACGACCTGATTTATCAAGTCATGATGGCACCTACTATAACCCACCAGCAGGTAAGCCAACCCGTAACCCGGAACAACAAGTAATGGGTCTGAGGGTAGAAATTAAACAAGAGTAGGCAAATAACAATATAAACAGGCGGAAGCAAACCAAAAACATAAATACAAATAAAGATCCCTCTCAGAACCTGGAAGTCACTAGTACAGAGCTACTACAAAATGAGTACAAGTCCCAAAAGTGGACAACAGAGACTGGACTGTCTCGAAAGGAAGAAGACAAGTCTATATATACAGATGGAGACTGAAATAGTACAAAACGCCGTGTGCTCACCCCCGTCTCCAGATAAGTCTACTCCAAGCACGATCAACGCTGGCTACTAGTGCTCGGACCTGCATCACGAAATAGATGCAGAGCGTAGCATGAGTACCAAAACAACAGGTACCCAGTAGGCATCATAGGCCGATTGAGCAAGATAAGCAAAAGTGAACTGAAATGCAAATAAAGGGTCACATCAAGTGCAAAGAGTAGTAAATGTGGGTATGTACACGAGCGTACATGCAACAAAGACAAGTAATCTAACTAACTCCGCCGGGCTCCCATAAACCCGACGGGTACGCTCGTGCACAATAAAAGAAACCACCTGCACGGACCCCCATAAGCCTGGTAGATGCACCGGCAGTTGAAGTAAAATAATGGAGCTAGAAGGTCTATCACAATATTACCAATTTCCGGACTTTTAACTGAACCATTCCCAATTATATTCCAGGATCTCATTACGTCCCGTATTTTAATTGGAATCTGTCCAACCTCCAAAACCTCAACCTACAGATGAGAGTAATCAAGACTAAACTGAAGCTTTAGTGAGGAATTGGGAATACACCACGTGCAAGCTGGACCACAGACTCGAACCGGGTACTATAGCTAATGAGTCAACCTATATGGGCTGGACCACGGACTCGAACCGGGTGTTGTAGCCAAAGGTCGGGCACAGGTGGGCTGGACCACGGACTCTAACCGGGTACTGTAGCTAAGCCTGGACATAAGTAAGCTGGACCACGGACTCTAACCGGGTACTGTAGCTAAGCCTGGACATAAGTAAGCTGGACCACGGACTCTAACCGGGTACTGTAGCCGATAGAAAAGCAGGGCATTATGGATATAAGGTCATAAGCTGAGTTACCGCCTAGCTAAGGCTAAGACTATCAGACTCAAGTCTGCTATATCAGTCTATAAGGAGCTGACCGTCCGAAACGACGTCGGAAAAAGTTCTACTGCCCAACGACATCCGAAACCTCGCAAGTCTATGGCAACACTAGTCTAAGCCTAGACTAAGGCCAAACACACTTCAAATCAATAAACAAATGCCTAAAAATGCTCAATCTCACGAGGGAAAGCCATAGCCTACCTGAAAGCCGACCACGCGTGCTCCAACTCACGGTACCGGAGCTTTTCCCCTCCGAACGGTCTCCAAATGCTTCCCCACTAACAAAAGGTTAATCACCTCGTCAATACGAATATGTTGACACTAAAATTATATTTTTCGGAGACGGACCCAAAATCGGGTCTAAAACGGTATTGTGGGACCCACAATTAGAATCCCGAAAACTAATCCGTGAAAACGTCCCAAATACCTTACTAAACTAATACCCCAAAATTTAGCACAAACAGATGCCTAAAACATAGCAAATCAGCCACAACAATTAAAATTAGCAGCCCCTTGATCACCCATTTCTGGAAAAACGAGACCCTTCCAACCTAAACAGATTATACCACGATGATCCTTGCGAAAAACTCTACAAGTTAGCCTCAAGAATGACTCAAAACGGACCTAAGATGATCAAGATCTAACATTTCAAAATTCAACAACAATTCATTCCGAAAATCATCCTAGCAGTAGCTAAATTCGATTCCTTACCTCAAACGAAGCCTCCCCTCGCGTTCTTGAGATCACCTCTAGATTCCCCACGAAATTCTCTTGAAGTTAGCCTTTTGAATCACTTAATTCGGGCTTAAAATGGAGGAGAAATCTTATGTTGAAGATGTGAAAGAAATAATGGACGAAATTCGTCCTAAAATCTGGAAATTTCCAGATTTCCATCCGCTGCCACGTGGCGTCACGTGGCTCTGCCACGTCACCACCGCGTTAGAATTCTACAACCCTTCAAACTTAAATTTTGATTTTCCGGACTCGTTCGGAGTCGGAAAAATACAAACCATACATGGAATCTGATTTAAAATGATATTTCGGACTCAACGGTGAAGGCAGAATTTCCATTTGGAGATCGCTTCGATGAAAAGTGGGTCCCACACCCAGTATCGTTTTGAGCCAGATTCCACAACTACCATCTAAAGCCTAGGGAAGTGAACAAAGGGTCGTTCTAGACCAAAATCGATATTCCGAAGCTAACCTAGCTGTCAGAATTTTCATCTGAGCACGTCTTCCAAGAAGGTTGACCAAAGTCAACTTTTCAAGTTATAAAATCTCCAAAACAGGGAAACGGGCCTAAAATCCAAACGAACGACCAGGCGACCGAACAGTCAGTGCCAGCAAGTCATAAATGACTTGGGGTCGCTACAGAATGCTCTAAACGAGGGAAAGAATACTTTAATTTAAAAATGACCTAGAGGGTCATTACAATATCCACTACTAAAAGAACTTTCGTCCGCGAAAGTAAGAGTCAAGAAGTACCTGAATGCTCAAATAAGCCGGGGAACTGTGCCCGCATCTCATGCTCGGTCTCCCAGATAGCCTCCTCAACTGGACGATGTCTCCAATGGACCTTAACCACAAGAATGGCCCTGGAACGCAACCGTCTGACATCTCTGGCCAAAATAGCAACTGGCTCCTCAATGTATCTCGAACTGTCATCCAAGTCAACTGCATCATACTGAATCACATGGGACTCATCTGGAACATACCGGCGCAACATCGAAACGTGAAAAACTGGGTGAATAGCTGAAAAGGCCGGGGGCAAAGCTAACTCATATGCGACCTCCCCAACTGTCCTCAATATCTCAAAAGGACCTATATACCTGGGGCTAAGCTTGCCCCGCCTCCCAAATCTCATTACACCCTTCATGGGCGACACACGGAGGAATACTTTATCACCAACAGCAAATTTCAACGGTCGACGCCTACGGTCTGCATAACTCTGATGTCTACTCTGGGCTGTCCTGAGCCTATCTTGAATCACCCTCACATGATCTAAAGCCTCTCGCATCAAGTCTGTACCGCGCGGCCTGGGCTCTGTAGACTCAAACCAACCAACTGGAGAGCGACAACGCCTACCATATAAGGCCTCGAATGGGGCCATCTGAATACTCGAGTGGTAGCTGTTGTTATACGCAAACTCTGCCAAAGGCAAATACTGGTCCCACTGACCCCCAAAATCCATAACACAAGCCCGCAACATGCCCATGAACCTGAATCGTGCGCTCCGACTGACCATCAGTCTGTGGGTGGAAAGCCGTGCTAAGGTCAACATGGGTACCCAACTCATCCTGGAAGGTCCTCCAGAAGCTAGATGTGAACTGTGGGCCCCGATCTTAGATGATGGAAACAGGCACACCATGAAGACGAACCACCTCTCGAATGTAGATACGGGCTAACCTCTTAGCACTATAGGAAGTATGGAAAGGAATGAAGTGTGCTGACTTGGTCAATCGATCCACGATGACCCAAATACTATCAAGACCACGGGAAGTGCGGGGTAATCCTACAACGAAGTCCATGGTGATCCTCTCCCATTTCCACTCAGGAATGGGTAATCTCTGAAGCTCACCACCAGGCCTCAAATGCTCGGCCTTAACCTGCTGACAACTCAAGCAACGCGATACATAATCCGCAATATCTCTCCTCATGCTGCTCCACCAGTAGTGCTGTCTCAAGTCCCGATACATCTTAGCTGTGCCCGGATGAATAGAATATTTGGAGTCATGGGCCTCGGTAAGAATCATCTGAATCAAACCCCCAACTCTTGGAACACAAAGTCGATCACCAAATCTTAAGACCCCATCTAAATCTAAGGTAGCCAGGCCAGTGTCACCTCCCAAAACTCGATCTCGAAGTGCCACTAAGTCCTCATCCTCAAACTGACGGCTGCGAATCCGATCCAGCAGAGATGACTGAGCATCCACATAAGCTAGTACACACCGGGAATCAGAGATATCAAGCCGTACCATCCGGTTAACTAAGGACTGGATGTCCAAAGCTAATGGTCGCTCCATAGTAGAAAGAAAAGCTAGACTACCCATACTCACTGCCTTCCGACTCAAGGCGTTCGCTACTACATTTGCCTTGCCCAGATGGTAGAGAATAGAGAGGTCATAGTCCTTCAGGAGCTCAATCCAACGGCGCTGTCTCGAATTAAGATCTCTCTGGCTCATAATGTACTGAAGGCTCCTGTGATCAGTATAGATCTCGCATCGAACTCCATACAGGTAATGCCTCCATATCTTAAGCGCAAAAACCACCGCCGCCAACTCTAAGTCATGAGTGGGGTAGTTGCACTTGTGTGACTTAATCTGCCTCGACGCATAAGCAATAACGCGGCCCTGCTGCATCAGTACACAACCCAAACCAATGCCGGATGCGTCACAATAAACAGTAAACCCCTCGCCCTCAACTGGAAGAGTCAATATAGAAGCGGTGGTAAGCAACTCCTTAAGCCTCAGAAAGCTCCTCTCACACTCCTCCGACCACACAAACGGAACATCCTGGCGAGTCAACCGAGTCAAAGGCGCTTCTATAGTAGAAAATCCCTCAACAAAACGCCTATAGTAGCCTGCCAATCCGACGAAGCTACGAATCTCAGTCACAGAGGTGGGCCTGGCCCAATCACGAATGGCCTCAATCTTAGCGGGATCTACCATAATGCCATCCTTAGACACCACGTGCCCTAAGAATGATACGGACTCAAGCCAAAACTCGCACTTTGAGAACCTGGCATAAAGTCGCTGGCCTCTCAAAGTCTGGAGCACTATCCTCAAATGCTGCTCATGCTCCTCCCGGCTCCGCGAGTATACTAGAATGTCATATATGAAGACTATGACAAATAAATCCAAGTACGGCCTAAACACCCTAGTCATCAAGTCCATGAACGCGACAGGGGCGTTAGTCAACCCAAAAGACATCACTAGGAACTCATAGTGGCCGTAACGAGTCCTAAATGCAGTTTTAGGGACGTCCGCTGCCCTAATCCTCAACTGGTGGTAGCCGGATCTTAAATCAATCTTAGAAAATACCACGGCACCCTGAAGTTGGTCAAATAGATCATCAATCCTAGGCATGGGGTAACGGTTCTTCACCGTCACCTTGTTCAACTGCCTGTAGTCGATGCACAGTCGCATAGCACCGTCCTTCTTCTTTACGAAGAGGACTGGGGCACCCCAAGGCGATACACTAGGCCGAATGAATCCCTTATCTAAGAGATCCTGAATCTGAACACTGAGCTCCTTGAGCTCTACGGGGGCCATACGGTACGGTGGTATAGAAATGGGCTTAGTGCCCGGCTCTACTTCAATAGAAAAGTCAATGTCACGATCAGGAGGGAGACCAGGCAGATCGGCAGGAAACACATCTGTAAACTCTCGAACAATAGGTACTGAATCCACGGTAGGACCCTCCCTACTAACATCTCTAACATAAGTTAAATAAGCCAAACACCCGCTAGCCATTAACCTCTGGGCCCGAACAAAAGATATCACCCCAACTGGCGTGCGACTACAAGAGCCCTGCCACACCACTGGTGGAATACCAGGCATGGCTAAAGTAACGGTCTTAGCGTAGCAATCCAAGACCGCATGGTGGGGAGATAAACAATCCATACCCAAAATCAAATCAAAATCCACCATATCAAGTAAAATAAGATCAACTCTAGTGTCTCTCCTCTGAATAGTCACCACACAGGATCTAAATACCTGATCCACTACTAAAGAATCACCTACCGGGGTTGAAACACGCAACGGCTCAACCAATAGCTCTGGGATCATACTCAATCGAGGAGCACAATAAACAGATATATAGGAATAAGTAGAGCCTGGATCAAATAAGGCGGATGCGGGCTGATGGCATAATAACACTGTACATGTGATCACATCGTCCGAGGTCTCAGCATCTGGTCTAGCTGGAGCTGCATAAAAGTGGGCCTGGACTTCCCTACCCTGTGCATCGGCTCTGCCCCCTAACCTGCCTCCTCGGGGACCACCCCGTATACCCTAATGACCACCCCTACGGTCCTGTCCCTGGCCTCTGCCTCTAGCTGGAGGTGCTGGCGCTGGCGCATGCCTAGCTGCCTGTGGAGCGGGTAAGGCTAACCTGCGATGGGGACACTCGCGGGCCCAATGATCTAACTCCCCACACTCATAGCACCCCTGGGACTGTCGACTGAGAGCTGGAGGTCGGCTACCCCGGCTAGAAGAACCCATCTGTGAACTATCTCGGCCCCGATTAGGACCGGCACTAAAACCAATATAGCGGTGCTGATCACCCTCCGTTGCCTGGAGAGAGGCCTGGAAGGGGCTACTAGACTGACCCGACTGAAACCTCTGTTGAGATCTATCATAAGACTCTCGGGGTCTGAAACGGTGCCTATCACGGCTATCCTCCTGTCTAGCTCTCTTGTCGCTGCCCCCTTGGGCCTCACGACGGAGCTGCTCGATAGTGCGGACATGGTCCACTACATCCAGAAATGAGCGGCCCGCTGAGACTAAAGACTGAGTCTCAATCCGCAACTGTAGTCTCAAACCCCGAACAAAACAACGAACCCTCTCCTCCTCAGTAGGTAATATCATGGCGGCATGCCTGGAGAGCTCGTGGAATCGGGCCTCATACTTTGATACTGTCATGGAGCCCTGCTCTAACCGAGCAAACTGATCTCTGAGCTGATCTCTGATGCTCCTGGGAATAAATCAGGCCAAGAAGGCCTCTGAAAACTCAGTCCATATGACCGGTGGAGACCCAGCTGGCCTGGTCTCTAAATATGTACGCCACCACTGCCTGGCGGGACCGTCTAACTGGTAAGCGGTGAAATCTGCTCCTCTCAACTCCACTAAACCCAAAGTCTGTAGCCGCTCGCGGCAAGTAAGTAGAAACTCGTGGGCATCTTCCCCCGCTGCCCCAGAAAACCTCGACGGTGATAGTCTAAGGAACACCCCGAGCATCTTCTGCTCCCGTAGTGGCATGACGCCCTCCAAATCGTCAGGCTGAACAACCGATGCCGCTAGCTGCTGAACAACCGGTACAGCTGGTGTAGGCTGGCCCTGCGGTACTGGAACGGCTAGAGCTGGGGCCTGCTGCATACCCCCAATGGCAGTTAGTATCTGTACGAGCATCGTCTGTATATCTGGAGCTGCCACAGGCTCGGGCGGTGGCTGGGCTGGTCCCGGGCCCATCGGTTGCTGCTGTGCTGGAGCTGCTGGTGGCTCTATCACCGGCTCCGGAGTTTGCTCTCGGTCCTGGGCTGGTGCTGTAGCTCTGGCACGACCTCGAGGTCGGCCTCTACCCCTAGCTAGGGCCCTACCACACGTGCAAGCCATCCCTATAAAAGAGTGGTACAAGTAAGGTTTTCAGAAACCGATAAGACACACAATGCACGACAGTGATACAAAAGCGACACGTTCCTAAAGACATCCTGTAGCCTCCCGAAGATAAGTAACGGACGTCTCCGTACCGATCTGCAGGACTCTACTAGACGTTAGCTCTGTACAAGTGAGACTGACGAACCTGGGGCTCTGATACCAATTTGTCACGACCCGATTTATCAAGTCATGATGGCACCTACTATAACCCACCAGCAGGTAAGCCAACCCGTAACCCGGAACAACAAGTAATGGGTCTGAGGGTAGAAATTAAACAAGAGTAGGCAAATAACAATATAAACAGGCGGAAGCAAACCAAAAACATATATACAAATAAAGATCCCTCCCAGAACCTGGAAGTCACTAGTACAGAGCTACTACAAAATGAGTACAAGTCCCAAAAGTGGACAACAGAGACTGGACTGTCTCGAAAGGAAGAAGACAAGTCTATATATACAGATGGAGACTGAAATAGTACAAAATGCCGTGTGCTCACCCCCGTCTCCAGATAAGTCTACTCCAAGCTCGATCAACGCTGGCTACTAGTGCTCGGACCTGCATCACGAAATAGATGCAGAGCGTAGCATGAGTACCAAAACAACAGGTACCCAGTAGGCATCATAGGCCGATTGAGCAAGATAAGCAAAAGTGAACTGAAATGCAAATAAAGGGTCACATCAAGTGCAAAGAGTAGTAAATGTGGGTATGTACACGAGCGTACAGGCAACAAAGACAAGTAATCTAACTAACTCCGCCGGGCTCCCATAAACCCGACGGGTACGCTCGTGCACAATAAAAGAAACCACCTGCACGGACCCCCATAAGCCCGGCAGATGCACCGGCAGTTGAAGTAAAATAATGGAGCTAGAAGGTCTATCACAATATTACCAATTTCCGGACTTTTAACTGAACCATTCCCAATTATATTCCAGGATCTCATTACGTCCCGGACTTTAATCGGAATCTCTCCAACCTCCAAAACCTCAACCTACAGATGAGAGTAATCAAGACTAAACTGAAGCTTTAGTGAGGAATTGGAAATACACCACGTGCAAGCTGGACCACAGACTCGAACCGGGTACTATAGCTAATGAGTCAACCTATATGGGCTGGACCACGGACTTGAACCGGATGTTGTAGCCAAAGGTCGGGCACGGGTGGGCTGGACCATGGACTCTAACCGGGTACTGTAGCTAAGCCTGGACATAAGTAAGCTGGACCACGGACTCTAACCGGGTACTGTAGCCGATAGAAAAGCAGGGCATTATGGATACAAGGTCATAAGCTGAGTTACCGCCTAGCTAAGGCTAAGACTATCAGACTCAAGTCTGCTATATCAGTCTATAAGGAGCTGACCGTCCGAAACGACGTCGGAAAAAGTTCTACTGCCCAACGACATCCGAAACCTCGCAAGTCTATGGCAACACTAGTCTAAGCCTAGACTAAGGCCAAACATACTTCAAATCAATAAACAAATGCCTAAACATGCTCAATCTCACGAGGGAAAGCCATAGCCTACCTGAAAGCCGACCACGCGTGCTCCAACTCACGGTACCGGAGCTTTTCCCCTCCGAACGGTCTCCAAATGCTTCCCCACTAACAAAAGGTTAATCACCTCGTCATTACGAATATGTTGACACTAAAATTATATTTTTCGGAGACGGACCCAAAATCGGGTCTAAAACGGGATTGTGGGACCCACAATTAGAATCCCGAAAACTAATCCGTGAAAATATCCCAAATACCTTACTAAACTAATACCCCAAAATTTAGCACAAACAGATGCCTAAAACATAGCAAATCAGCCACAACAATTAAAATTAGCAGCCCCTTGATCACCCATTTCTGAAAAAACGAGACCCTTCCAACCCAAACAGATTATACCACGACGATTCTTGCGAAAAACTCTACAAGTTAGCCTCAAGAATGACTCAAAACGGACCTAAGATGATCAAGATCTAACATTTCAAAATTCAACAACAATTCATTTCGAAAATCATCCTAGCAGTAGCTAAATTCGATTCCTTACCTCAAACGAAGCCTTCCCTCGCGTTTTTGAGATCACCTCTAGATTCCCCACGAAATTCTCTTGAAGTTAGCCTTTTGAATCACTTAATTCGGGCTTAAAATGGAGGAGAAATCTTATGTTGAAGATGTGAAAGAAATAATGGACGAAATTCGTCCTAAAATCTGGAAATTTCCAGATTTCCATCCGCTGCCACGTGGCGTCACGTGGCTCTGCCACGTCACCACCGCGTTAGAATTCTACAACCCTTCAAACTTAAATTTTGATTTTCCGGACTCGTTCGGAGTCGGAAAAATACAAACCATATATGAAATCTGATTTAAAATGATATTTCAGACTCAACAGTGAAGGCGGAATTTCCATTTGGAGATCGCTTCGATGAAAAGTGGGTCCCACACCCAGTATCGTTTTGAGCCAGATTCCACAACTGCCATCTAAAGCCTAGGGGAGTGAACAAAGGGTCGTTCTAGACCAAAATCGATATTCCGAAGCTAACCTAGCTGTCAGAATTTTCATCTGAGCACGTCTTCCAAGAAGGTTGACCAAAGTCAACTTTTCAAGTTATAAAATCTCCAAAATAGGGAAACGGGCCTAAAACCCAAACGAACGACCAGGCGACCGAACAGTCAGTGCCAGCAAGTCATAAATGACTTGGGGTCGCTACAGGAATGCTCTAAACGAGGGAAAGAATACTTTAATTTAAAAATGACCTGGAGGGTCATTACAACATGATTTAGACTCTGAAAGAATAGAATGGTATGATTTAGAAATAAATTCAGATTAAAATGAACTACGAATATTTACAATATTGGATAGAATCTATGAAAGATACAAAACTATTAGAACAATTAATGGAGGAAAATTTATATATGTATCAAAGAACCCAAGATATATTATATCTAGAACATATCATAAATAATATTAATGAAATATTCAGATTAAAACAACTATCGGAAGAATATTACAATAAATATTATTACATTTTACCATGAATTTTGCACCCCCGAAAAATGGTATAAGACACTTAGCAAAATAATATTATAATAAAATCTTTAAAATAAATTACTCACTTACCACACTACCTACCACACCACCTACCACACTACCACTTCCATGAATTCACCAACTACCAGTTCCGCACCGAAAAATGGTAAATCACTTAAGGGTAATTGATTTAGTGGGCAGCATTGTTTGCTGCTTAGTCAAATTCTAAATCTGCTAGGTGGTAGTTGATTTAGTGGGCAGTGTGGTAACTGCTTAGTCAAATTCTAAGTTGTCTAGTGGTGATAGCTTAGTGGGTAGTGTGGTATCTACTGAGGCTCAGTAAGTAATAGAGTTATTATTTAGTTGTGAGATTAATAACTTCTTCTCACGTTGGTTGTAACTGGGTTTCACTTTTGCTTGAAGAGATTAGTGGAAACAGTTAAAAATCCTGTGAGACAGGTCGTGGTTTTACTCCCTTGAGCCAGGAGGTTTCCACATAAACTGTTTGTGTTGTGTTCTCTTTAGTGTTTATTCTTCTTTCTGTTCTTGCTGAGTCAAGAGACCTGATCCGTTGACTGATAATGGACGTACGCATTCTATGAGACTCCTTTGCTCCTTCTTCTTCACTTCAATCAATTTCTGAATATCACATTGTTTATATACTTCTATTAACAATGTATTTCATCGATCTGATATTATATCACATTGTTTATATACTTCTATTAACAATGTATTTCATCGATCTGATATTATATGGGTACCGTGTCATCATCATGTCTCCATGACCAATTCATAATGTCAATAGACTCTTCCTACTTCGTATTTGCGGGATTGCTCACATAAATACATAACTGTACTTTATCAACAAAAAAAAGGAGAAAGAGAGAGTATATTAGTGTAAGAAGAAAAGTCATGCAATAAGCGTACCTCCTCAAAATAAAAGACTTTTTGAACGGATGTTGCACTATAATTTTCCTACAAAGAGATATTTGTTGGGGAAAAAAATCTCTTGATTGAGAAATTTATAAGAGTGGAGAGTGTTCAAAGGGCAAGAAGAATATTTGGAGAAAGAAGAATAGAGAGTGTTCAAAGGGTAATAAGAATATTAGGAGAAAGAATCAATCTATTTATGGAATTCATATAAAATTAAGAGGAGAATAAAGAAGAATTATTTGGAAAAAAATTTAATATATTTATGGAATTCATATCAAATTATGAGGAGGATAAGGAAAAATGTATTTTCTGATTTGAAGAGAGCCAAAATTAATGCTCACATTATTTCTTTCAACTTCTTTGTTCTACTATTTTTTTTTCTTTCTTAAAAGCATTTTCTATTTTTTTTTCTTTTATGCATCTTTAGTTAAAATTAATATATAATTACACTATTATATATGATGTTAATTCATGAACATATATATATATATATATATATATATATATATATATATATATATATATATATATATATATATATATATATATATTCATTTCCTAATAGGATATATTATGATTACCGGCATAAAAAGGGTTTATAATGTAACATTAAATATCCAATATTTAGATTATTAGGATGTTGTTTAAATGTAGTGGGGACAAGATATCATGCAAATATTAGTTACAAGAAACAAATCTAAAATTTATATTATATAATACCATGATAATATTTAATAGTTGGGATCATTTCATTATATATGGATGCTAAAATAATTAAAATAAGTAAAAAAAACAAAGATAGAATTTACTTTATAAAACGTTTTCAAAAATAAACTCTAATGAACTTGTTTTTTGTGTGTTAGATATAGTGGGTAAGTCCATTATTATTCAATTTGTCAATGCTCTAATTTATTCATATAAATTGTTTAAAAAGCAAGCAAAAATCTATTAACGATATTTCCAATTAGCTATTAAAAAAAAATATAGATACTACTTGCTGGTGAAATATTTTAAACTATAAATAAAAAAATTATTTTTTTCTATAGTTTTGTTTTTACCTCTTTCTTAATTTTAAAAACTGAAAATTTTATACCTTACTATCTTTTTTACCTTACTATTTTATGCTTAAATCACTCATTTTTCTTTCTTTGTTGTTATATTTAAAAAAAATATTTAACTTAAGGAATTAGCTATTATAACTTTATATGCATTGTATTTTACTCTTTTTTTTAAAAAACATAATTTAATTTATTCTTTTAATTTTTTGGATTATTTTTTCTGCTAAAAATCTATATCTATATATAATACTAAAGTTAAATGATAAAAAAGGTAAGGTGACATGGCTCATTGGACAGTATTATTATTTATCCCTTTTTCTCATAATTTTAAATGATTTTTTTAAATTTTTGATTAAAAAACTTGTAATTTTTTTTATTTTTTTCCTATTTTTTTATGTGATTATTTCTTTCCTCATTAATTATTGACATTTATTACATTTCTTCAAATTTATCCCTCTTCTTCTCTTTCTTTCATCTTCCTTAAACAAAAAATGAATATAATTTCCTCATTATTGTCATTTATTTTATATCCTTAAAATGCCTCTCTTGCCATTTTCCCCTAAATAAAATTATCTTAATATATCCGCTAATAAAACCTTACATAATTATGAGTCTTAAATAAGGAAGACAATCACGTAATAATATAGAAGGTTAATATCGATTAAAATAATAATTCAACCATTTTCTCAAATTTTTATCTAGAATTCCTATATAATTTCTTCACTTCGTTTCTCCAATCGTTAAAATTAATTATTATACAATTATGGTATTAAATTGCATTTAAATTATTATTTTACAATTTGTCTTTTCAAATTCAGTATTTGATGATCAATTTCATCAAATCTCTCTCCATCTTTCTTCCATCTTTTTCCAAGTAAAAAATGTAAATTTCCTCATTTATTTTATTTCCTTAAATATGTCCCTTGAATTTATTACTATCATTTGTCTCCTCTCATTTTTTTCTTTCTAAATAAGTTTGTCTAACATACTCGACAATAAAAAAATCACGTAAAATATTTTCATATTTTTATTTAGAAATCAAATAAAATCTCTTCACTTTATTTTCAACCATTAAAAGTTATTATACAACTATGACTGTTTTTTTTGTTAACATTATGACTATAAGTGCATTCAAATTATTATTTTATATTTTATCCTTTCAAATTCACTATCCGATGGTCAATTTACAATTGTTGGGTTTTAAAAGGTGTGAATGAAAAATGAAGAGTTGCGACTTTTAGGAAGAGTTGTGACTTTGATGAAAAGTTGCGACTTTTATGAAGAGTTGTGACTTTCATGAAAAGTTGTGACTTTTATGAAAAAGTTGTGACTTTTATGAAAGGTGGTGAACTTTCCGAAAGATTGTGACTTTTCCAAAGGTTTGTGACCTTTCCGGTAAGGCACAATAAGAACATTTTCACACTACCCTTTGTTTCTTATAAATTGAGGAATTTCCTCTCATTTTAAATATAAATTTTTTCTCGACTTCTTCTACTACTAAATCTAGTATTCTAAGTGTACTTTACTGCCGTTGAGTGGCTCGCTGACACCAGTGTTTTGGGTATCAATACACTGGTGATTGAGGTCATTCTATCCTGGGAGGACATATTCCAAATCAAACCTCGGATACTAGAGGGGAATAATTTCCTTAAGGGGACACTGTGCATTCAGTGGGCTTGATCTTCTTTCTGTTTTTCTAGATTCTGGTATGTGTTACAAATTTTAGATTTGTGAATTAATTTATATTCTTCTGTTCTTCACTGGTTCATTAAACTTTGGTAACTTTGTGTTTCTGCAAAGTTTGTTGGAATCAGTAAGATTCTTTAAACACAGATTGACAACAATTCTTCTTTAAGAAAAAATATTTCGTATATTTTTTCTAATCTATTTCTGATTCTAGTTTCTCTACTAGTTTTATTTTTCTAGTTGTGAAAATGTTCTTAAACTTTATTGTGTCTTACCAAGTTCTTCAAAGTATCTTGGAAATACAAGACGAATAACAATCTTAAGGAAATTATTATACTGTTGGTATTTCTTGTATTCTACTGATTGAGAGAAACAGATCATGGAAGTAGAAATTTAAGGCATTACTTCTCCATAATTTGGTGCTTTGTTTAGCAAGGTCAAAGTGAGAATGTACAGAAAAAATTGGTGCTATTCTGGTTAAAGATTACACTAGGTAACCTTCTTATTATTTATCTAAGGAGGAAAATAGTTTCTAAGAGTTAACAATTTTGATTTTTTATCATGTGTATCTTTGGAAAAAGATCTGCAAACCATTTGTTGTGTGGAATGAATTTTTCTTGGCAAATAGTATTGCCTTTAAAATTCTTTAGTTTGCAAAATGAGAGATGCACATTTTTGTTTGATAAAATAGTATGTCAAAATGTTATAGTTGGAAGACTATTTGAAAAGAAAATTATTTCTATGTGATAAAGAATATGTTTAATTCTGTTTGGAGACTAAAAAATAAAAAAATAAAAACTTTTGTAGTTTTGTACTCCATGTGAAATTTGATTGTGTCTGATTTTTGTAGGCTAAAAACTTCTGTAGTTTATTACTCTGGATAAATCAGACTATGCAATTGGTTTGAAAAATTATGAAAATTTCACATAATAAGTCAATGTTGTACTTTTGACTTTCTATAAACTCACTGTTATATAGAAACAAATTGTACAAATTTTTTTGTCTTTATTGTTAGTATTCTAAATACTAAGTGGTATGTCTATTTGTGATAGATGGAAAAATACCAGTGACTTAGAGTTTGTGATTTTGACACTATGTAAATATTGTCAAAGAGAATTGAAGCAATATAATTCTTTAGTAGAATAATATTTCCAAAAGAGGTTTCATAGTGCCAATGACATTTTGATAGTCTGGAAAAATATGTGGAAAAACTATTTTCAAATACTTGAAAAATATTTTTGAGATCATATTTAAAATGTGGGGGTTCTTTGCTTATGATAAAGATAAAATTAGACTTGGTGTCTAATTTAATTTGGAGCAAAAGATATGAAATTCAATGAGACTTTTGTATTATGTTAGACCCACAAAATTCTTGGAATATATCCGGTATTGTGGTTGTTGAGTTTCTCTATTACTAGTATATGATGTGACTAGTATGAAACTACCAAATTATATATATACTTGTTCAAAATAATTGTGTTCTTTTATGAAAAAGTGTCACTTAAATTGTTGTGATTTTTCATGAAAATATATGTCTATTATAATAAAAGTATTTGCATAGACATGAATATTGGTGAATAGTTATTCGTTATGTTTTGTGAAAGAAATATTTGGATTATATTGCCTTTATTGGACCTGATGAAACTTTGTTCACGGGAAGTTCTATAACAATCAAATTGAAAGTCATGGAAAGGTCCTACTGAAAAGGACATTTGACAAGGTGATGACTGTAAACAATGTTTGTGTCATACAAAATTGTAAGAAATAGGAACAAATATCTGTGAGAAAAAGCTACCTCGCGGAGAGCTTTTCAAACTCAATATTTTTATTTGTTCTTACTTGCTTGAGTCAAACTGTTTGTGACATGAACACTTGGGACATGTCAATTACAAAACCTTGTAAGGAAAATTGATCAACTTAGAAGTTTTGTCTAACTTTGAGTGCAATAAATAAAAAAATGTCAAGTTTGTGTGAAATCTAAGTATGCTGAGCATTCTTATAAATCTGTTGAAAGGAATTCTAATCCCTTAGAATTGATTTACACTGACATTTGTGATATGAAGTCAACACCATCTCATGGTGGAAAAAAGTATTTCGTAACTTTCATTGACAATTGCATTAGAAATGACTATGTCTATTTGATGAATGGTAAGGATGAAGCAATAGAAACGTCTAGACAATATAATATTGAAGTTGAAAATCAGTTAGGAAAAAGATAAGAAGTAATAGGGATGGAGAGTATAAATCTCATTTTGCAGAAATATGTTTGAAAAGTGGAATTATCCATCAAACTGCTGCCCTATTCACCTCAATCTAATGGGAAAAAAAACTGAACTTTGAAGGAAATGATCAATGCATTACTTATAAGTTTTGGTTTACCACAAAACTTGTGTGGAGGAACTATCCTTACTGCAAAAGGAAACAACAAAAAGTTTTGCCTTTTCATAAAGAAAGCAATGGAAAATTTTGTTTTTCCAGGACACAATCTATTCCATATGAGAAATGGAAATGAAGAAAATCCAACTTGAAATATTTCAAAGTGTGGGGGTGTCTAGCCAAAGTCCAAGTTCCTATTTCTAAAAGGATTAAAATAGGACCTAAGACAGCGGACTGTAATATTAGACTTGAGTAGTCTAGTGAAAGGTCTAAACGACCTTGGAAAGAATAAAAGGAGAATGTACTTACTAAAGATATTCCGAGGTGTAGTAAATGTCAAAGGACATCTACTTTCTTCGAATATGATTTTGTAACATTTCTTGTGTCTTCTGTAGACTCATCCTTTTGGACAGATGGTGTTAATAGTGAGATTGGTTCAATCTTGAGCAATCCTATTGGAAGTTGGTTGATCTTCCCCCAGGAAATAAACTTTTGGGTTCAAAGTGAATCCTCAAAAGGAAAATGAAAGTCGATGGAACTGTTGACAGATATAAAGCAAGACAAAAATAAGGTCTTGATCTTTTCGACACATACTCGTAAGTAACTAGAATTACATTCATTTGGATGTTAGTTGTATTAGCTGTGGTATATGACCTCCAAATTCATCAAATGAATGTGAAAACAACTCTCTTAAATGGAGAATTGGAGGAAGAAATTTACATGAAACAACCCGAGGGTTTTGTGGTTCCTGGTAAAGAAAAGAAAGTGTGCGAACTTGTTAAGTCACTTTATGGACTAAAACAAGCGCCCAAACAATGACATAAGATATTTGACCAAACTATGTTGGTAAATGGATTTAAGAATGATGGAAGTGAAAAATGTGTTTACATTAAAATCACTAGGTCATTGTTTGTTTGTATAATTGGTGATATGTTGACACTAAATGCTACTAAACGTATGCTAGAAAGCAAGTTTGGAATGAAAATTTTTGGAGTTGTTAAAGCGATCTTAGGCATAAGAATCCTTAGAACTCCATAATGTTTAGCATATTTGCGGTCTCATTGCATTGAAACGGTACTTGACTAGTTCAAATATTTGAATTTCAATATTGTCAAGTTTCCAATAAATGTGAGCTTTGCATTTCAAAAGAGTGAAGGCAAAAGTGACTCACAATTGGATTGTGCTAGAGTATTGAGAAGTATGATGTATATCACGAAGTGTGCGCGATCAGATATAGCATTTGCTATTAATAAACTGAGTCGGTTCACGAGTGATCCCAATCGAACTCATTATATGACAATGAAAAGAGTTTTGGAGTATTTAAGAAATACTTAAAACTATGTCTTGCATTTTAACAATATCTAATAGTATTGAAAGGATATAGTAATGCGAATTGGATCACCGGACAAATGAAGTGAAATCTACGAGTGGATATGTATTTACTCTTGGTAGAGGAGCAGTCTCTTGGAAATATTTTTAAAAAAAAGAAAAAAGAAAAAAAAAGAGACATGTATCGCTAGCTCTACAATGATCTCTGAGCTAGGTGCTCTAGATAAGGTCGGTGAATAAATTGAAAGACTCTGGAATTTCTTGATAGATATTCTTTTTGGCCCAAACCTTTGGCATCAGTATGCATACACTTTGATAGTCAAGATACAATAGGTAGGGCATGGAGAATGATGTATAACGGAAAGTCTAGTCATATAGGACATAGACAAGATACCGTTAGAAAACTACTCTCTAGTGGAATTATCAGAATTGGCTATGTAAAGTCAAAGGATAATGTGTCGGATCCACTTACAAAAAGGCCTAACTAGAGAGAAAATTTAAAGATCATCTAAGGGAATGGGTTTACGGCTTAGGACAAGTCATCATGGCGGTAACTCTATCTAGCAGACTGGAGATCCCAAGAGCTAGATTCAAGGAGAAAAACAAAGTTGTGACTGATGGTCCGGCATTGTCAACAAACTCAATCCATTCTCATGATGAAGAAAATGCTCAGGAACAAGGATACAACATTAAGGCTTGTTAATGAGTTACTAAAGCTTAATGTTTTTAATGATTTGCTAAGTTTGGCATATTTGACCAAATAGTGTATCTACGCGATAACACGATTAGAAATCACCTATGTGGGTGTAATGACCCTCTTGGTCATTTCTGTGTCTTGCCTTCTGTGTGTCATTTAGAGCGTTCCTATAGCGACCCCAAGTCATTTATGACTTGCTGGGACTGATAGTTCGGTCACCTGGTCGTTCGTTTGGTCCTCGTGTAAGTTTTTGTGTTTTGGAGCTTATGAACCTTGAACGATCATTTTCGATCAAAAGTTCAAGAACATGACATCGGAATCCAATTCCGACGATTCCATCAGCTCCGAAAGGGTCATTTTAGGCTAGTAGCATGGTCGTCAGGACTCCCGAGGTTTTCAGTGTGAGTCGGTGCGATTAGGCGTTTTAGCCTTTGAAATTTAGCTTAAGTTTGACTTTGGTCAACATTCTGAGTAAACGCGCTCGGATGAGAATTCCGTCAGTGTGGTTAGCTCCGGAATGTCGATTTTGGTCTAGATTGACCCTTCTTTTGTGTCTGGAGGTTTTTGATATCTTTCCGAGCTCTTTTGAGGGTTTTGACTTAAAATGGCTTTTGGAAGTGGGACCCACTTTTTATCGAAATGACCTCTGATGAAAATTTTGACTGCGCCGTTGAGTCTGGAATATCGAATTTGGTATGGTTGCATATCTCGTTTGTGTGCACGGGGTTCCGAACGAGTTCGGAGCACCCCGTCGGAATTTTTAAGTTTTGGGAAATTGCAGATTTTCTGCAATAAATGCAGAAAAACCAGCCACATTTCCCAAACTTCAAACCCTCATCTCTCTCTCATCTCTCAACCGATTTGGGCGATTCAAAAGGCAAAGTTGTGAGATTTTTCGAGGACAACGTGTTGGTGAGATCGGATAGTGATTTGGAGTCTCCGTTTGAGGTAATTTTCGAAAAATACCTGCTGCCAGACCTCTTTTTGTGAGCTTGATTTTGGAAAATTTTGAGACTTGTTTTCTTAGCCATTTTAGATCCGATTTTGATGATTTTTGAGGCTATCTTGAGTGGTTTTTCGAGGAGAACATTGTGGTGTTGTTAGATTTTACTGTAGATCGCCCGTTTTTGGTAAATACGCTGAATAAGCTGCTGTCCCATTTCTAATTTTTGAGAAAATTTGGGTTCTAGTTGCATGTTGATATTGTGTTGTTGCCGAGCCCCGAATTGTGTCCCATTATGGGAAATGAGCTGGGGGAACTGGTTAGGACCCACTTTTGGGGTTAATTTCGGAATTTCCTGCGCGGGTCCCACGATTCCCGTTTTGACTCCAAAATTGACCCGTCTCCGTTTGTTGTAATTTTGGTGTCTAAACGACCGTATTAACGTTGTGACTCTATTTTTGATAGCGGGGCAGCGTTTCGAGGACGTTCGGAAAGGGAAAGCTCCGGAGAAGTGATTTTGGAGCGCGTGTGATTGACTTTAAGGTAGGCTACGGTTTCCCTCTCTTAGATTGAGCTCGAGAATGTGAATGCATGTTGATTAGTTGGGATTTGGGTTGGGTAGTTATTGAATCCTACATAGGTGTTAAGAAATCATGTTTTCAGCCTATTTCGGGAATTATCGGGTAACTGTGAGCATGCTTTGTGTTATTAATTGACCCTCCTCGCTATGTGGAGTGCTTGCATGCTTAATTATTGTTTATTTTAAGCATGTTGGGCTTTAGTTTAGGTTTGACTAGGGCTTGCCTTAGAAATACATGATTCGGATCCGATAAGCTTTAGTTTTGCCCCGACGTCGCTCGGCCGGCTTAGATCCCTGTAGACTGGTGTAGCAGACTTGAGTCTGATAGTTTGGGCCTTAGTTAGGCGATACTCTTTCTCCGACTATAGTTATCCTTATTTTTCCCTGATGTTACGGCTTCACGAGTTACTCGGCGACACTAATTCTACTTCGCGATTTGAATTCCATTTTCGATTTGGTTCCAAGGACTTACATTGATTGACTAAGTATGGACGGCGTTTCACAGACATTTATGAGTATGGATCGATTGAGACTCTTTCAGCAGCTACATTGGCACATTTATAGAGCATCCGGTTTAAGGTCCGGCCTCTATTGCCCAGATACTTAAATAGAGCATCCGGTTTAAGGTCCGGCCTCTATTGCCCAGATACTTAAATAGAGTATCCGGTTTAAGGTCCGGCCTCTATTGCCCAGATACTTATATAGAGCATCCGGTTTAAGGTCCGGCCTCTATTGCTCAGATACCTATATAGAGCATCCGGTTAGAGTTCCGGCCTCTTATACTTGATACTTGTGATTGGTTACTCGGGTACTTCTGGTGAGCATCCGATTCGAGGTTCGTCCTCCTTACTGTCAGATTTTACTAATTAGGGTTGAGGTTCTGGTTCGATGTTCTTCGTTCTTGGGTTCTTTTATGCAATTCTCTTTAGTTATAGTTATTCTGTGTACTCGTCGGGCTTATGGGGGTCCGTTCGGGTTTTTATTTAACTTGCGCACGAGTGTACCTTCTGGGCTTATGGGGGTCCAGTTAGGTGTAGTTAGCTTATAGATTACTTTAGTTAGTTCTTTGTACACTCGTGTGCATTCCATTGTTACTTAGATTTTCGCTCTTGGCCCTCGGTTTGTATTATTCCTTCTTTTCATATTGCCTTTACTTTTCAAGTTCAGTCGGCCTTTGATGCCTACTGGGTACCTGTTGTTTTGGTACTCATGCTACACTCTGCATCTATTTCGTGATGCAGGTCCGGGCACTAGTAGCCAGCGTTGATTGAGCTTGGAGTAGACTGATCTGGAGACGGGAGTGAGCACACGACGTTTTGTACTATTTCAGTCTCCATCTGTATATATAGACTTGTCTTTTACCTTTCGAGACAGTCCAGTCTCTGTTGTCCACTTTTGGGACTTGTACTCATTTTGTTAGTAGCTCTGTACTAGTGACTTCCAGGTTCTGGGAGGGATCTTTATTTGTATATATGTTTTTGGTTTGCTTCCGCCTGTTTATATTGTTATTTGCCTACTCTTGTTTAGTTTCCACCCTCAGACCCATTACTTGTTGTTCCGGGTTACGGGTTGGCTTACCTGCTGGTGGGTTATAGTAGGTGCCATCATGACTTGAGAAATCGGGTCGTGACAAGTTGGTATCAGAGCCTGGTTCATCGATCTCACTTGTATAGAGCTAATGTCTAGTAGAGTCTTGCGGATCGGTGCGGAGACGTCCGTAACTATCTTCGGGAGGCTACATGATGTCTTTAGGAAGATTTCCTCTTTTGTTTCACTTCGTGCAGCTTGTGTCTTATTGGTTCATTGAAATCTTACTTGTTTCACTCTTTCGGGGGATGGCTCACACGCGAGGCGGCGCGGTCGGGGCTGATGCAATCGGGCCTGCAGACAGATCCCCATCTTGGGGTAGACGTTGACACCGAGGTTGGGCCAGGGCCGCAGCATTGGCCCGAGATATGGAGGAGGTGAGAGATCGTTATTTTGTACGTGGGTTGTGGTATCGTCTGAGGGTCGACGCAGAGCATTTGGTTTCTGTCGACCGTTCATTTCTTGATGTGGTTGAGCATGCCCGATCCATGGAGCATATTCATCGCGAGCCCCAAGGGGACAGCGATAAGAGGGCACGCTACCAGGACAACTACAGCGGGTCCCAGACTAGAGGGATAGACTCTTATGATAGGCCCCGCCAGAGGTTCCAACAGGGTCGGTCCAATCGGCCTGTTCAGGCGGCATTACCTGCTTCTGAGAGAGGTCAGCATCAGCAGAGTGGTCCTAGTACGGGCCATAGTTCGAGGAGATCAGATTCCCTCACTTTCTACCGCGGTCGGGTTACTTCAGGGCGTTCAGCTTTGGGGTGTTTTGATTGCGTTGTGCTTGACCATTGGTCAAGAGAGTGACCCCAGCGAGGGCGAAGAGCGATTGTACCAGATCCCCTTGCACCCAGACCAGTTTCAGCAGTGCCCCCTCTAGCTAGAGGTGGTGTTCAGGACCAGGGCCGTCGGGACAGCCGACAGGGTACCAGAGGCGGAGCTCGGGGAGGCAGGTTAGGCGGTAGATCAGATGCATCGGGCAGAGGTGCTCAGAGCCATTTCTACGCAGCCCCGGCGAGGGCGACGGCTGAGGCATCTGACGATGTTATCACATGTACGCTTTTATTATGCCATCAGCCTGCTACAGTATTATTTGATCCCGGATCCACATTCTCATATGTATCTGTTTATTTTGCTCCCCGATTGGGTATGAGGTCTGAGTCTTTGGCAGAGCCAGTTCATGTTTCGACCCCGGTGGGTGAGTCCTTAGTAGTGGATCAGATATTGCGATCTTGCTTAGTGACTATCCAGGGTTGTGATACTAGAGTTGACCTTATTCTGCTAGATATGGTTGATTTTGATGTGATTCTGGGCATGGACTGGTTATCTCCCTACCATGTAGTCTTGGATTGCTACGCCAAGACCGTTACTTTAGCCATGCCTGGCATTTCCCCAGTGTTGTGGCAGGGTGCTTATAGTCACACACCGACATGGATCATCTCTTTTATGCGGGCTAGACGGTTGGTTGCTTCTGGGTGTTTAGCTTATTTGGCTTTTGTGCGAGATGTGAGTAGGGAGGGCTCTTCAGTTGACTCAGTTCCTGTGGTTAGAGAGTTTGCAGATGTGTTCCCTACAGACCTACCTGGCCTACCTCCAGATCGTGACATTGATTTTGCCATAGATTTGGAGCCCGACACCCGTCCTATTTCTATTCCGCCTTACCGGATGGCTCCTGCAGAGCTCAGTGTTCAGTTAGAGGATCTCTTAGGTAAGGGGTTTATCCATCCGAGTGTGTCGCCTTAGGGTGCTTTTGTTCTGTTTGTGAAGAAGAAGGACGAGACTATGAAAATGTGTATTGACTACAGGCAGCTGAACAAGGTGACGGTAAAGAACCGTTACCCCATGCCTCGTATTGATGATTTGTTTGATCAGCTTCAGGGTGCCACCGTGTTTTCTAAGATTGATTTGAGGTCCGGGTACCATCAGCTGAGGATTAGGGCAGCGGACATCCCTAAGACTGCATTTAGGACCCGTTATGGCCATTATGAGTTCTTTGTGACGTCGTTTGGGCTGACTAATGCCCCTGCCGCCTTCATGAATTTGATGACACGTGTGTTCAGGCCATACCTTGATTTATTTGTCATCGTCTTCATTGATGATATACTGGTATACTCGCGGAGCCGGAGTGAGCATGAACAACATTTGAGGATAGTGCTCCAGACTTTGAGAGATCAGCGGCTTTATGCCAAGTTCTCAAAGTGCGAGTTTTGGCTTGAGTCTGTAGCCTTCTTGGGGCACGTGGTGTCCAAGGAGGGTATTAGGGTTGATCCGACCAAGATTGAGGCTATTCGTGATTGGGCTAGGCCTACCTCAGTTACTGAGATTCGGAGCTTCGTCGGACTAGCAGGCTATTACAGACGCTTTGTTAAGGGCTTTTCTACTATTGCAGCCCCGTTGACTCGATTGACTCGTGTTGATGTTCCCTTTGTTTGGTCAGAGGAGTGTGAGGTGAGCTTTTTGAGGCTCAAGGAGTTATTGACCACTGCTCCTATATTGACTCTTCCAGTTGAGGGCGAGGGCTTCACAGTTTATTGTGACGCATTCGGCGTTGGTTTGGGTTGTGTATTGATGCAGTAGGGCCGGGTTATTGCTTATGCGTCGAGGCAGCTTAAGATCCATGAGCGCAACTACCCCACTCATGACTTGGAGTTGGCGGCGGTAGTTTTCGCGCTTAAGATTTGGAGGCACTACTTGTATGGAGTTTGATGTGAGATCTATACTGATCATAGGAGTCTTCAGTACATCATGAGCCAGAGGGACCTTAATTCGAGGCAGCGTCGTTGGATTGAGCTCCTGAAGGACTACGACCTCTCTATTCTCTATCATTCGGGCAAGGCGAATGTGGTAGCGGACGCCTTGAGCCGGAAGGCGGTGAGTATGGGTAGTCTAGCCTTTATCTGTTGAGGAGCGACCCTTAGCTTTGGACATTCAGTCCTTAGCTAATAGCATGGTTCGGTTGGATATCTCAGATTCTAGACGCGTCTTGGCCTTTATGGGAGTTTAGTCTTCTTTGCTTGATAGGATCCGTGGTTGCCAGTTTGAGGATGATACCTTGGTGGCCCTTAGAGATCGAGTGTTAGCGGGTGATGGTGGTCAGGCTACCTTAGATCCTGATGGAGTGTTGAAATTTGCCGGCCGCATCTGTGTTCCGAGAGTTGGAGATTTGATACAGTTGATACTTTCTGAGGCCCATGAGTCTAGATACTCTATCCATCCGGGCACAGCGAAGATGTATCGTGATTTGAGGCAACATTACTGGTGGAGTGGCATGAGGAGAGATACTGTTGACTTTGTTTCCCGTTGCTTGTGCTGCCAGCAGGTAAAGGCCGAGCATTTGAGGCCTGGTGGCGAGTTCCAGAGATTACCCATTCCTGAGTGGAAGTGGGAGCGTATCACTATGGACTTCGTTGTGGGGTTGCCTTTGACTTCTAGAGGTGTTGACAGCATTTGGATCATCGTGGATCGATTGACCAAGTCAGCACACTTCCTTCCTGTTCATACTACCTTCAGTGCTGAGAGGTTGGCTCATATCTATATTCGGGAGGTAGTTCGTCTTCATGGTGTGCCTGTTTCTATCATTTCAGACCGGGGTTCACAGTTCACTTCCAGCTTTTAGAGGGCTTTTCAGGAGGAGTTGGGAACCCGTGTCCACCTTAGCACAGCATTTCACCCACAGACGGATGGTCAGTCAGAGCGTACTATTCAGGTCTTTGAGGATATGTTGCGGGCCTGTGTTATGGATTTTGGAGGTCAGTGGGACCAGTTCTTGCCTTTGGCGGAGTTTGTGTACAACAACAGCTACCACTTTAGTATTCAGATGGCCCCATTTGAGGCCTTATATGGTAGGCGTTGTCGCTCTCCAGTTGGTTGGTTTGAGTCTACAGAGCCTAGGCCACGTGGTACAGATTTGCTTCAGGAGGCCCTGGATCAGGTGAGGGTGATTCAGGATAGGCTCAGGACGGCTCAGAGTAGGCACCAGAGTTATGCTGATCAGAGGCGTCGACCTTTGAGATTCTCTGTTGGTGACCGGGTATTCCTCCGTGTGTCGCCCATGAAGGGCGTGATGAGGTTTGGGAGGCGGGGCAAGCTTAGCCCCAGGTACATTGGGCCTTTTGAGATACTCCGAACAGTTGGGGAGGTTGCTTATGAGTTGGCCCTACCTCCAGTATTTTCAGCCATCCACCCAGTGTTTCATGTTTCGATGCTGCGGCGGTATGTTCCTGATGAGTCCCATGTGCTCCAGTATGATGCAGTCGAGTTGGATGATCGTTTGACATTTGTAGAGGAGCCAGTTGCCATTCTAGCCAGAGATGTGAGGAGATTGCGCTCGAGAGCCATTCCTGTTGTTAAGGTCCGTTGGAGGCATCGTCCAGTCGAGGAGGCTACCTGGGAGACCGAGCAGGAGATGCGAGAGCAGTTTCCGCGCTTGTTTGAGCCTTCAGGTACTTCTTGATCCTTTCTTTCGCGGACGAAAGTCCTTTTTAGTAGTGGATATTGTAATGACCCTCTTGGTCATTTCTGTGTCTTGCCTTCTGTGTGTCGTTTAGAGCATTCCTATAGCGACCCCAAGTCATTTATGACTTGCTGGGACTGATAGTTCGGTCACCTGGTCGTTCGTTTGGTCCTGGTGTGAGTTTTTGTGTTTTGGAGCTTATGAACCTTGAACGATCATTTTCGATCAAAAGTTCAAGAAGATGACATCGGAATCCAATTCCGACGATTCCATCAGCTACGGAAGGGTCATTTTAGGCTAGTAGCATGGTCGTCAGGACTCCCGAGGTTTTCAGTGTGAGTCGGTGCGATTAGGCGTTTTAGCCTTTGAAATTTAGCTTAAGTTTGACTTTGGTCAACATTCTGAGTAAACGCGCTCGGATGAGAATTCCGTCAGCGTGGTTAGCTCCGGAATGTCAAGTTTGGTCTAGATTGACCCTTCTTTTGTGTCTGGAGGTTTTTGATATCTTTCCGAGCTCTTTTGAGGGTTTTGACTTAAAATGGCTTTTGGAAGTGGGACCCACTTTTTATCGAAATGACCTCTGATGAAAATTTTGACTGCGCCGTTGAGTCTGGAATATCGAATTTGGTATGGTTGCATATCTCGTTTGTGTGCACGGGGTTCCGAACGAGTTCGGAGCACCCCGTCGGAATTTTTAAGTTTTGGGAAATTGCAGATTTTCTGCAATAAATGCAGAAAAACCAGCCACATTTCCCAAACTTCAAACCCTCATCTCTCTCTCATCTCTCAACCGATTTGGGCGATTAAAAAGGCAAAGTTGTGAGATTTTTCGAGGACAACGTGTTGGTGAGATCGGATAGTGATTTGGAGTCTCCGTTTGAGGTAATTTTCGAAAAATACCTGCTGCCAGACCTCTTTTTGTGAGCTTGATTTTGGAAAATTTTGAGACTTGTTTTCTTAGCCATTTTAGATCCGATTTTGATGATTTTTGAGGCTATCTTGAGTGGTTTTTCGAGGATAACATTGTGGTGTTGTTAGATTTTACTGTAGATCGCCCGTTTTTGGTAAATACGCTGAATTAGCTGCTGTCCCATTTCTAATTTTTGAGAAAATTTGGGTTTTAGTTGCATGTTGATATTGTGTTGTTGCCGAGCCCCGAATTGTGTCCCATTATGGGAAATGAGCTGGGGGAACTGGTTAGGACCCACTTTTGGGGTTAATTTCGGAATTTCCTGCGTGGGTCCCACGATTCCCGTTTTGACTCCAAAATTGACCCGTCTCCGTTTGTTGTGATTTTGGTGTCTAAACGACCGTATTAACGTTGTGACTCTATTTTTGATAGCGGGGCAGCGTTTCGAGGACGTTCGGAAAGGGAAAGCTCCGGAGAAGTGATTTTGGAGCGCGTGTGATTGACTTTAAGGTAGGCTACGGTTTCCCTCTCTTAGATTGAGCTCGAGAGTGTGAATGCATGTTGATTAGTTGGGATTTGGGTTGGGTAGTTATTGAATCCTACATAGGTGTTAAGAAATCATGTTTTCAGCCTATTTCGGGAATTATCGGATAACTGTGAGCATGGTTTGTGTTATTAATTGACCCTCCTCGCTATGTGGAGTGCTTGCATGCTTAATTATTGTTTATTTGAAGCATGTTGGGCCTTAGTTTAGGTTTGACTAGGGCTTGCCTTAGAAATACATGATTCGGATCCGATAGGCTTTAGTTTTGCCCCGACGTCGCTCGGCCGGCTTAGATCCCTGTAGAATGGTGTAGCAGACTTGAGTCTGATAGTTTGGGCCTTAGTTAGGCGATACTCTTTCTCCGACTATAGTTATCCTTATTTTTCCCTGATGTTACGGCTTCACGAGTTACATCGGCGACACTAATTCTACTTCGCGATTTGAATTTGATTTTCGATTTGGTTCCAAGGACTTACATTGATTGGCTAAGTATGGACGGCGTTTCACAGACATTTATGAGTATAGATCGATTGAGACTCTTTCAGCAGCTACATTGGCACATTTATAGAGCATCCGGTTTAAGGTCCGGCCTCTATTGCCCAGATACTTATATAGAGCATCCGGTTTAAGGTCCGGCCTCTATTGCCCAGATACTTATATAGAGCATCCGGTTTAAGGTCCGGCCTCTATTGCTCAGATACCTATATAGAGCATCCGGTTAGAGTTCCGGCCTCTTATACTTGATACTTGTGATTGGTTACTCGGGTACTTCTGGTGAGCATCCGGTTCGAGGTTCGTCCTCCTTACTGTCAGATTTTACTAATTAGGGTTGAGGTTCTGGTTCGATGTTCTTCGTTCTTGGGTTCTTTTATGCAATTCTCTTTAGTTATAGTTATTCTGTGTACTCGTCGGGCTTATGGGGGTCCGTTCGGGTTTTTATTTAACTTGCGCACGAGTGTACCTTCTGGGCTTATGGGGGTCCAGTTAGGTGTAGTTAGCTTATAGATTACTTTAGTTAGTTCTTTGTACACTCGTGTGCATTCCATTGTTACTTAGATTTTCGCTCTTGACCCTCGGTTTGTATTATTCCTTCTTTTCATATTGCCTTTACTTTTCAAGTTCAGTCGGCCTATGATGCCTATTGGGTACCTGTTGTTTTGGTACTCATGCTACACTCTGCATCTATTTCGTGATGCAGGTCCGGGCACTAGTAGCCAGCGTTGATTGAGCTTGGAGTAGACTGATCTGGAGACGGGAGTGAGCACACGACGTTTTGTACTATTTCAGTCTCCATCTGTATATATAGACTTGTCTTTTACCTTTCGAGACAGTCCAGTCTCTATTGTCCACTTTTGGGACTTGTACTCATTTTGTTAATAGCTTTGTACTAGTGATTTCCAGGTTCTGGGAGGGATCTTTATTTGTATATATATTTTTGGTTTGCTTCCGCCTGTTTATATTGTTATTTGCCTACTCTTGTTTAGTTTCCACCCTCAGACCCATTACTTGTTGTTCCGGGTTACGGGTTGGCTTACCTGCTGGTGGGTTATAGTAGGTGCCATCATGACTTGAGAAATCGGGTCGTGACAGTGGGTGTGAAGTGTAAGCCGCTTCAAAGAGAATTATTGTCAAAAGCCTATTCTCTATACACTCATGAAACCAGGAGGTGGTCATGGCTGAAACGAACACAACCGTAAGAACCATAAACGGTAAAGGGTTAATTGTGTGACATATGGTTGTCTAGGTATACACCAAAGCTCGACGGTTCAAAGATATCGCATCTACCGATTGACCGAGTATATATGACATATGTTCACTACGGAAAGTCCAAGGGGAAATCTACTTATCCAGATGCAATTAATTCTTGCTTGTAAAGTACACATATTTGTCCGTTTCTTTTTCTTGGAGTCATTCCCCATTCATGCGGGGGATTGTTGGGTTTTAAAAGGTGTGAATGAAAAATGAAGAGTTGCGACCTTTAGAAAGAGTTGTGACTTTGATGAAAAGTTGCGACTTTTATGAAGAGTTGTGACTTTTATGAAAAGTTGCGACTTTTATGAAAAAGTTGTGACTTTTATGAAAGGTGGTGACCTTTCCGAAAGATTGTGACTTTTCCAAAGGTTTGTGACCTTTCCGGTAAGGCACAATAAGAACCTTTTCATACTACCCTTTGTTTTCTATAAATTGAGGAATTTCTCTCATTTTAAATATAGAATTTTTCTGGACTTCTTCTACTACTAAATCTAGTATTATAAGTGTACTTTACTACCGTTGAGTGGCTCGCTGACACCAGTGTTTTGGGTATCAATACACTGGTGATTGAGGTCATTCTATCCTGAGAGGACATATTCCAAATCAAACCTCGGATACTAGAGGGGAATAATTTCCTTAAGGGGACACTGTGTATTCAGTGGGCTTGATCTTCTTTCTATTTTTCCAGATTCTGGTATGTGTTACAAATTTTAGATTTGTGAATTAATTTATGTTCTTCTGTTCTTCACTGGTTCATTAAACTTTGGTAACTTTGTTTCTGCAAAGTTTGTTGGAATCAGTAAGATTCTTTAAACACAGATTGACAACAATTCTTCTTTAAGAAAAAATATTTCGTATATTTTTTCTAATCTGTTTCTGATTCTAGTTTCTCTACTAGTTTTAATTTTCTAGTTGTGAAAATGTTCTTAAACTTTATTGTGTCTTACCAAGTTCTTCAAAGTTTTGTTCTAAGTATCTTGGAAATACAAGACGAATAACAACAATTATGTATATTATTTATAGTTTGTCATTATCTAACAATAAATTTAAATAATATGATATAATAAAATTTATAGAACAATTAAAGCAAACATATATTTAAATTAACAATATAATATAACAGATAATAACCATTCAAATAAGGTGTAATATTTTAGAAAATGCAACCAACCAACACAAAAGTTTGAACGATAATTATTTATCAATTGTATGTATATTACAAAATAATATTCATCTATACACTAATAAATTTATAATCGCGCGAATCGCGGTTATATTCTGGTATATATAGTTAGCCTCTGAAAACATTAAGAAATACTCTTAATAAATTTTAATATCTATTAAGCAAATGGACAAGAAATAAAATTCCCTAACGAAATTTTAGTACAACTAGACAAAATATAATGCAAAAGATAGAAATGTTAGTCTTTATTTATTTAGAGTTTAAAAGCTTGATACTTTATCTCAACAACTTATTTGGGTGAGAACATTGTTTTCAAAAACGTTTTTGGGATAAGTTTTGGAGTGGGGCATATAAAAAATGCTACGCAGCGTAAATTGAAGATGTAGATTCATAGAGCGCCTAGAATTTGGGGCATAAACTCCAAGCATTAAAACGTACGCCCTGGGAGTTATTTTTTATTTTTTTTGGGGGGGGGGGGGGGGAAGGGGTATTATTATTATTTTTTTGCTTTAAATCATATTTTTTATTATTTGTGTAGTGATATTTCTCGAATAATAATTGTAATACTTTTTTCTTCATTATTGGTTATTAATACATTTCTCAAATAAAAATTATTGATATTTTTTCTATATATTATATGTTATTTATTAAAATTTATTTGTAAAATAATTGAAGGTTTAACTTTTGCTTATTTTCTTAATAATAAATTATAAAATTGAATATACATAAAATTGAGCTTCGTAGATCCATAAGACTTACCCTCAATGTCTCGGAGCTTAGGTCTCGCCCCATACTACATAAAATGCCATGCCTTGCCTTTGAAAAAACTGGGTGAGAAGATGATCATATTCAGTTGGGTACAATAATATGCCAACGAACGTATATGGGTAAATATTATTCGAAGAAAGGAGCATCATATAATATATTGAACTTGAATTGTGAGTAAATCCTAGAGACATAGTTTCTAATGTACAATTTTTTTGGAAACTTATGGAAGCACATAAGAATATAATAAAAACATACGTTAGCCTCTAGACATTACATAGAACGCCTCTTGATATAAAAAATGACAAGAGTATGATTTGGGAAGAAGTTAACTGTACATATTAGTATTACACATAAGAATTGAATTACATACTAACCTGTTAGGAAGTAACAATCCAAGAAAAACAACAATAATCCAAGCAAGCATCAATATTCAAAATTGATTTTACAAAAGAAGAGATGATTCGGTATGCAAGAAAAAAAGTTTCCTTCGATCAAGAGCTTCGAGTTATATTGTAATGGGAAAGAGAGTTCCAGAGTTGTGATCAGGAAGCGAATTGTGAATAAGGCAGATCGATAACGCTATCAACTAGGCAATCAAGGAATATTTTTTCTAATATGACAGACAACGCAAAAATCAGGCCAACAGGGAAAGTAAAGCTACCCCATTAATTAAGGAAAGAAAATCAAATCATGTAGTGAATGAAGTACTTTTCTATTCCACATAGGGAAAATCATGCTCATAATTTGTCCATCAATAAACAACCTAGAATAAGGTTTTACCAATTAATTTACGAATCCACAAACTAAACCTATTCCTATTGATTTGACAAAAACAAACTTAATAACCAAAATGCAAGATTCACAGTCAAATCCCGATTAAGCCGATGGTCTGAAGCCATAAACATTAAGCAACTGAAAATCTAAACAACAATGAATTAATTAGAAAAATATTCATACCAGGCAAACCCATATATAGATCTTGGATCTTTAAAAAGAACCTAGTGAAAAGTTTGTGAGTTTTTGGCTGAAATCATCCCCTCAACGATAACTCAAATATAATATATAAATATTTCAACACTTATGTATTGTTGCAAGTTAATTTACTTGATCATTCAAAAAACATATAAACTAACAACATATGTTATTTAAATTATGGCAATGAAATATTTATTTCCTATCCATATCATTATTCATTTTAGGTAACTTTGATCTTCTTGGCGTGGATAAGACATGACCAAATTTTTTTTTTTTTTATTGGTTCAATCAGTTTCTTAAAAAAATAGATGGAAGGATGGATCTTGTTACTTTTTGGATAGTGCAACAATGCTTTTTGTTCACTTATATAACACAAAGATGTATTTTAGGTTTAAGTCAAAGAGTTTGACTTCAGAACATTCTGGTTAGTCCGACTTTTGGACCACGGCATTTCAATGTCGTCATGTTGGGAGTGATGTAGATGTGAAAAGAGAGGAGTGAACATAGGGGGGGGGGGATAGAGAAAGATGAGGGTGGTCGCTGGTGGCGATGGGAAGAAAGTGAGACAAGAGGAGAGGGATAGTAGAGGAGGGGCAGTGTCAGTGGTGTTTTCACACATGAGCAACGGCAGTGGTGGGTGGTTCACCAGTAGTTTCTAATGGAGAGGGAGTGATGTGGAACTAGAGAGAGGAGAAGAGAAGGTGAGGGCGTCACTACTAAAAAAACAGTGAATACCGACCTAAAAATTTTCGACCTCAAATGGAGGTCGTTAATTTCCGACCTTCGGAGGTCGGTATTTACAAGTAGTCGGTTTTTATGCAAAATAAAGCGGGAAAACCAAATTTCGACCTTCGGAGGTCGGAATTTTTCCCGGGAAAAATGAATTACAATAAAAATACCGACCTCATGAGGTCGGTATTTTTTATATTTAATTGAGAAAATAATACCGACATCTAGAGGTCGGTTTTTATTGTAATTCATTAAAAATTCCGACCTCCTGAGGTCGGAATTTTTTCTCAATTAAATATTTTATAATTGCGACTTCCGAATGTCGGTAGTATGTAATTAAAATACCGACCTCATGAGGTCGGTATTTTTATTTCATCTAATTACTTTTAAAAGCGACATCCGGAGGTCAGTTTGCGGAAAGCGGGAAAACCAAATTCCGACCTCTGGAGGTCGGAAATTTTCTCGGAAAAAATGAATTACAATAAAAACCGACCTCTTGATGTCGGTATTAAAAAAAAAAATAACAATATTTTTTTTTTCTCAATAGGTTTTGTGTAAAATAAAAATCAAAAAAAATTATAATACCGACTTCCGTATGTCGGTAAAATTAAATAGTAAAAATAAATTAATATAAAATACCGATATAATGAGGTCGGTATTTTTTAAATTTAATTGAGAAAATAATACCGACATGAAGAGGTCGGTTTTTATTGTCATTCATTAAAAATTCCGACCTCCTGAGGTCGGAATTTTTTCTCAATTAAATATTTCATAATACCGACTTCCGATTGTCGGTAAAAATTAAATAGTATGTAATTAAAATACTGACCTCATGAGGTCGGTATTTTTATTACATCTAATTACTTTTAAAAGCGACATCCGGAGGTCAATTTGCGGTTTGCGGGTAAACCAAATTCAGACCTCAAGAAGTCGGAATTTTTGCCAAAAAATGAATTACAATAAAAACCGACCTCTTGATGTCGGTATTAATTTCTATTTTGATTTAATTTTATTTAAATCATCTTCCGGAGGACCATTTTGTGTTCTTAAAATTTAATGTGATACATATATATATATATATATATATATATATATATATATATATATGTTTAATTAATAAAATCAACCTCAAGAGGTGAGTTTATATTAAAATAATTATGTATATATATGTGTGTGTGAGTGTCTATATATATATATATATATATATATATATATATATATATATATATATATATATATATATATATATATATAATTTAACTACACATCAACAGAATTTTAATTTAATAAATTTACATATATATGTATATATATATATATATATATATATATATATATATATATATATATATATATATATATATATATATACATAGATGTATATATATGTATGTATACATATACATATATTATATGTTGATGTGTAGTTAAATTATATATGTTTAATTAATAAAATCAACCTCAAGAGGTGAGTTTATATTAAAATAATTATATATATAAAATTTCACTAAACATCACCAGAAGTTTAATTTAATAAATTTACATATATATATATATATATATACATATATATATATATATATACATATATATATATATATATACATATATATATATATACATATATACATCTATCTATATATATACATATATACATCTATCTATATATCTATATATATACATCTATCTATATATCTATATATATATATATATATGTAATTTAATAAATTAAACTTCTGTTGATATATAATTTAACGACACATCAACAGAAGTTTAATTTAATAAATTTACACATATATATATACATAGATGTATATATATGTATGTATACATATACATATATTATATGTTGATGTGTAGTTAAATTATATATGTTTAATTAATAAAATCAACCTCAAGAGGTAAGTTTATATTAAAATAATTATATATATATATATATATATAAATAACAATATTTTATTTTTTCTCAATAGGTTTTGTGTAAAATAAAAATAAAAAATAATTATAATACCGACTTCCGTATGTCGGTAAAATTAAATAGTAAAAATAAATTAATATAAAATACCAACCTCATGAGGTCGGTATTTTTTATATTTAATTGAGAAAATAATACCGACATGAAGAGGTCGGTTTTTATTGTCATTCATTAAAAATTCCGACCTCCTAAGGTCGGACTTTTTTCTCAATTAAATATTTCATAATACTGACTTCCGAATGTCGGTAAAAATTAAATAGTATGTAATTAAAATACCGACCTCATGAGGTTTGTATTTTTATTTTATCTAATTACTTTTAAAAGCGACATCCGGAGGTCGATTTGCGGTTTGCGGGTAAACCAAATTCCGACCTCAAGAAGTCGGAATTTTTGCCAAAAAATGAATTACAATAAAAACCGACCTCTTGATGTCGGTATTATTTTCTATTTTGATTTAATTTTATTTAAATCGTCTTCCGGAGGACCATTTTGTGTTCTTAAAATTTAATGTGATACATACATACATATATATATATATAAATAACAATATTTTATTTTTTCTCAATAGGTTTTGTGTAAAATAAAAAACAAAAATAATTATAATACCGACTTCCGTATGTCGGTAAAATTAAATAGTAAAAATAAATTAATATAAAATACCGACCTCATGAGGTCGGTATTTTTTATATTTAATTGAGAAAATAATACCGACATGAAGAGGTCGGTTTTTATTGTAATTCATTAAAAATTCCGACCTCCTGGGGTCGGAATTTTTTCTCAATTAAATATTTCATAATACCGACTTTCGAATGTCGGTAAAAATTAAATAGTATGTAATTAAAATACCGACCTCATGAGGTCGGTATTTTTATTTTGACTATTAATTAAAGCGACATCCGGAGGTCGGTAGTTTTATTTTATCTAATTACTTTTAAAAGCGACATCCGGAGGTCGGTTTGCGGTTTGCGGGTAAACCAAATTCCGACCTCAAGCAGTCGGAATTTTTCCCAGAAAATGAATTACAATAAAAACCGACCTCTTGATGTCGGTATTATTTTCTATTTTGATTTAATTTTATTTAAATCGTTTTCCGGAGGACCATTTTGTGTTCTGAAAATTTAATGTGATACACACACACACACACACACATACATATATATTAATTAATAAAATCAACCTCAAGAGGTGAGTTTATATTAAAATAATTATGTATATATATGTGTGTGTGTGTGTATATATATATATATACACATACATCTATAGATGTATGTAAATTTATTAAATTAAACTTCTGTTGATGTGTATTTAAATTTAATATATATATATATATACACACATCTATATGTATAGATGTATATATGTATATATATAGATGTATATATATGTATGTATACATATACATATATTATATGTTGATGTGTAGTTAAATTATATATGTTTAATTAATAAAATCAACCTCATGAGGTGAGTTTATATTAAAATAATTATATATATATATATATATATATATATATATATATATATATATATATATATATATATATATATATAAAATCAACCTCTAGAGGTGAATTTATATTAAAATAAATTAATAAATACCAACCTAAAGAGGTCGGTATATTTAAATTATTATTTTATTTAAATTATATCGACTTCATGATGCCAGTATTTATTAAATATTTTTAAATATAGATAATTATTTTAAAAAATACCTACATTCCGTGGTCGGTAAATTAAACAATTCTCTTAAAAAAGGAATGATAATATAAATCTTACTCCCAAACACTAACTCTCAAAACCTAAGTCCACTTTCACTCCCCACCCCCGACCCACCCCCATCGGCGCCGATCCCCACCCATCCCCGACCGGTGCCACGCCGCCATCCCCGACCGCAGCCACCCACCTTCGCAGCAGCAGAGGACGTCGTGGCAGCTGCAGAGGAAGTCACGCCCAGCAGCAGGAGGTCGCGCGACTCCATCCCGACCGGCGCAGCCTCCATCTCGACCAGCACCTCCATCCCCGACCTTCTTAGTGAAGGTGAATTTTTAGAACCTCCATAATAGATTACTTTTGTTTCTATTTAGTTGAAGTATCTCAAAATTAGAGTACTAATATACTTAGTTTTATTGATTGTTAGTTTGATTGATTGTTAGTTAGTAAGTGAATGATTTAGGGTTTTTGATTGTTAGTTTGTGTTTGTTGATTGTGAATTGAAAATTTTAATGTCAGGGTTAGTTTGAATTAGGGTATCTTAGGATTTGTTTGAAATTCGGTATTTCTTAAGTTAATTAGTTTGATTTTGGAATTGTAAGATTGGATTGAATTAGGGTATTTAAGGAGTTGTTTGAACTTGGGTATTATTTGAGTTAGTTTGAATTATTATTGAGATTTTAGGACTAATAGTTTGAATTTGGGATTAGGAATAGCTAGCTAATTTGAATTTAGGATTTTAGTACTAGTTAGATTTTGGGATTTTAGGGCTAGTTTGAATTTGTGATTTTAAGATTAGTTTGAATTTTGAATTTACGACTAGTTTGAATTATTATTGAGATTTTAGGATTACTAATAGTTTGAATTTGGGATTTTAGCACTATAGTTTGATTTTTGAATTCTAGGAGTACTTTCAATTTGTGATTTTAAGACTAATTTGAATTTGGAATTTAGGACTAATAGTTTGAATTATATTTGATATTTTAGGACTAATTTAATAGTTTGAAGTTGGGACACTAGCTAGCTAGTTTGAATTTAGAATTTTAGGGATTTGAATTACAACTTAATTAGAACTTATAAATAATTATAACTTGAATTTACTATAAATTGAACTTAATTAGGAATATGAACTTGAAATTATAACTTGAACTTGGAACTAATTAGCTTGAATATATAACTAATTAAGTTTAGAAATTAGATATGAACTTGAATTGAAACTTGAACTTATTAAAACTTGAATATATATATATATATATATATATATATATATATATAAAACTAATATTCTTGGATATGAAGTTTATATTTAACTAATTTAAGAACTTTTCGTGCTAGGCAACTGAGGAAGCTCAACATGTAAAAAAGTTGATACAGGACTATATTGCTTCTTTCATCAAAGTTGGAGATAAGGTTGGTGCTTCTAAATTTCTCAAGTTCAAGTACAATTGTTTTGAATAATGTGTTTGTGTCCATCTAGTATTAATACTTGGCTTTAATTCTAGTAATTATAATTGATTGTTTGTTAGTATATTATTGTTTTTGTTTGTTGGTTGTGTTATTCAATTGTTAATTTGATTTGATTATTGTTAGTTAGGTATAGATAATTGAAGATTTTTATTTTAAGGTTTTTTTAAAAAGAAATTAGGCATTTTTAAATTGGGCATTGTTAGTTAGTGAAGAATTAGCATTTTTATATTTTAGAACTAGTTTAAACTTGAGAATATGTAATTTGAGGTTACATTGAGATTTTTTTGGATTTGATTTTAGGACTAGTTAGTAAAGTGTTAATTTGAAGTTAGAAACTAGTAATTGAAGTGTTATGAGTAGAAGATGAATGTTTGAATGTCATGAACTTAATTAGAATTTGAAGTTGAACTTAGAATTTGAACGTGAATTTAGAACTTGAACTTGAACTTAGAGTTTGAAGTTAAACTTAGAACTTGAACTTGAACTTAGAATTTGAACTTGAACTTGAACTTGAAATTAGAACTTGAACTTGAACTTAGAACTTAGAACTTGAACTTGAACTTAGAACTTAGAACTTGAACTTGAACTTAGAAATTGAACTTGAACTTAGAACTTGAACTTGAAATTAGAACTTGAACTTGAACTTAGAACTTGAACTTGAACTTGAACTTGAACTTAGAACTTGAACTTGAACTTAGAACTTGAACATGAATTTAGAACTTGAACTTGAACTTGAAATTAAAACTTGAACTTGAACTTAGAAGTTGAACTTGAACTTAGAATTTGAAGTTAAACTTAGAACTTGAACTTAGAATTTGAACTTGAACTTAGAACTTGAACTTGAAATTAGAACTTCAACTTGAACTTAGAATTTGAACTTGAACTTAGAACTTGAACTTGAAATTAGAACTTGAACTTGAACTTAGAACTTGAACTTGAACTTGAACTTAGAACTTGAAGTTAGAACTTGAACATGAATTTAGAACTTGAACTTGAACTTAGAACTTGAACTTGAACTTGGAACTTGAACTTGAAATTAAAACTTGAACTTGAACTTAGAACTTGAACTTGAACTTGAACTTAGAATTTGAAGTTAAACTTAGAATTTGAACTTAGAACTTGAACTTGAACTTAGAATTTGAACTTGAACTTGAAATTAGAACTTGAACTTGAACTTAGAACTTGAACTTGAACTTAGAATTTGAACTTGAACTTAGAACTTGAACTTGAAATTAGAACTTGAACTTGAACTTGAACTTAGAACTTGAACTTGAACTTAGAACTTGAACTTGAAATTAGAACTTGAACATGAATTTAGAACTTGAACTTGAACTTAGAACTTGAACTTGAACTTGAAATTAAAACTTGAACTTGAACTTGAACTTAGAATTTGAAGTTAAACTTAGAATTTGAACTTAAAATTAGAATTTGAACTTAGAACTTGAACTTGAACTTGAACTTGAACTTAGAACTTAGAACTTAGAACTTGAACTTGAACTTAGAACATGAACTTGAAATTATAACTTGAACTTGAAATTAGAACTTGAACATGAAGTTAGAACTTGAACTTGAACTTGAACTTAGAACTTGAACTTGAACTTGGAACTTGAAGTTGAAATTAAAACTTGAACTTGAACATAGAGCTTGAACTTGAACTTGAACTTAGAATTTGAAGTTAAACTTAGAAATTGAACTTAGAATTTGAACTTGAACTTAGAACTTGAATGTGAACTTGGAACTTGAACTTGAAATTAGAACTTGAATTTGAACTTAGAACTTGAACTTGAACTTAGAATTTGAAGTTAAACTTAGAACTTGAACTTGAAATTAGAACTTGAACTTGAAATTAGAACTTGAACTTAGAACTTGATCTTGAACTTAGAATTTGAAGTTGAACTTAGACTTGAACATGAAATTAGAACTTGAACTTGGAATTAATTAGCTTGAATATATAACTAATTAATTTTAGAAATTAGATATGAACTTGAATTGAAAACTTGAACTTATTAAAACTTGAATATATATATATATATAAACTAATATTCTTGGATTTGAAGTTTATATATAACTAATTTTAGAACTTTTCGTGCTAGGCAACTGAGGAAGCTCAACATCTAAAAAAGTTGATATAAGACTATATTGCTTCTTTCATCAAAGTAGGAGATAAGGTTGGTGCTTCTAAATTTCTAAAGTTCAAGTACAATTGTTTCCAATAATGTGTTTGTGTCCATCTAGTATTGATACTTAGCTTTAAATTTAGAAATAATATATTTGGTAAGCATAAGTACCAACACTAGCTGATCCTATTGATGACAAAATTGATTTTCTTGCAAGATCGATTTGTGTCCATCTAGTGTTGACACTTAGCTTTAAATTTAGAAATAATATATTTGTTAAGCATAAGTACCAACACTAGTTGATCCTATTGATGACAAAATTGATTTTCTTGCAAGATCGATTTGTGTCCATCTAGTGTTGCTATTAAGCTTTAATTTAGAAATAATGTGTTTGTTAAGCATAAGTATCAACACTAGTTGATCCTATAGATGACAAAATTGATTTTCTTGCAAGATCGATTTGTGTCCATCTAGTGTTGACACTTAGCTTTAAATTTAGAAATAATATATTTGTTAAGCTAAGTATCAACACTAGTTGATCCTATTGATGACAAAATTGATTTTCTTGCAAGATCAATTTGTGTCCATCTAGTGTTGCTATTAAGCTTTAATTTAGGAATAATGTGTTTGTTAAGCATAAATATCAACACTAGTTGATCCTATAGATGACAAAATTGATTTTCTTGGAAGATCGATTTGTGTCCATCTAGTGTTGACACTTAGCTTTAAAAAGTTAAGTTGTTAAAGTTATAAAGTTGTTAAGTTGTTTAAATAAGTTAAATTAAATAATGTGGTTTTGTTGATGGATTTAGTTGTTGGAATTAAGTCAAAACTAATGTAGTTAAAGTTAAAAAGTTGTTAAGTTGTTTAGATAAATTAAAATAAATAAATTTGATTTAATTGGTGGATTTAGTTGTTGTATTAAGTCAAAACTAAACTAGTTAAAGTTGTTATGTTGTCTATATAAGTTAAAATAAATAATGTCGGTTTAGTTAGTGAATTTAGTTGTTGGAATTAAGTCAAAACTAATGTAGTTAAAGTTCAAAAGTTGTTATGTTGTTTAAATAAGTTAAAATGAATAATGTCGGTTTAGTTAGTGAATTTAGTTGTTGGAATTAAGTCAAAACTAATGTAGTTAAAGTTCAAAAGTTAAGTTTGATTAAATAAGTTAAAATGAATAATGTCGGTTTAGTTAGTGAATTTAGTTGTTGGAGTTAAGTCAAAACTAATGAAGTTAAAGTTCAAAAGTTAAGTTTGTTTAAATAAGTTAAAATGAATAATGTCGGTTTAGTTAGTGAATTTAGTTGTTGGAATTAAGTCAAAACTAATGTAGTTAAAGTTCAAAAGTTGTTATGTTGTTGAAATAAGTTAAAATAAATAATGTCGGTTTAGTTAGTGAATTTAGTTGTTGGAATTAAGTCAAAACTAATGTAGTTAAAGTTCAAAAGTTGTTATGTTGTTTAAATAAATTAAAATAAATAATGTCGGTTTAGTTAGTGAATTTAGTTGTTGGAACTAAGTCAAAACTAAACTAGGTAAAGTTAAAAAGTTGTTATGTTGTTTAAATAAGTAAAAATGAATAATGTCGGTTTAGTTAGTGAATTTAGTTGTTGGAATTAAGTCAAAACTAATGTAGTTAAAGTTCAAAAGTTGTTATGTTGTTTAAATAAGTTAAAATGAATAATGTCGGTTTAGTTAGTGAATTTAGTTGTTGGAATTAAGTCAAAACTAATGTAGTTAAAGTTCAAAAGTTGTTATGTTGTTTAAATAAGTTAAAATAAATAATGTCGGTTTAGTTAGTGAATTTAGTTGTTGGAATTAAGTCAAAACTAATGTAGTTAAAGTTAAAAAGTTAAGTTTGTTTAAATAAGTTAAAATAAATATTGTGGTTTAGTTGGTGGATTTAGTTGTTCGAATTAAGTCAAAACTAAACTAGTTAAAGTTGTTAAGTTGTTTAAATAAGTTAAAATAAATATGTCAAAACTAGTTAGACTTAGAAAGTGGTTAAGTTGTTTAAATAAATTCAAATGTTATTTAGTTGATAGAATTAAAATTATCATTATTGTTTGTGTAGATGAATCCTGATCATACTTGGATGTATAATAGAAACAATCCTGGTCGAGCGGGTATGATTCCAGAATTTGCAGAAGGTATCACTAGATTTATAAATCATGCAATGACACTTGATGATTTTTTAAATTCAAGATTGATTAGGTGTCCGTGTGTTAATTGTGAAAATGTGAGATATCATACAACAGAGACTGTTGCTATGCATCTTATGCCCAACTAACTTTTCTTTTTGAATCAGAAAATATTCTTCCTCCATGTCCGGCTAGCAGTGATGGATCTGATCAAGAGGGTGATGAGAATGATAAGTCTGATAAGGAGAGTGAGGGTGATGAAGAGTAGTTGTATCTATTTGACATTTTAGACTTCTATATTTTTGGAATTGTTTAATTTGATCGTATTTTAGTTTATTTTGAAGTTGGATGAAGTTTATTTTGAAATAGTTTAATGTATATGTTGAAAATATTGTGTTGTTTTGGTTGGATGAAGTTTATTTGGCTTTGGGTTGTTTTGGTTGGATGAATTTTATTTGGCTTTGGGTTGTTTTGGTTGGATGAAGTTTATTTGGCTTTGGGTTGTTTTGGTATAAATATGCAGGTGGGCAACTAAAAATTGCAGCAATTTGCTGCCTGCTTTGCAGCAGAAAACCGACCTCCGGAGGTCGGAATTTCAAAAATAAAAAATAAAAATACCGACCTCCGGAGGTCGGAATTTCAACATTACAAAAATAAAAATACCGACCTCCGGAGGTCGGAATTTCAACATTACAAAAATAAAAATACCGACCTCCAGAGGTCGAAATTTCAACATTACAAAAATAAAAATACCGACCTCCGGAGGTCGGAATTTCAACATTACAAAAATAAAAATACTGACCTCCGGAGGTCGGAATTTCAACATTACAAAAATAAAAATACCGACCTCCGGAGGTCGGAATTTCAAAAATACAAAAATAAAAATACCGATCTCCGGAGGTCGGAATTTCAACATTACAAAAATAAAAATACCGACCTCCGGAGGTCGGAATTTCAACATTACAAAAATAAAAATACCGACCTCCGGAGGTCGGAATTTCAACATTACAAAAATAAAAATACCGACCTCCGGAGGTCGGAATTTCAAAAATACAAAAATAAAAATACCGACCTCCGGAGGTCGGAATTTCAACATTACAAAAATAAAAATACCGACCTCCGGAGGTCGAAATTTCAAAATTACAAAAATAAAAATACCGACCTCCTGAGGTCGGAATTTAAAAAAATGAATATTCCGACATAAAATAAAAACCGACCTCGAGAGGTCAGTAAATACCGACCTCCAGAGGTTGGTATTGAATAGCAACCAAGCTTTTTCCGACCTAAGCTGGGATGTCGGTTTTAGGTCGGTATTTCAGGGAATACCGACCTCCGGAGATCGGTATTCACTGTTTTTTTAGTAGTGCGTTGAGAATTGGTGCGGAGGAAAAATAATTAATTTATGGATTTGGGGTTTTAGGGTAATTAAGAATAGGAAAGGGAATAAATAATATAGTAAAAATCTATCCATAAATGATAACTTTCATATAAAAGAAATACACATCTCATTAAATTATACCTATATATTATATACTAAGCAAATACGTAAGAATTTGAAAGTATGCTAACCATTATTTCAAAACGAGGATCGATGAGATAAATAAAAATTAATGAAATAATAATAATTTAATAAATTATGCATACTAGACTGCATAATTAATTAGATAAAAATTAAATATAAATTTAAGGAGATGATAAAAGAAATAGATTTTAAAATGCATATTTAAAATAGCAATCTAAAAATGGGTTATATATCGGTCAAAATTGGGTTTCAACATAGTTCATCGGGTGCCTTTGCCGTGGTTCGAGTATGAGGTCAGCCATTTCAGTTTTGGATTATATTTAGCCTTAGGGATATCATTAGGTCTTTGTGTCCTACGGGCTTATGTGGGTCTTTTTCAGTTATTTCCCTTTCAATTGCACATAGTGTACCTTCCGAGATTATGCAGATCTAGTTAGGTTATAGTTACATTCTTTACTTTATCTCTCCACTTTGTGTTAGATTATTATGGTGCATGGTTAGTCTTATCACTATCCTTCCTTTCTTCTGATTCCTAGTTACTGTTCTACTTCTTGCTTTACATTTTGTACTTACGTTCCAAGCCCATTCAGACTATGACACCTACTAGATTCCTGTTGTTTTGCTACTCATGCTACATTCTACATTTCTTTATCTAGATACAGATTCGAGCACCATCTGACATCATTGTTCTTGTGCAGTAGCGGGGACATTCGAAGATCGAAGGTGAGCGGATGGCATCCTAGTTTGACTCATCTCCATCTGTTTATAGTTTTTGGCTAGTCTTATGTGTTCCACACATGTTTGCATTTTATTTGCTTGTTTTTGAGTTTATACTCATTTTAGTAGCTTTGTACCATCTTCTACCAGTTCGTGGGATTGGATCATGCATTGTTGTATATATTATATCATTTTTTTCTTTTGTTGTTTATTTCCTTGTTATGTTGTTATGTTCATTGATGTTTGGATTATTGTACCTTAGGCTCGCTACTTGTCGTTCTCGGCTATGGGTCTGGTTGGCTTACCTACAGATGGGTGTTGGTAGGTACCGTAATGACTCTAAATTTTAGGTAGTTAAAAAGTTGGTTTCAGAGACCATGTCATAGGTATCATTGGTAAAAAAAGGTAATGTCTTGCACAGTCATGCAGATTAGTGCAGAGACATATCTATCCTATCTTTAGGAGGCTAAAGGAAATCAATAGAAAGATTCTTTCTTTTAATTCTTTATCGTTCATTGGTTGTCTTAATTGGTTTCTAGAATCTCACTTATTTTACTCTTTCACAAGATGACTTGTACACATGTCACAACAACTAGGATTATGCTCCCAATCCAGCAGTTAGAAACCCAGTTAGGGCTAGAAGGAGATCCCAAGGTCATGCGCGAGCTGTAGCACAAGCTTAGGATCGGGGTAGAGATATGATTCCTAATCTAGTCATATAGCCTCAACCAACTGTGATTCTTCCATAGCCAGTGGGGCTTGAACCAACCTAGCCATCACCTAGGCCAGCCAACGTACAAGAATTGCAGGAGGTTATTTCCCAACTATTGGTTGTTCTTAGGGGTATGCAATAGGCCATAACTCTAACTAAGCCAACACCACAGGTTCAAGCGGAATTAGGGTTTCCAGTTGAGGTGCCACTAGTATCCATCACCGCCCAACCTATTATTTCATTAGGAGCTATGCCATTGGAAGAGCAATAGATGCTCAGAGTGTTTTTGAGATTGACTCCTTCAAGGTTTCTTGGGGCTGTAGGGGAGGATGCCCACGATATTCTGACGATATACATGGAGAGGTACACTTTGGCTTTAGTAGAGTCTAGAAGAGCGGAATTTATTTCTTATCATCTTGACAAACCAACCATGCAATGGTAAAGGACCTTATGGAGTATGGACCAAATGTATCCCTTTCCATGACTTAGACCGACTTGTCAAAGGCCTTCTTTGCCATGTTTGTTCCGAAGAGTGTTAGGATCATCTCAAGAATTAGCTTACCAAGTTAGAGCAGTACTCCATGTCTGTTTGTGAGTTAGAGGCTAGATTTTACGAGGTCTCCTGGAATGCTACCATGATTCTACCTATCGAGTAGGACATGGTGTGTTGCTTCATTCATGGGTTGAGGTTGTATTTACCCATAGAAACTTCATCGATGACTTTAGCAGGCAGATCTTTCCTGGATGTTATTGATTACACTCGCACTATGGAGAAGATTCATTGCGAGGCTTAAGGGGGCAATGATAAAGGGTCTCACCACTAGGGCAACTATAGTGGTTTCCAGTCTAGGGGCAGAGACTCTTATGGTATACATCACTAGCACTGACCCTATTCAGGTGTAGATCTAGATTGCAGAGGGTGAGCAGTATAGTCTTGGTGATTTTTGTACAGGTTCGAGCTTGAGAGACCTGCATTCATGTTCTTCAAGCTGTCGTGACCGATATGCTCAGGGTTGTTCTTATAAGGGTAACTTTGACTATGATGATCTTGTGCATTGGTTGAGAGAGTACCATTGGTGAGGTATGATTGCGTCTAATCCATAGACAACTCAACTAATTTCACCAGTAGTACCTTAGGCTAGAGGCGATGCTCAAGGCCAAGATCGCCACAATGGTCATCAAGGGGCTTGAGAAGGACCCTGGGGAGTTAGGTCAAGAGAAAGCTTAAATGCTCAGTTTAGAGGCAGACAGAGCCACCTTTATGCTAGTCCAATGAGAGTGGAGGCTAAAGTATTGGACATTATCATCACAAGTACGATTTGTAAATGCCATCAACCCACCTCAACCTTATTTGATTCGTGTTCTACATATTTGTATGTTTATTTTTATTATGTTTCCCAATTGTGTTTATTTCTTAGACTCTATCAGTGTCTTTACGTGTTTCGACCTTGTGGGTGAGTCTTTAGTAGTAGATCAGATGTATAGATCCTACTTGGTGACTATTCATGGGTGTGGCACTCGGGCTGAACTTACTGATTGTATATGCCTGATTTTAATATTATTTTATCCATGAACTTGTTATTCTCTTACTGTGCAGTATTATATTGCTTCTTTAAGACAATAATCTTAGCCATGCCTAGTATCCCTCTGGTTGTGTGCCATGGATCCTTTCGTCACATACCAACTGAGGTTATTTCTTATGTTTGAGCTCATAGGTTAGTGTGATAAGTGGTGAATTTCCACTCATTTGAGGCTTTTTTCTTATGAATTTTTGACAGTTATGTAGAGAAAGAGGTTAATTATCCATTGAATTTTGTTGATTTCATGTGTTTGTTGTTGGGAAGGAAAATAATGGACAAAAGTTGAAAAGGAGATGAACCTGGAAGGAAATGAGCCTTAGATGTCGTACCTTCGAATGAGGGTTTGCTTTTGCGAAAAAGTCAATAAAGTCAGCTAGTCACTTAAGTGACCAGGCAACCTTCGCTTTTGCGAACTCCCAACTGCATTTGGGAGGCCTGCCTATTTGGACAAGGGAGAAGTGGAATTTCTCAAGCATTGGACCCAAATTCTCACAAAAGGGCTGCAAAGAAGCATTATTCCATATCATATCATATCAGATTTAAGACTAGTTCTCTCATCTTTTAGCTTATACTAAGGAAAAGCCCTAATTTGTAGATCTTAATTTTGGGTTAATGCATTGAGGGCAAGGTGCCTCACAATTCATCTTTGGTTTCAGAGATTGTGTTCTTGATAGTAAAACCTCTTCTCCCTTCTTATTTTCCTTTCCTTGCATTGCTAGAAATTTGAGTGTAATTGTGTGTATGAAATTGTGGCTTTTTTGCCAGAAATAGACAAAACTATTTGGGTATTGGATTTATTTCTCTATTTTTTTTTGTAATTCCTTGATTTCATGCTTGAATTCATGAAATGAGTTTAATCTAGTTTCCATGTTTGAATTAATGATTTGAGAGTGCACACTCAGGTTTAGCTTCCGATTTTCGTCGGTTGCTCGAAAGAGAATTCCAGAAGTGGATAATTAGGTTAATAATAATATCTGGCTTTGAGTCCTAAATTTGAGGCCGAAAGGAGATTATTTTGGTCTAGTTTTTTGAATTCTAAACTTGCTATAAATAGGGGTTTAGATTAAGGTCTTGGATCACTTTGTTGTTGACTCAATTGAGATCGAAAGGAGATATCGTGATACAACCATTTGAGACTGAAATGAGATAAGGGTTGATTGTTGATGATCTAGCCTATATATAATTGAATAAGCACATGTTGAATTGCAATTGATCATTGAGTGTTGATTGAATTCCGAATTTCCCAATTCCCGTATATCCCTTGCTTTATATTGTCTTTTCCCAAAATCATTATTTGGTGACCAAAATCACTCTTACTTTGATAACCTTGTATCTTGTTTGTTTAAATTCAAACATGTAACTATTCATTCTTTGTCCTTTCAATTGTCGATAAATTATATTATCTATGGGATTTGTCCCTGACTCTTCGTTGGGTATTTTTATTGATGATGACCGCTTACTTTTCAAACTTGTTTTGAGGGTAATTTATGTAACGACCCTAAAAATGAAATAGGAAGAACTAGAGCTTCACATGTGTATTGACGTTTGTAACTTGATTAAATAATGTAAATCGGCTTTTTGAGTTTAGTTCAAAGAGATTTGGGGTCCGTAGATGCTGCAAGTTTTTGACATTTTAATTTTTAGTTGGGGCTTTGGGAATTAATTAGTTATTAGATTAAGGTCTTAGGGGGTTGGTTAGGAGTTAATTAAATGACTTATATAAGGTTTTAAGTCTTTTAACAAGTCATTTACTCTCTTTTCCCAAAATCAAAATCCCAAAGTCTTCCCTCTCTCTATATTTCTCTCTAAATCAAAGAAGAAGATGAAGTGGGAGCTAGGGTTGAGGATTTTATGGTGTTTCTTCTTCAATTTTCGTGGGATTCATGAAGGTTAAGGTATGGGAATCCTTTATCCTTGATTCCTTTTCCATTCAAGGAGCCAAATCAAAGTGTTTTGAAAGCTCTTCAAAAAACTCAATAAAGTCGTAATTTCGGTTCTAGCATGGGTTCTTGCATTAAATGATTTTTAATGATGATTTATGTTATTATTGATGTTTATTGATGGTTTTAAGAAAGAAAAGTCCATGAACCCATGTCTTTCCAAGTTTCCTAAATTTGGCTTATGAAGTGGGTTCAATGTTTATGATTGAATGATGATGGATACATGCTTAGGTTGAGTTGAGTAGTTGATTTCTATTATTATCTATGTTTATCTATTGAGAATTGTTGAAGAATTGAGGAATGGTGATTGGGGCTTTGGAAAAGAGTAAGTTGACCTAACTTCATTGTTAATGTAGAATTGATATAGAATTGTGATAGATTGATGTGTGATCCACTTATGGTGGAGGTGTTTACTTATTGAATGTATTATGATTATGGCCTTGTAGTCATTATATGAGGAATTGAAGTGTTGACATGATATCATATATGTGAATGTGATGTAAAGGATTTAAATGAGAATCTAATGAAGTAAAGGTAATCATGTTGTGAATATAAATGTGTTCATGGGATCCCAAGGTGAGCTTGAATAAAGTATTATTGTTTTGTGATTAAAAGTATGTTCTCTCTTAACACTTATGAATGAAGATGATGGAATGTGAAGTGCCTTATATTGTTGAATGTCATCTCTTGACTTGGTAGACTTAGGTGCTCTTCTTGATAAATGAAAAGCTATGTTGAAAATAAATCGATAGGCTATGGCATTCCTTTCATATGTAAGTGATGAACTCTGTTTCTAAGCTGGGTAATGTTTGGTAATTTATGTATATCTTGTTCTCTAGAACTTCGTTTACAATGAATAAATATGATTTGGAAAGCTAACTCATATACCTACAACTCCTATGTTTATGTAAAACTCTAATTTAACTGTTATGGACACGAAATATGGGACGCAACATAGGGCAAGTTCTGCCCAGATTTCGGAAATTGAAATCCTGCATGATCAGCTGTAGTGTTTTGAATATATCTTTTTGTACAAAATATATTTTGCGGTGATTCTTGTTTATTTGCAACCTTTAGAGATGTACCTACATCTTTCATGAAGGTTATAAAGTTTAGTTTTGCCGTTTTCCTTTTCAAATCTAACTTGCATCTTGAGGTACCAGGCTGGACAGATTCACTGTTTTGGGAGCATAGTTGTATTTGTACATGCTAGGCTTACTTGTGATGATGATCCTATTTTACGTCAACATTACTGAGCTAATAGAAGTTATTTAATTGTATTTTTAAGGTTGTATATACTCGTGAACAAGTTGAGGACCTTGAAACGTTGGTTGGTCTACGGTCTGAACTCGCAAAATTGTGTTGGACTGGTTCTTTGCTAAAGCACTGAGTTTGTGTATAAACTTGTACTTGCACTCTTTTAACTGCGGAAATATTTGAAAGTTGATCTTGGTACCTTGGCTACCTCTTGTCACTTTGCATTGCCATATTGGTATCCTTTAAGAGATTAAAGACGCTCATGTAACTCGCCCACTTGTACGGACTATTTGATCACCTGACACTCTTGTTGGGACCTTGTCCTTCTTGTGGCTGTGACTTTGTCACTCTTGGCATGCCTCTTGATTCGGATCACTTGCCATCTTGACTCTGGATTTTTAGTCCGTCTTATGAATGGAAGTTGTCCATTTTAAGTACGAATTAGAAAGCCATTTTTAATATGGTTCTTGGTTCTCTTGATTATTGGGTTTTGGCCCTTCTTGATACCGGGCGTCGGGCCTTCTTGATACTTGCTTGTGCTTGGTGTGACGACATGATGTATATATTGGGCGAGCCTTGTTATTGAATCTCTTGGAAATTTGTGCGATGAGCGTTCTTGACACTTGGATCTTTAAATGTAGAACTTGATATCCTTGGTGTGAACTCTAGTTACTTGATAGGTTCTACAACGTGTAGATAGTAGTATGGGATGCTATCTACACATGGCACGAGTAGGCTTTGAAGGTGCCAAAATGAGTTCCCTAAGTCTATATGACTATAGTGTGAAGTCCCCTAAATGCATGAATGTGTCCTAAATGACTTTAAAGAAGAATGTTGACTTATTGTCTAAATGATTTGTTGAATGAATAGCTTATGTTAATGAAGTGAGTTACTTAGTATGCTACCTTGAAGAATGATGGTTCTTGTCTATAGTAGCCTTGAGGAACACTTAGGTGGGTATGAAGAGGTTGTATGGGCGGCCACTTCATGTCTCACTCAAGTGTGTCTTAGGGTAGCTTTAGATAAGGGTTCTTGGATGATAAAATGAGTTACATGGTGAAAATGTTGAGTATGTCTATAATGTGGTTAATGTCTTATATGTTGGTTATGTTCTATAATATGTCTAATATGTCAATATTCATGAAGCTTTACTAAAATGGCATAGGGCATGACTTTCAACCAAATGTCCTTTTTAGCATGTTTTTCCATGGTTTCCATACTTAGTACTTAATTGTGCTAACCCCTTTCTTTTCCTTTTGACTAAAGTGTAGGGATTTTTGGAGATGTTGATATTCCATGGTTGATGGATAGGTTTCTAAGGTGTTTGAAGATGAAGACTTGGTGAGTCCTCATATATTCGAGGACAATAACCAACATGTTCCTTTATGTCTTGTAGTTTTGAGTGGGCTTAGTCCCATTGTTGTATTCAAGTATTAGATGGTTTTGAGACATCTTGGATAAAGTCTAGAAAGTCTTCCGCTTGCTTTTTATTTAAAAGGTGTTCTTTCGATTGTAAAGGAAGCTTTAAATTTCTCCTCTATATTTTTTTTGTATCGTATTTTAATGAATGATCCATGAGGCTTGTATTTGACCTCTTCGAGGTCGAATACGCCAGTTACGACTAGAGGGTGCTCTCGGGTCGTGATAATTTAAGTGTTATAAAAAATTGCACCGTTGTTGGTGAACAATTAGGTCGATTGAAATGGTTTAGGATTTCTAGTTTACTTTTTTCTATCTTAATTGTGAATAGTTTTCTTTACTTTCTTTTGGTTTACTTTTATGGATTTTTGTGAACATATGTTTGGGAGTATGTCCTATACCGACCGTTGACCTTGTCATGAAACAAATGTGATAAGTCAATTGCCGCTTAGGGTTGTGGATAAAAAACTAAATTGGGGTAAAAAGGCCCTACACCAACTCTCACAAGAAAAGGAAACGCTTCTCAACATGCATCTAAATCGATGCCATGAAAGGGTCAATTTTGAGTTTGAACTAGCAACTCTTATGACCATGGTGGGGAACAAGAGAGGAGGTAGATGCTACTCCTTATCCTACAACCAGAAAGAGTGAAGAGGAGTCTTATGATTCGTACCTAGATACGTGCTATGAGATGATCCAACTTGAATTTGAGATTGCAACCTTGGAAGCACACATGAGAAGAGAATGGGTTGTGGTGGACATTGATGATATCTTGGGAATTTGCAACAAATCTCAATAACAAACTAAGAAGACATAATCAATGCGATGATACTAAAGTTGCGAAAAAGAACTAACAATATTATTTATGGCAGCTTTAGTTCATACGAAATCAAGAGTGTCACTTAATTGAGGGTCAACAATCATGAAAAGCAATGCTCAAGTGGCCTTGTGACTCTCTCAATCCTAACCAAGGATCCAAAATGAAAAAAAGTAATTTAAATTTGGGTAGGAGGTTCATTGCCTCGAAGTGGAAACACAAAGGGTGATGTACCCAAGGTCGAGCCGCGACTTTAAATTGTGTGTTTGATGGGAGGCAACCCATCGATACAAAAATAAGTTTAATTTTGAGTTTTTGCTTTGTAAATTAGATATAATTTTCTTTGTTTTTGAATAATGCTCATGAGTTTAGAGTGCTGGGAGTTAATTTAAGCAGGTTAGGAGGCGTAAATCTTGTAGGAAATGAAGTTTGGGGCTAAAACCCCTTCGAAAGATCACTTGGGAAGCTTTTTTCGCACCCAATAGCCCCCGAGTCCGTCGAAATGGACAGTGATCACTCTGTAGAAAAATGCCTTAGGTGTCGCCAAAGCGAGGATGAGTTCGCAAAAGCAAAGTTTGTGAAAGCAAAGTCTGCAAAAGCAATACCCTCTCGAAAAAGCAAAATCTCTTAAGCAGAGAGGCACTCGCAAAAGTGAACTCCACTCGTTAATGAAGGATCACAAAAGCGATCAAAATGCCGCTTAAGCGGAGGTATACATTTTTAAAAGACATTGGGCAGACGTTAAATGGGAAAAACGTCCAAATTAAAAGGTCCAACTCTTGCTCTCTTCCTAACTTGTCTCAGATTAATTCTACAACTCTTGGTCTTCCTTGTGCAAGCACAATCCGGTATATCTCGCTCACTCCTACTCTCTTGAAGTGATTATTTCGTTCTTGAAATTGTGTGTGTATCCTTGTTGAAAGTTGGGGGTATTGTGTGGGTAGTAACTTCTCAAACTTGGGGAGTGGGTTAAATTCTTGTTGTGATGGCCGAATTCTGTTTGATAAATGTTGAATGCATATGTGTGGGCTGATTTAGTATATTTGGGGAAGTCTTTAGTTCTCATTTCATAATCGAATTGTTGAAAAATATTGGGGACCATGTGTTTGATAAAATGCCAAAGTGAACTCATGGATGATTTTCAATGCTTTTTGTGATGAAATGACTTAGTTTTTCAATTGTTTGTTTGATTGTTGTTGAATTTAAACTAGTGAGAGCTGAATTTTGTGTGCGAATTTGTGAAATAAAATTTTATTGTTCAGGTAGAGGGGGTGAGTGGTCGCAAAAGCGACCTTGCCATGGAAAAATGAAGTCCGCTTAAGAGATTCCTCTTTGCTTCTGCGATTTCTGCATAAACGGTCTTCTGGTCGCTTTTGCGATGTTCGCTTAAGCGAGCATGGTCTTGATTTTGCGAGATCAGAGGCCATTTCCTACAAGTGTAATTCTTTTTTCAGCAGGCCTATTTTGGTTCGTAGATTGATTCCTAACCTTTTTGTTTGACTTCTACCAATGAACTAGTATTGTTCAACACATAATCCTTACACTTTAATGCTATTGTCATTTTCAGATCTCTATGACATCAAGAATGACACAAGAGCACGGTGGTCAAATATGACTAACATAACTTTGTCTCTCTCTAGAGAATTACTATTCGGATTTAATAAGAAGAAACTGCACTTGGAGAGAGGCATTGCACTTGACAAAAGTGATGAAATGCTTCCGAACTTCTACCAAAGTTTGGAAAACTCCAGTTGGATATGCTTTGCGGCAGAACTAAGCAAGGCCAATGAGCAATAGGTGAGGGAGTTCTATGCTAACCTCATGGAGACTAAAATGACGAAAAGGTTGATCACCATTCGAGGAAAGGTTGTCAGTTTTGGGCCGGAAGTAATCAATGCCATCTACAGGCTGCTATACCATGATATTGAGGCCTTTATGGTGAAGGATTATTGGTCGGGTGCTAGGCTAGCATCAAAGCTTTGCCCAGGAAAAAATGTCCCATGGGTCATAACAAAGGACTGGATCCTATGACCAGATTTGACAACTGAGGAGAGAACATGGATATTCATTGTATGCAGTCACATCTCCCCAAGTGGGAACATTAGAAACATTCCGGTGTTGCGGGTACAAATAGTAGCATGTTTAATCAATGATGTCTTATTGAATGTGTTCCATTTGACCATGAATGAGTTTCAAGATTTCAAGACTCATGATAGTGTCTCCCTTGTTGTTCCTTCTCTGATCACGGAGCTATGAAAATAGGATGAAGTAGAGATGCTTTCATGTGACACTTGGGTGGGACCCAAAAATTAAATCTTTCCCCTCTAAGATCCATAGTGAGGGAGTGGTTGTGAGAAGCAAGAAGAGGAAAGTTGACTTCGAAAAGTCTATACATGTGGAGGAGGATTCTTTAATATTTACGGTTTGGGGATATTTGAATCATTGGCAAGTGAGTTGAAGATTGTGAAGGACATTGTGACGAAGATGCCTCAAGGGCCGGGTGTTTCATTTTCTGGGCCAGTATCCCATGTGCCCTAAAGTGAGTTTGATGCCTATTTGAGGGATCAAACGAAAAAGAAAGCTTAGCTTGCAAATTTGGAGAAGGCCTACGCCAGTTTGGCGAAGTCACATGGTGAATTGAGCATGTCACAAAACAACATGAAGAAGCAGGATAAGAGTAGAGACAAGTTCTTTACTCAAATGTAGAAATGGGTCAAAGGCCATTGGAAGGTGTTGAAGGCAAATGAGCCACTTCCAACTTTGAGGCCGGAGGAAGGTTGAGATGAACCTGCTGCATGGAGCGGTGATGGTCGAGTTGAGGATAGAGAAGCCATCGATACTGATGAAGATGACTGAGGTTGCCTATGGAGCCTCTTCATATTATCTTTATGAGTTTCACAATTGTGTTGTGAGGACAAAACATCAAATTTAGTTGGGGGTGGATGAGTCCACAATTTGGACTCATTTAGGGATTTATTTTGATAGATTTAGTGTCCTCAAATGCATATTTTGTCTCAATAACTAATGTAAATCCTTAAGTTTTAGGTATTTGAATTGAGAGACAAAGCATGGACGCTATCAAGAAAAAGGAACAAGGCGGCTGATAGAACGAAGAAATGAAGGCCTGAGGATCGCCTAATGCATTAGGCGAGTCACCGAATGGCCATAATCTCGCCTAATGTTTCAGTGTGCTGAGCTCTGAAGGAAAAGATCAAGTTGGCGATGAAAGGGAGCAGTTGGCGTGTCGCCGAACAGTTCCGCGAAGCAGCACCATATCGCCTAATGATTCAAAATGCGAATATGCTAAAGGAAAAAGCAGAAAGACGATGAACCAGACCAAAGGGCGGATCGCCGAGTGTATTGGCGATCCCGACTAACTGCGTCGAGTGGTCCTTCACAACACAAAATTTTTAAAACTATAAATACCCATTTAATTCTGTAGCTTAGTATCGAATTTTGGGACATAATATTGAATTTTTAGACATTTCCAGTTTTAGAGTTCTTGGGAGACATTGTTCTTGAGCTTTGGAGATTCGAGGGTTTTCAATTCCAAGAAATTGGAAGTGGGTCTTGAAGAATCTTCATCCTTGACGTGTTTAAAGACATTATTTACCGTACGCATTTGATGGAAACACTTATCGGTATCGATTTCTATCTCTTTTTCATGTCTAGTGATATGCTCAAATTACACCTCCTTTCAGAAGCATAAGCGATCGTTATCAAGTAAAGAACCCAACTTGTAGGTTGAGATCGATCCCACGAGGAAAATGGTTTAGACTTTACTTTTAACCAACAATTATATTCAATTAGTCAAATTATTTCCAGAAACAGGTAATAAAAAGGGGGGTTGTGCTTGTGTGAAACAAATAGTAAGAACTTAATAAGTAATCAATAATTAAACTCAACTTTGGTTGTTATCAAGATAAGAGAAATAACTAGGGTATACGTGTTCCCCATAATCTCATAACGCAGTAATCCTAGTAATAGCAATCCTTTTCTAGTGTATTACATGCAAAGTGATAAGTTAGGTATCTCTAAATCCTTAGTCCGACATCTAGAGAATTTCACCCCGCACCTTGGTCCGGCTACGTGTGTATAATTTACTAACCCTTACCTTTACCTCATATTAGACATCATAATCGATGTTTGGCTTAGTTATTACTTCGCACCAATCGACACTAGCCTATTAGATAGTATCACACTAAATCTATGTTGATAATTCTTTTCTTGTTAATTACCTCCTTGGTTCGGCAAGTAGTAACAAGGCGAGTTCTAACGTTGGCCACCGTTAAAAAGACTTCTAAACGAAAGAATTATCAATGCATGCAAAATACTAGTCAAGAATTGCTTATTTACTATTCATACTTTGTTAATTGATCATGGTTACCACAACCCTAGTTGTGGATTTAGTTCCTCATATTGGCAAGAACACAATTCATAATTGTAGATGAAGAAATCATGAACTTACTTAACGAGAATAATAAACCCAGAAAATTAACTTGAATTGCAAAGCCAAAATCTTCAAAACGAACTTGGGAAATCAATAATTGCTAGGGTTGTAAATTAATCTCCCAAGTTACAAAGCAAAAAAATAGAATAATAGTGTCTAACCCCCCAAAACGAGGTTTACATGTCCTATTTATAGAAAACAAGTCCTAAATAAAAAGGGAAACAAATAAAGGAAAGTTTTTTTCAGGTACGCGTCTTCGAATCCACGAGACTGACTTACGGACCGTCGATGGATCTACGGTCCATAAGTCCCTTCCGTCACTCGAGACTTAGAAAATATTTCAGCATCCAACAATCAGCTTCTCTGAAGCAAACGACGGACCAGCAGCACGGACGGTAGATCGACCTACGGTCCGTCAATCCCTTCCGTAGCTCCATACTTAGAATCTTCAAAAATCAGGTACTAGAACCCTCGCAGTCTCACTCTACGGATCAACAGTACGGTCAGTAGATCAATCTACAGACCGTGAATGGGCATCGTGGTTCCACACTTGGTCAGATTTCCCTGATTTGTCCTCAACACCATGCCTGCTGATCTACGGTCATCACCTACGGACCGTGAATGGACCTACGGTCCGTAGATGACCTCCGTGGATACCCTTTTCTGCATTTCCTTCAGCTGTATCTAAACTTCCGCGCCTGAACACCTTTCCTGCAAAACATGATAAAACACATAAAAAACACAATATAAAAAGGCCCTAGACACACACAACTTGTAAGTGAAATGTATTAGAAATACTGTAAACTCACGGTATATCATCTAGCAAAAACGCCAATTCTTGGGGTGGGATTATGTGAATATGGGTTAAATTTACTGTTGGGTATTTCTCATTGATAGTCTATTTGCTATTTAAATGTGATTTCGCTTAGTAGTTGTGTTTGAACTTAATGGGATTGTAGTTGCAAATACGATTTCATCTTTGAGAGAGAGGTTTTAAAACCAAGACTACTAAATCGATAGCCTGTGGTTATTGGGTCATCGTGGGTTCAGCTCGAGAGAGTGAATCCTAGACCTTCTCCCATACATTCAACTCGAGAGAGTGAATGGGCTATGGTGAAGGCTATGCTAAATTGCTGCAAATCGGTGTTTGAGAGAAACCGATTTGATTCGGGGTAAATTGTTCGAGAGAAAATTTACCCCCACTAAAGTCTAGCTTAGTTAAAAATGTTGAGCGATTTACTATCAATATCATTTACTTGGTTGTTTATTTTATCCCATATTCCTATCACATCCCAAGAATCCCGTCTCACTAATTCGTATCTTTATATTTTTGCTGTTTTTGTTTCCTAGTTGAATACAAATCCCCCATTGATAATTGACATTCGTGTCACTCTTTGATTTAGTATGCTTTTATTCGTAAATATTTATAGCTATGATTGATTGGAGCTTAATTTTACTTTTCTATTTGATTCTCGACTACTAACCGCTCCCTGTGGGAACGATCCCAACCCATGGTTGGGTTATATTACTACTCACGATCATTGGCACTGGAACTGGAAGTAGCATTCTGATACGTGAAATCAAAATGGCGCCACTGCCGGGGAGTAGTGTTAGTTGAGAATTTGTAGTTAAGTAGAATTTTTGTTCTTATTAGTTATAATGATACTTACCTTACTTTTAGTTTTGTTTTTCTTTATGTCACTGTTGTAAGCAGATATTTTGAGCATGGCTGATGGAAATGGTGGCCAAGTTGCTGAGACAAACCAAGAAGTCGAGAGGGACTACATGTTAACCGCACTAGTAACTCAAGTGGACGAGTTGGCCACCAAAATATCAGATATAGAAGTCTAGTGCAAAAGAAAAGGGAGGTACATACCCCCTCATAAGCGGAGAAAGTCTAGAGACAATGAATATAGTCGTGTAGAGGATACACTACTAATCATTCTCCAAAAGATCACTGAGCAAGATAGAGTGCTGGAAGAGATGAAGGAAAATATTGAAGTGTTAAATCAGATGATTGTCTCTCACTCTAGATCTATCCAGCTGATCGAAACACTCATGAGTCATGTAGTGCCTCATTTCCACCTAAATGAGCAATTGGGGTTACCTAGTGACACTAGGACCAACCCCAATAATGGAGTTTGAGTAAGGACTTGCATCATGCCACGACGTTAACTAAGGCGCTTCTTGGGAGGCAACCCAAGGTTTTATCGCTTTAAATTGTTATTCTAGAATAAGGGTGTGTTGATTGTGCAGGGTAAGGTGAGGAAAGTGTTGAAAAGTGTAGGTTGGCGAGCTAAAGACTCATTTGGCGAATCGCCAATGAGGTCGGCGACCCCGATCTAGACCGCCGTTAGACTCAAGACAAATTCAAATGAGAGTCTGTAAAACTTGGCGAGCCCTTGAAATTATTGGCGAATCGCTGACCAGGTTGGTAATATCGATCTAGTCCGCCGTTTGGACCTTCACTATAACTGGAGGTCCTATAAAACTCGGCGAGGTAAGTGATCATTCAGCGTGTTGCTGAGTGGGTTGGCGATCACGACTAACGTCGGCGAATGGGCGCGAACTGGACGTTTTTAAACAAAAAAAAAGGGCTAAAGGTTTAAATTTCCAACTCTTCAGTTTCCCTCGCTTTTAATCCTCTCAAACTCACACCAACATAGTATTCTCTATTTTTCTTATTTTTCCACCGTATTTTAGGTGTTGATTTGTGTTCGGAGAGGATTACATTGCCGCCTAGCATCTCAATCTTATTTTAATCAGCGTAAAAGGTTGGTTTTCTGAACCCCAAATTTATTTTTATCGAATTTGTTCTCAATTGCAAATGGTTGTATCGCATGCTGTGTGTTGGGCCTCTCTGATTTGATTAGAATATTTGCTTGTCTGCTGTATCTAATAATCTTGCCTGTAATTCTTTTATTGTTGGAATTCCATCTTTTCGTGTTTTAAAATGAAGTAAATTTCATGGTGTTATGATTGATTGTCTTTGAGTTTGGTTGGGTGAAGTCTGAGTAGTCCGTATTTGAGCCGAACGATGTAATTTGTCTAATGATAGAACGGGTGACTTGGTTTTTAAGGACAAAGGACGTCAATTGGTCAAATTTGGAAAAATCGGAAGAAGTCTGAGTATTTCGAGGCAATGGATGCTATGGGTCTTACTTTAATTTGAGTAGTGCATGGTTTAATTTTTTTTTCCAGGGGTTGCGGGGTTGAATTTGAGAATATGGGTAGAAAATAGTCACATTGGGTCGTTTGGCAGCTGGTTTGCCTAATGTCGCCATCTCGCTATCTCGCCTTTAATTTTATGCTAAGCTTGTTGTTTGCCTCTGTATCTTTCGGCAAAAAGCCTGAGGTCGCCAAAGGTACTTAGCGGCTCGTCGAACGTCTCTTGTTTCGCCCTTTCTCTGTACCCCTGAACCCTTGTTGCACTGCAACTTTTGGTGAACTATCCCTTGCTCGTCTGCACCCCTGAACCCTTGTTGCACTGTAACTTTTGGCGAGCTATCCCTTTCCCATCGCCGACTTTCTATAACATTTGAGCCAATCCTGTCGGTGAGACTGATTCAACTAGCCAAGGCGATTTGGCAACTCACTAAGTAACTCATCAAGTCCTTCTACAACTGCTTCTCGATGAAATTGATTAAGTAATTCCTAACTTTTTCTTAACATTTTGCAGGCATGGTGAGGACAAACATAGATGAAAAACCCTGAAAAAGAGTACGGGGTATCACAATAAACGAAGGGGGATCAAATCCTTCAAAAAGAGGAAGGCAAGAACCTCCACCAAGTGACAAAGGAAAGGGAAAAAAGGCCCATGTCTGAAAAGGCCACTGCTAGATCCTAGGCTGCTCTATCTGAGCCTGGTGATGACCAGCCTCTCCAGTCCCGGTGGTTTGAGATCCGGGATAGATCCCACACCATGGCCAACAGAGTCCCTCCTACATCCACACCAGCAGAATCAGTGCCAACTCCGGCACCTCCTGTGCCACCAGTTGTTCCTCCACCTAGACTCCTCAACAAGCTGAAAGGAGATGGTTTGCGAACCATCCTCAAGGAGAAGCTACTATCTACAGAGGGTTTGGAGGGAAAGTACTCCAGTGTAGCAGAACAATTACAGTGGCAACAACTCCAAATTTTCACCAGGCCCCGAGGTCCATACATTCCTTCATGGGTCTGTGAATTCTACACAACATATGGTGAACTAGTGCCGAAGAGTAAAATGAAGGCTAGCGAGTTCAGACCGATTAAGTCGGTTACTGTTCGCGGTGTAGAAGTGAGTTGTAGTGAGGAGTACATTAATGTTGCATTAGATAGGCTTCCAGGGTTTGCACTCTCATATGAAGGTCTGCCTACGACACAAACTCTGGAGGACATAAAGGGTTGGCTTGCTCCCCTTATTTCTGATACCACACCTAGGTGGATTGAGGCGGGAGTCGAGATCCAAAAGAAAGATTTGAACATATGTGCCCGTTATTGGTTCGGATTCATCAATAGCTCAATTATATCTTCACAGAATGAATCTATCTTCCGACATGCAAAAACAACCTGCTTAGGGTCTATCTTATCAAAGAGGCGGCCCAACTTGCGCCTTATCATAGAATATGAGATAGCCATGAGAGCGAAGCAGAAGCATACCTCTTTTCCCTTCCCAGTACTGATCACAGAACTATGCCGGCGTGCTAGAGTGCCTCGGGATACTGCTAGAGATTTTGAGGTGGTCCTGTCTTCCTCCACTGACATCCGGCGTATTGAGGCCGAGTACACTTGTGAGGAGGTTGATAGGAGGAGAGCAACCCCGACAGATACTTCCCCTGAAGTTGATGTGGATTCCATACCTGCAGAAACCTCTGCACCTACTCTGACCTCCGAACCTTCAGGTACTTCTGTCCCTCCCTCATCTTCACAGTCTCCAGGCACCTCATCTTCCTCTCAGCAACCCAAGATCACTCAGGCAATGATCCTGAAGATGGGGTATCTGGCACAGTCAGCTGACGTGAGAGTCACCCGATTAGAGAGGTTTATCTCCTTAATGATTGAGGTTGCGATTCTAGCTGCACTGACCCCTATGCAAACTTTTATTGACACTCTCACTACGAGAGTTGAAGTTTGTGAGAGCAGGCATGGGGGAACCTCCAAGATTCTGGCTTTGAAAGATGAGGTAGCAGAATTGAGAAAGGACATAGACTATCTGAAGTCTACCGACTTCACTTCATTAATAGAGGCTGCAGATGACTTGGACGCTCCTGAGACTTTAGAGATCCCTTCGGCTACCACTGGAGATGTACATAGGGATGAAATAACAGTTGATGAGTCAAATCCAGAGACAGATGAGGAGTAGATAGCGATACGGGAGGAGAGCATATATAGAGATTTGCCGGACCTTGCAGAGGCTGAGGGAGCCATGGTAAATGCTGTTGTACAGACTTCCCTAGTAGATACACCTTTGGCGGTCTCTAGTAGAGGTGGCTCTTTTGAGGTGACTCCGGGTAATGATGCCCAAATCCAGACCGATGCACCAGGCACTTATGCCCAGACAGATGGAACGACTTCTTAGATAGGATCCCCTCTTTACCTCCCTCTCTGTCTTACTTTATTTTAAATTTTGGATAATTTTTTTTGCATTTGAGGACAAATACTTTTATTTGTGGTGGAGTGAGGCCCACCTCTCTTTTGTGATTGATGTTTTGATTATGTATTTGGGTCATTATGCTTAAAAATTGTGTTATACACTGCTTTTCATGGATGTTTGAGCTTGTGGCTCCTTTTGCTTTAAATTGTAAATGATTTTGACCCTTCCAAAATTTTTCACCCACTTTTGTATGTACTTGAATGTGGCTGTTCTTTAGCAATTTTGCGTCTCGGTTTTGATCAATATCAATGACTCAAATGGTGCTCATAATCGAACGAACATGAATGTGCAGCTACAATGAGACCAAGTGAAGTTACACAGACAATATGTGAACTCTTTGCATCTCGTTGTGACTAGCCAAGTATCAAATTGATTCTCTTGTGATGAACGTTGCACACTAGCAAAAATGTGAAGTCTTGTTTGACATTGATGTCTATGCCTTGTGTGATGAGCTTACTATGAACCATGCATGATAACACCTGGAGTTGCCCCGTTAGTCCGGTTGACTAAGTGAGGCTATCTCTTGATATGATCTTAGGAAACTTTGAAGAGTGTGAGCCAATTTGACATTATACATTGTTTTGTGGCCTACCTTGTGAGTGTGTGAACCTCTTTTGAACACCCCTTGATCCTTCCCTTTCCTTGGAAGAAACTTGATAAAAAAACATAACCTCTCTTGATCCATTACCCATACTCCTCATGATTTGTGGTTTGTTTGAATAGCCAACTTAGGCCAAAAGCCTAAGTTGGGGGTGTGGTGAAAAGAGAAGACAAATCAAGGAATGCAAGAAAATTCCCTTCTATCTACGTGTTGAGAAAAATGGAACCCCTCCACACAAAAAAAAAGAGATGAAAAAGAAGAAACGAATGAAAAAGAAAAGGAAAAAGTGTGGCATTATGTTATGAAAATGCAAAAAGAAATGGGGTTTCCAACAAACTATGGAAAGTGAATAATGGGATGACTTGTGAGCATGAATGAACTTGATGAGGAAAAGGAAAAGAAGTGTTGTGAGCACCACATTTCATGAGGATAAAAGTCACTGAGCCTAAATGACCATACCTTTGCACTCAGCCCCATTACAAGCCTTGAAAATACCTTTTTGATCTTGAGTGAGCTGAAGCAATTGTCAATTGGAAAATACGGGCAAACCTATAGGTGAAAGCATGCATTATGTTCTTCTTTGTGAGTGTGAGCATTGCATTTGATTTCGGAGCTTTAAATGATTAAACCATTGTGTGTGAAAATGGAATCATTCTTTGTGTGAGGGCATTTGAACACTGTTGTTGAGCTTGAACTTGCATTTGAAGCAAGTATTGTGAGCTTGAGAATCTTTGATAATGGTGTGTCACAACTTGAGTCTTTGAGTACACAATTGATCCTTGCATGGGTAAGTTGAGTCTTGTGTGTACATTCATGATTGAGTCTTGTGTAGCACTGTTTGAGACATCTTTTTTGAACTACTGAACTTGAGGACAAGTGAAAGATTAAGTTGGGGGTGTTGATGAGTCCACAATTTGGACTCATTTAGGGCTTTATTTTGATAGATTTAGTGTCCTCATATGCATATTTTGTCTCAATAATTGATGTAAATCCTTAAGTTTCAGGTATTTGAATTGAAAGACAAAGCATGGACACTATCAAGCAAAACCGAACAAGGCGGCTGAAATAACGAAGAAATGAAGGCCCGAGGATTGCCTAATAGCCTTAATCTCGCCTAATGTTCTAGTGTGATGAGCCCTGCAGAAAAAGATCAAGTTGGCGATGAAAGGGAGTAGTCGGCGCGTTGCCGAACTGTTCCGTGAAGCAGCACCATATCGCCCAATGATTCAAAATGCGAAGATGCTGAAGGCAAAAGCAGAACGGCGATGAACCAGACCAAAGGGTGGATCACCGAGTGTATCGGCGATCCCGATTAACTGCGCCGAGTGGTCCTTCGCAGCACAATTTTTTGAAAACTATAAATATCCATTTAAATCTGTAGCTTAGTATCAAATTTTGGAACATAACATTGAGTTTTTAGACATTTTCAATTTTAGAGTTCTTGGGAGACATTGTTCTTGAGGTTTGGAGATTTGAGGGTTTTCAATTCCAAGAATTGGAAGTGGGTCTTGAAGAATCTTTATCCTTGTCGTGTTTAATGACATTATTCATGTCTAGCTAAAGCCCAATTCTTGGGATGTGATTATGTGCATATGGTTAAATTTACTATTGGGTATTGCTTATTGATAGTCTATTTGTTGTTTAAATGTGATTTCGTTTAGTAGTTGTGTTTGAACTTAATGGGATTGTAGTTGCAAATACTATTTCATCTTCGTGTTTTTGTCTTACTCGAGAGAGAGGTTTTAAAACCAAGACTACTAAATCGATAGCCTGTGGTTATTAGGTCGTCGTGGGTTCAGCTCGAGAGAGTGAATCCTAGACCTTCTCCCACACATTCAGCTCGAGAGAGTGAATGGACTAAGGCGAAGGCTGTGCTAAATTGCTGCAAATCGGTGTCCGAGAGAAACCGATTTGATTAGAGGTAAATTGTTCGAGAGAAAATTTACCCCCACTAAAGTCTAGCTTAGTTACAAATGTTCAGAGATTTATTATCAATAGCATTTACCCGGTTGTTTATTTTATCCCATATTCCTATCACATCCCAAGAATCCCGTCTCCCTAATTCGTATCTTTATATTTTTGCTTTTTTTTTGTTTCCTAGTTGAATACAAACCCCCCATTGATAATTGACATTCATGTCATTCTTTGATTTAGTATGCTTTTATTCGTAAATATTTATAGCTATGATTGATTAGAACTTAATTTTACTTTTCTATTTGATTCTCGACTACTAACCTCTCCCTGTGGGAATGATCCCAACCCTTCGTTGGGTTATATTACTACTCATAATCGTTGGCACTTGAACTGGAAGTAGTGTCCTGATACGTGAAAACAAGGGTGATCCCCTTTGGGTAGTTTCCTTTGTTTTGATTGATATTTTTGATTCATGTTTTTGATGATTTTGTTTATTGTGTGGATTGGTCGTTTTTATTATGTTTTTTCTTTTATTATAGTCGTATCTCAACGAAAAGGCTTGAATATTCCAAAGGATAGATGCAGTGAGGTCATTCTTAAGGGTAAAATGTCATTTTGTTGAGTGTTATTGGCTTTGTGGTGCTATGATGTGAGCTTTTGACTTGTTTGGTACAAATAGACTTAGTCAAGCCTTGTTAATCATAAATGGGCACCCTCTGAAATTTACGAAAATGGTGAAAGTAAATGATGTTGTGACAATGGTTTCTCTTTTTGTGAGTCCAACTTACTAGGTGGGAAATGTGATAAATAACTAATGTGTTCTTTACTAGGAAGTGATAACATTGAAACTACTCTTTTCAACAAATTCAAAGAGTAAGCGGCATCGTCAATAAAAATACCCAACTATGAGTCGGGGTTGAATCCCACATAGAGTTATATTGTACAAATGAATTCTATCAATAAATTGAGAATACAAATAAATTAATTTGCAGTAATTAAGAACAATAGGTGGATAATTCCACCACATTTAGGAAAAGGTTTTTGGTATCAAGAGTAAAAATTAAACTAAAACTTCAAAAAACCAAGTAATCATTAAGAAATCTAGGGGTGTCGAGATTGGAAATTGATGTCACATAAGGATATTTTTGTTGCTCAGTAGTGCTAAGCATTCATGGATAGGCTGGGTCATCTTCAATGTGTAACACCCGAAAATTTCTAAGCTAATGCGTGAACCATTCTTTATTTACATGTAACAAATGAATTAGGTGATTCTTAAGTTACTCATATGTTTAAAGGTCATTTATTTGGTGTTCAAATGGATTTGTATATTACTTAAGGTCACAAGAACTCCCTAGCACAAAGTTTAGTTGAAATCTTCATTTCCAATTAAGTTTTGACATAAGATTTTACTAGGTCAATGTCAAACGGTCATATCTCCAAGAAAATGATTAATTAGGTGGCCTATGACCTGCCAAATTAAAGGTCTTTGAGTCCTCTTTCCAACGCCACAAAGTTTGCCACATTTCATGTTCGGAGTAAAAAGTTATGACTGTTTTACCAAAGACTGTCAAACCAGAGTTTTTTTAGTCTGTGAACGACGACCTCAACCACTGGGCCATAGGTTGAAAAACGACCCATCTTGTCAGGTCATCAGAAGAGTACTGGGGGTAAAATTTTGGGACCCACATCTTACGGACCCAACCGACGGGCCGTATGTGGACCTACGAGCCGTCGTTTGGACCCGTAAATGGACTTTTGAGCCTTAAAAACTCAATATAGCATCCAAGGATGGGGTATACGGTCCGTGGGTCCAACCATGACTTGTGGATGGTCCTGTATCAATATTTTACAACATTTAAAGAGGGGTAGTTTAGTCTTTTTCCACTCTCTCTAAGCCTAACCTACGACTTTTTTCACTAATTAAGGTCTAAATAGTGTTAAAATATTATTTTACGTTCTTTAAGACTTAAAATACTGAGAGCAAGGATTCAAGAGGAGAAAATCAAGGGTTTTCTATCGTTGTTCGAATTTCATCGATTTCACCAAGAACTTTGTTCTTCTCAGGTATGTAAGGCTATCATAGTGATTGAATGAGTTCATCCTCACACCCTACACCCTACATGTACTTTCTATTAGTAAAGAATAATCTTGGGTTACATCTTTAGTTTTGATAATTCTTGAGATGAGTTTGTTGTCGAATTACGAGTTGTTATTCCTAATTTTTGAGTTGCTATATATTATGTATTGAGATTGTTGAGTTGATTATTCATGCCTATTTTTCAACATGAACCCTATTATTTGAAGTATTCACTGAGTTATTGATGAGAATCTTTTTCACTTAATCATTATCTTAAATTTATTTTCTCATAAAGTAAAAAGGAGTTTTTGCGGAAAGTTTAAACATGCCTTTTGAGTAAAGCTTAAGGGAGTTATTGACTCCCAAATTTATCCTTTTTACCGTGAGAGAAGAGAAACTTTGGTTTCTAAATGAGTAATGAGTTCAGAGTTAATTGGGAGGAGTTGCTTTTTTTAAGAGGACTAGTTTTACGGCACGTGCGTTGCACATGTGTATCATATCATATAATATACTATGTTGTAAAATATAATTAATATTACTAAATTATAGTTTTTTAGTAAATAATTATAACTGAAAGAATATTGGACAAGTGCTCTTAAATGATTAATACAGATTTTCATAGAGTTAATTATTTTTTGAGACAAAAATGACCAGATATCATTGAAACATTTCAAAATGCTTTCAAAAAATTAAAATATGGAGAGAAAAATGATATTTCTTAAGTCATATTGTTCTTTACTTTAGTCAATGTGGTAAACAAACTTAACCAACGAAACAAAAAAATAATATCAAGATAAAAAAATGGTTAGCAATAACTTTTCCTCTTGAGGTTGTGACTGTAAATGATGGACACCATTTAAGTACAATTATTCTCTTAGATATTAATACTTAAAATTTAATATGTGCATGACACTAAGAATGATTGTCATAAATATTTTAATATTGTATCTTCAAATGTGATATATCTTTTACAAAATATTATTATTCAATTAATATTTTAGTAAGGCTATGATATAGATGTAATTTTACAAAAACACAGTGTACTTACATAGTGAATGTCAATACTTTTATAAGTAGAATGTTATAGAGAAAAATATATTACGTCAATAATTAGTTCTAAAGAAAATTATCCTTTATTTGCCGCATACATATTATATAGATGTAGTCTTATGAGAGTATCTAGTATCTTATAGATCTTCTATCGTGATATAAAACATTAAACTTTTTCAATTAAAAAATTAAAAGATGAATAAAATTTAAAGTATTATTTATAAATAGTTAATTTGATTTAAGATCATTTTATAATCAATCACTATTTTCTTATTATTTTATATAGCTAGCAAAGAGTGTATCTTCTGACATAACATTTTCTTCGATCAAAATGAACACAAAATAACAGGAAATTCATACATAAAAAAATTCATAATCAACATAAATATAAAAAAGTAAAAATATGTGGATCAATTCATAGCCAATGAAGAAGGAAGGCGAAAATATATGTTCATTATATATTCACCCTAGTGTTTCATTCGATTTAAATCTCTTGCCACCAACACTTTACTTTCTCTGTTCATTTTTACTTACATATCTATTAAAAAAAATTATTATCATGGTGATATTATCATATTATAAGTAAAAGTGCAAATCTATTTTTGAAACAGTAGGCTTAGCATCAAAACTTCTAATTCAATGGACTACATTAATGCCCGATGTTTTTAGCAAAATTAGGAAGAAACTCCTTCATTTGATGTTAAAAGAATAAGAAATGGAAATACAAAGAAGAAATATTTTACTTCAATCATGTGCCTTTTTTGTATTTGTTTATTATTATTGTCTTTCCCACATCTTTATCTCTTTATTTTATTAGAAGAAATAATGAACAATATGTGTATTATAATTCTCTCTCGAATGAAAACACAAAAGAAATTATTCAAGATACAAAATAAGAAAAATAAATAAAAATTCCCGCTCACTATATATATAAGATTTCTCTGTGAAGCAAAGTTCATAGATAATTGCATATTTCTTTGTTCTCTTCTTTTCTTCTTTAATAGAGTCAATACCTAAATTCCAATGCCAATAACTTGGGCGAAACATATCAATGGATTGGGGATGAATAATTTATGAAAATTTTAAATTATCTCAAATTGTCACAAAAAAGAGATCCCCAAGAATTTATAAGGAGTGAATGGTTGTGATTTATGACTGAAGAAGCATGAAAGTAGAAATTGATGTGACTATTCGTAGGAAATTAGTCTTTTTTTAATGAATAAAAATGAGAGGAAACCCCTCTAATTATAGTCAACAAAGGGCAGTATGAACAAGGGTTTTTTTTGTCTTATCTGAAAAGCCATGACCTTTCTAAGAAGTTACAACCCTTTGGAAAAGTCACAACTCTTTTAAAAAGTCACATCTCTTTTGAAAAGTCACAACTCTTTGGAAAAGTCACATCTCATCGAAAAATCACAACCCGTTGAAAAAAGTCACAACTCATCAGAAAAGTCACAACTCATCGAAAAAGTCACAACCTAAGTTAGGGATATTATAGTAATTTAACATTCAAGTTAGGAGTTCATGCTTTTAAAGTAATATAGATATAGATAATTGAGCAATTATCTCAAACCAGAGAAAGTGTAATGTTTTTATACTTTGAGCAAAGGTAAATATTGTTGGGATTAGTATTGAGCACCGATATGAGGGAGAGTTCAGACAACTCACTGCCCCCATAAACTATGTCTTGCCAACATGGGTACAAGATCATACTTTATAGATGAATCCTTAGATCCTTGAGGCATTGCTTAGTGGATCCACTTAGTTGAGGTGTTCTATATCCCAGCACAATATGAGAAAGTTCTGGAAACGTGGACAAGACGTTGTATCATCACCTAGCTCATAATGATGGTTGTTGGTTATAGAATCTCCCAATAAAGTTAAAGTGTATTTTTATATATCACTTATTATGTTAAAGTTAAGAAATAAGAAAGTATTTTTGTAAAGTTTTAATAATTTCACTTCCTTATTTCTTTACATTCAGTCGAGTATATATATATTTACTTTTATTGTAGTAATTTCATTCAGTTGTTTGCTATTCAGCTATATTACATACTCGTACATTCAATGTATTGATGTCATTTGACCTGCATCTTTTATGATGAAGATACAGGTGTTCAGGATTGTCTAGAGGCGTTTCCTTGAGATCACTTTGCGCTTCAGACAACTTTGGTGAGCCTCATTGTTATCCGGAGGATTTCACAATTTACTTTCATGTTATTGTTGAGTTGTCATGGGCCTTGTCCCGACTTCTACCTTAGTAATAGAGGCTTATTAGATAGTTAGTGTTGATTTCCCTTTTGTTTGAGACGTTTTGAGATTGTTTTGCAAAGTATTATTATTATTGCACTTAAGTATTTTCAGACAATTGAGTTAAGAATTTATTTGAGTTTGATTGTTATAAATTCCATTTTTAAAGCTTCTTTATTCTTGAGTAAGTCTTTCTTGAAATAGTTAGCCATACCAAGAGTTCGCTGTGACAAACTTAGTATCAGAGCCCAGAGTTCAAGAGTCCTAGGGAGTTTATGAAGCCATGTTTTTAGAGTCCTTCTTATCAGTGTGTGGCGTGCCACATGTATAATTGAGAGGCTACAACATTTAGAAATATTTCACTTTCTTATTACTCCTGTTCGTGCGATAGAGTTCAACTCTAGAAAAGTTTCCTCTAACTTGTGCTTATATGTGTCTTTTTAGATCATGCCTTCATGAAGAGCTATTTGAGGAAGTCTAGCTAGGAGGAATGCTAATCCTCAAGGTTAAGAAGCTCCCAATGCACCATAAGTGCAACCCTCTGAGGGTGATGTCACCAATGTTGAGTTTAGGAATGCTATTCATATGTTGACTCAGGTTGTTGCAAATCAGGCTAGTCAACAAGTAGTAGGTCGTCAGGGTGTGGCTAATACATCTAGGATCTATGAGTTTCTAAGGATGAATCCCCCAGAGTTCATATGATCGAAGGTCATTGAGAATATGGAGAACTTTATGGAAGAACTTCAAAAAGTGTTTGAGGTCATGCATGTTGCTGATGCAAAGCGTGTGGAGTTGACTTCTTATCAGTTCAAAGGTGTCGCAAGGATATGGTATGATCAGTGGAAGAAGAACAGGGTAGATGAAGCACCACTTTTGAGTTGGACTGTGTTTGAGGATGCTTTCTTGGAGCTCTTCTTTCCCCGAAGGCTAAGGGAAACAAAGGTAAGAGAGTTTCTTAATCTGAAGTAGGAGACTATGAATGTGCAAAATTACAACCTCAAGTTCACTCAACTTTACCGCTATGCTCCAGAGATGGTGGTTGATATGAGAAGTAAAATGAGTTTGTCTGTGTCTGGGCTATCCCCGTTTATCTAATAAGGAAGGGAAAGCAACTATGTTAATAGGGGACATGGACATAGCTAGGTTTATGGTTCATGTACAACAGGTAGAGGAGGAAAAGTTGACAGATAGGGAAGAGTTCCGCAGCAAGAGGGATAAGACAACAAATCACGAATTTGGTCAGCAAAAGACTGGGAATGGGCATCGATCCTCTTTCCAGCAAAGGTCATCTAAACCTGCTCCATCATCAGCTAGTGCACCTGCACCGAGAAATTGTAACACCTCAAAAATTAGTAGGCTAAACTAGAGCTAAAACATGAGGGTTAATGACAAGGGAGAAAGTCAAGAGCCAAGGAAAATGGGCAAGGGCCAATGCAAGGGGCCAAGGCTGCCCATATAGGCCAAGGAACTGTCCATCAAGACCATGAGGGTCTTCACGACCCGTAGTGGACAGCACGAGTCGTGGTGCCACTCTTGGAGGTGGAGGCAGTAGCCTCTTTAGGCTGCCCCAAAAGTGGCCCCTCCACATGAGCCACTTCACGGCTCGTGAAGCCTTAGACGCCTCGTGGGAGTGGTCTTGAACTTGCCTTAGTGGAATGGGTATGGAGGGTGGCTTTTCCTAGCCACTGCCTCAAGGTCCACGAGAGGGACCACAACTCGTGGCTTGCTCCACGGCTCGTGGAGCCCCTCGTGAGGATGCCTTGGGCTTGTGAGCTAAAGGCAATTGTTGCCATGCCACTACCTCAAGATCACAGATGGGACCATGACTCGTGGAGCCCTGCGTGGTCCTTGGTAGTTCACTTAAAGTGAGGAGTTTTTTGGGTATTTCCTCTTTAAGTACAATTAAAGTGAAATCATTTTGCGTAAGTTTGGAGTCACTATATAAGTCATTTTTAAGTCAAATTCACCTAAACTAAGTCATATTTTCACAACAGCCAAATATTTCCCAAATTCATCTCCTCTCTAAAAAAATTCTCTCTTTAGAACGTCAAGGAAGAAAAAGAAGGCAGAAGGTGGGGCTAGGGTTCAAGAAGCAAAGGTTTCACACCAATTTCATTGAGATTCTTAGCTAAGGTATGGTAGTACTTCATCCATGGATAGAATTCTTCCATGGAGTCCCTCCAAAACTCAATTTCAAAGAATCGAAATTCCCCAAAAATTTAGGGTTTTACTTCAAGTAATGGATTCCTTTCAAAAACGATTCTATTGATTTAATTACTTTATATTATGATTTAATTGAAGTTTTGTTATGGTTTTATGATGAAATCTCCCAAGATTCCATGAAATCCCCATATTCCCAATTTGTGACCTTGTGATGTGGGTGAATTGATGAAAGAAGAATATTATGAGATTATGTTTGTAGTAATTGAGCTATTTGAATTATGTTATCATCCATGTCTAACATTGTAATTCTAGATGTGTTTATTGAATTTGATCTATGGTCCTTGAAGGGCAAGGTATGAGAATTATGTATGATTATGAGATTTATGTATACGCTTTAAGAACACCTTGAGAGTGAGGTGTGCATGATTATGATGATGTTGTTTTGTTGATTGAAAGGATATTCTCATGAACACAATGCGAAAGGTTTTCTCACATGATGATGATTCTAAGGTTGAAAGGCTATTCTCTCCTAATTGAATTTAAAGTTATATGTAGACATGGACGGTGAAAGGTTATTCTCACGCATGATCTAATGAGCTATCTTAATGAAACATCTTATGACTTAATAAGTAGTCCTTGGGATAAATGCTTAGCACCAAGTGGATATTGACTATGAGATGGAAACCTTTCCGTGAGAAAGGCCGGCTTTTTTAGAATAAATCTCTTGAGAAGGAAATCTTTCCGTGAGAAAGGTCGGGTTTCTAGTAGCAATCTCCTTTTCCCATAAACTATGTGCCCCCATAAGTTATTTAGGTAGTGGATCCACCTAAAAGCTAATATGATGATGGTATTACCTTAGGCAAGTAGGAAAACCCTTTTCGGTGTGGGTAACACCGAATTCAATGTTAAGCTCACATGGTCTATGTCGGTTAAGACTTATTCCCACTATGATAAGAATATGAATTATGAACTATGGTTACTCAAGAATCTAAACTTAGCATGGGTACGATTATGGGATCTTATTCATGCATTGCATAAGTGTGCTTTGAGGGTACTTCTGGTAAGTTTCTCTTATGATATGATGACCTATGAGTTGATTATGCTTATGATTTATGCTTTCCATTATCTTCAGCATGATGCTTTAACTTAGTAAATTGCATGCATTCAACTAAAATGTCCCTTTTAGCATGTTTTCAAGGTTTTTATGCATGGCTATCATACTTAGTGCATTTTTGTACTAACCCATATTTTCCTACATTTTCCCCAAGTGTAGGGTTCGGTTCTTAAGGCGGTCATCATTTGGTTCAATCTTGGATTCGATTATTCTCCTTGCTTGTGGTAAGTCCTCATGATTCGAGGACGTAAGATTCACTTAGAGTTTCATTTCTAGTGTTTCATTTTTAGACTATGTTGTATGGGTTGTGTCCCTTTTCATTTGAACTATTGTAATAGATGGCTATGATGAGACAAGTCTAGATTCTACTTTCCTTTATGAAAATTTTGGACTTAAATGCATTTTTACTATTATTGTTCTATTATTTCTATTATTGTTCTATTGGTAGCCTTGGGTCGTGACAATTGGTAATCAGAGCACAAGGTTTAGAAAGATTCTAAGATGATGTCTCATAAGCCACGTCTGGTAGAGTCTTGCTCATGAGTGTGAAGCGCGCCACATTTATGAATGAGGGGCTATAAGATGTTTAGGAAATTTCACTTCTTTCATTACTCTTAAGTCGTGCCTTAGAGTTTAACTCTATAAAAGTCCCTCTCATAATCTTTCTCTTGTGTCTTCAGGAAATGAATACACGAAGGGCTAACTCAAGAAGAATGGATGGCGAAAATGTGAATGAAGGAGCTCCTCCTCAAGATAATCAAGCCCCGGTTGATCGTGTGGTGGATAATGTGACCCAAACGGAATTTAGGTCTACTATCCAAATGTTGACCCAAGCCATGACAACTCAAACTCAAGCCGTGACATCTCAAGCCCAAGCCATGACGACCTAAGCCAATGATAGGTTGTAACTCCGGTGAACCCTAATATGAATTCCGCGGCTTCTAAAGTAAGGGATTTTTCAAGAATGAACCCTCCCAATCATGGCTCCAAAGTTGATAAGGATTCCAATTGGGGATGAGACCAATTGAAATCAAATGCGTAATTAAACAACACAAAAGTAAGATAGATTAGAAATAAGAGATGAGAAGAAAAGAAAGAAAGGCTAATTGATTAAACAATTAACCAAGGAAGAAGAAAACCTTGAATTCGTAAAGAAACAACTCAAATTGAAAACCACAAATGAGTAATCTCAAGTGAAATCAAGGTTAAAAATTCCTAAATAAACAATGGGAATCCACCCATCACTAATCTACATTAAGCTACACTAAGCTAGACTAACCTAAACAGATTCCACCCATAAACTACACTCTTCAAAGAGTTTGTTCATTTAACATTCAAAATCCATATAGTCTACGTCTTCCAAAATAAAAGAGACTACTATTTATACTAATAAAATAAAGAAGACACTTCTTTGACAATTTTACCTTAATCGGATAAGGGCGTTGTTTGGTTGTCTTCTTTTGTGAATTTTTGAAATTATGAGATGACCATTTGCACAAATGACCTCTTTCTTCTTTCTCTTTACTTAGATGGACCTTCCACACATTGTACTTCTTTATTATGTGTCCATTAAGCTCCTCTAAAGCTTTTACATGATCCATGCTATCATTGTCGTTATCATCCTCTCCTTCTTGAAAAGGATTCATCCTCGAATCCAAACCTTGCAAAACCATGAAAAGGACAAAAAACAAATATAACCTCATAGCATGAGGGTTAGTACAATGGTTAGCACAAAAAGCATTAGACGAAGTAGACTCAATCTCAAGGAACAACCAAGTATCCTCTATTATCATGACTATTAATCCCGTACATGGAGGACAAGGAAATTTGCTTTTCCTCACATCAAAAGGATAATACCATTACTACAAGCTCAAATTGTAGCGACCCTTTCGAAAGGATACTACCACTTAAACAAGAATCTAATTAAATACTTGCGACATTTAAATTAGGTTAACTATGGCCACATTGATTTTAATATAGTATAGGGATTAGGTTCATAACGAATAATTTAGTTAAGGATATACATCTTGCTCATTTAAACATTTATTTGATGTTAAAACTAACATGGCGTGAAATTTAACTTATGACAGAGAAGCCCTCCCAGAATAATTTAAGCAAACAACTGACGAGCTTTTCATTCATATATTATCCTCACACTTAAGGATGAGATAACAAGAATATTACCAACTTCCGAGTACCGAAATCAGCCGGTTCATGCTTCACACAAACATTCAAAACTAATAGTAAATTTCGTATATTACAATACTTGGGTTTGCACAGCCCAAAAGAACAAAACTTATAGACATACTTATATTACAACCCATGGTGACATGATGAAATTAGTCCTCAAAATTTCATGTAAATAAACAACACGTAGATCATGTACAAGTCTCAAGGTTTATACAAAATATAGATGCCTATATGCAATTGTAATCTTCCTTAAGGCACTCAAAATCTTCATCTCCAATGGCCAACTTCATGCATCCTCTCGAACATTCCCTATGATAGAAACAACTATCACTAAGCATATAGCTTAGTGGTGCAAAAACTATAGGTTCGGAGCCCTCAGATTCACCAAGTTACCTTTCTCAAGTCATGGGTAACATAATTGAACATAATAAATAAATCAAGTAAACAATATATAAAGAGTATCAAGTTCGATATTTACAAATTCAAATGTCAAGAACGCTCATAGGACAGTTTTCCAAGAGATTCAACAACAAGGCTCACCCAATATATACATCATGTCGTCGCACCAAGCACAAGAAGGTATCAAGAAAGGCCGACGCCCTATATCAAGAAGGGTCAAAACCCAATAATCAAGAGAACCAAGAACCATATAAAAAATGGCTTCCTAGTTCACACTTAAAATGGACAACTTCCATTCTTAAGACGGACTAAAAATCCAGAGTAACGATGGCAAATGATCCGAATCAAGAGGCATGCCAATATTGACAAGGTCACAACCACAAGAAGGACAAGGTCCCAACAAGAGTGCCAAGTGATAAAAAAATCCGTACAAGTGGGCGAGTTACACAAGAGTCTTTAACGTCTTAAAGGATACCAACACAACAATACAAGGTGACAAGAGGTAACCAAGGTACCAAGATCAACTTTCAGATATACCAGCAGTTAAAAGAGTGCAAGTACAAGTTTATACACAAACCTCAATGCTTAGCTTAGAAACAGTCAAACATAACTTCAAGAGTTCAAATTGTAGACCAACCAACGTATCAAGGTCCTCAACTTGTTCCCTAGTATATACAACCTTAAAATAAAATTAAATAACTTCTTTAATCCCTAGTAGCTCAATAATGTTAATGTAAAACACGATTATCATCACAAGTAAGCTTAGCCTGTACAAATACGACTATGCTCCCAAAACAGTAATTATGGCCAGCCTAGTACCTCATGTCACAACTTAGATTTGAAAAGGAAAACGGCAAAACTGGACTGTATATCCTTCATGAAAGATGTAGGTACATCTCTTAAGGTTGCAAACAATCAAGAAACATCATAAAATATATTTTGTACAAAAATATATCATCGATACACTAACAGTTGTTCATACAGGATTTCTAAATCCGAAATCTGGACAGAACTTGTTCTATGTTGTGTCCCATATTTCGAATCCATAACAGCTAAATTAGAGTTTTACCTAAACATAAGCGTTGTAGGTATACGAATTATCTTTCCAAAACATATTTATTCACTGAAAAAGGAGTTATAGAGAATGAGATATTCCAAAAGTACTAAATACTACTTTGCTCATAAAGAGATTTCGACTACTCACCAATGAGAAGGGTGTATCTTGAATTCCAGCCAAAAGGACCAAGTTTTTTTCTTGTGATTTTGAGAGTAATATTGTTAGAGAGAGTTCACCAGGTTTCTTAGAGCTTAGGAACACGAATTTTACTATAGAGGAGGTGTAAATATATAGTCTCAAGAGTGATGTTTATCACATGCACAGCTGCCTCCAAAAGGTGGCTGCCCAAATAAAAGCTGGCTGCCCAAAATGCATATATATATATACCTATATGTATAACCCTCACCTCCCTTTCAAGTTATGCATAATTCTAATTAGAATATTACGCAAATACCCCAATATAATACCTTAAATTACGATCACAATTTATGTTAAGCAAGTTTGCAAATATCACAACATTTCAAGTTCCCAAAATGGGAGTAAAACATACAGTAGTGATTAAGCAATGGTGTATCGACAAGCGACTCTTGGTTAGCATTTCGGGGTGTTACAACTCTCTCCCCTTAAAGAAATTTCGTCTTGAAATTTACCTGACACTAGTCCCGGAACAAGTGCGGATACTGTGTCCTCCTGTCTTCTTCTCTCTCCCAGGCAGCTTCTTTTCCAGAATGGTTCCTCCAAAGTACCTTTACTAAGGGGATTCTCTTGTTCCTAAGTTGCTTTACTTCTCGAGCTTGAATTAGAATAGGTTCTTCATTATACGTCAAGTCAGGATTAACCTCAATAGGTTCAACTGGAAGAACATGAGATGGATCAGAACGATATCTTCTGAGCATAGAAACATGGAAGACATTGTAGATCTTGTCTAACTTCGGTGGCAAAGCTAATTTATATGCAACTGGTCCAACCCTTTCAAGTATCTCATAAGGTCCAATAAATCGGAGACTAAGTTTTCCTTTTTGGCCAAATCTCATAATCTTTTTCCATGGAGACACCTTTAAGAATACTTTATCTCCAACTTGATATTCAATGTCACGCCTTTTAAGATCAGCGTACGACTTTTGTCTATCCGAAGAAATATTTAGAAGATCCTTGATAATTTTTACCTTGTCCTCTGTTTGTTGCACAATTTTATGACCAACAAGCTTTCTTTCACCAACTTCACTCCAACAAAGAGGGGTCCGACATTTCCTTCCGTACAAGGCTTCATAGGGAGGTATTCCAATACTCGATTGGTAACTGTTATTGTAAGCAAATTCTAACAAAGCCAAGTGTTTGTCCCAACTACCCTCAAACTCCATAATGCAAGCTCGAAACATAGCCTCCAAAATTTGAATCACTCTTTCCGACTGGCCGTCTGTCTGAGGATGGAACGAAGTGCTAAATTTTAACTTAGTACCCAAATCTTTCTGCAAGCTACCCCAAAATCTAGATGTAAACCTTGGGTCTTAGTCAGATACAATAGACACATGGATCCCATGTAGTCTTACAATCTCATTAATGTATAACTCGGCTAAACGCTCAAGTGAGTAATCCATTCTGATTATTAAGAAGTGAGCACTCTTGGTTAGCCTGTCCACAATCACCCATATTGCATCATGATTTTTCTGAGTGCGAGGAAGTCCAGAAACAAAGTCCATAGTTATTCTCTCCCATTTCCATTCCGGCATCGACAAGGGCTGTAGTAAACCAATTGGGACATGATGTTCTACCTTTACTTTTTGACAAACCAAACATTTGGAAATGAACTCTGCAATGTCTCTCTTCATACCATTCCACCAATAATGTTCTTTGATGGTATGGTACATCTTTGTAACCTCCAGGATGCATTGCATATGGTAAAGTATGTGCTTCATTTAATACTTCTCTCCTCAATTTGTCATCACAAGGGATGCATAACCTGTTTTGATAAAATAAGCCACCATCCTCCGTTACTGTAAAATCAAGCTTTTCCCCATTTTGAACTTCTTTGGTCAGATTTACAAGTTTCTAATCTAACTTTTGTGCTTGTGCTATTGGCTTTACTTGCAAAGTAGCAATAACTGAACCATTTGAATCAAGTGTGAAACAAACATTCATGGCTCTTAACTCAAGGAGCAAGGGCAAAGGACTCAAAGAAATGCTTGCAAAGGATTTTCGACTTAAGGCATCTACAACCACATTGGCTTTACCTGTATGATAATCAATCGTGCATTCATAATCCTTGATGAGTTCAAGCCATCTATGTTGTCGTAGGTTTAGCTCCTTCTGAGTACCCAAGAACTTTAAGCTCTTGTGATTAGTAGATATATGACATTTCTTTCCATACAAATAATGCCGCCATATTTTTAAAGCAAAGACTATAGCAGCAAGTTCAAGATCATGAGTAGGATAATTCAATTCATGCAATTTTAATTTCTGAGAGGCATAAGAAATAACCTTCCCTTCTTGCATCAAAATGCATCCTAGACCATTGTGAGAAGCATCACTGTATACTACATACTCTTTCCCTTCAATTGGTAGAGTAAGTATAGGAACTTGAGTCAACAAGGATTTGAGAGTTTCAAAGCTCTCTTGGCATTTGCCATCCAAATAAACTTTACTTCCTTATGCAAGAGCTTAGTCAAAGGGGAGGCGATAATGGAAAAGCCTTTCACAAATCTTCTGTAGTATCCTGCTAAGCCCAAGAAACTTCTTACCTCAGTTTGACTTTTGGGAGGTCTCCATTCAACAACTGCTTGTATCTTACTAGGATCCACCTTCACGCCTTCGGTTGATACAACATGTCCCAGAAAAGCTACTTCATCAAGCCAAAATTCACACTTGTAAAGTTTAGCATAAAGTTCTTTCTCCTTCAAAATTTTCAAAACAATCCGAAGGTGTTTATCATGGTCTTCACTACTTTTGGAAAATATTAAAATATCATCTATAAAGACAACTACAAACTGATCAAGATAAGGCTTGAATACTCGATTCATTAGATCCATGAATACCGCAGGAGCATTTGTCAATCCGAATGGCATCACCAAAAATTTATAATGACCATACCGAGTTCTAAAAGCAGTTTTAGGAATATCTATCTCTTTAACACGCAGTTGGTGATATCCAGACCTTAAATCAATCTTTGAGAATACTTTAGCACCCTTTAGTTGGTCAAACAAATCATCGATCCTTGGTAGTGGATATTTATTCTTGATTGTTATTCTGTTCAATTTTCTATAGTCAATACAAAGCCTAAGAGTGCCATCTTTCTTCTTTACGAATAAAACAGGGGCTCCCCAATGAGAAACACTAGGTTGAATAAAACCTTTCTCAAGAAGTTCTTGCAATTGAGATTTCAATTCTCTTAATTCTGCTAGAGCCATTCTATAAGGAGTGATAGAAATAAGGTTAGATCCAGGAATAAGCTCGATTGGAAATTCAACCTCTCTTTCTGGGGGCAATCCAGGAAGGTTTTCTAGGAAGACTTTTGGGAAACCACATACAACAGGTATGTCCTTGATACAAGGACTCTTCAACTATGTATCAACTATGTGAGCAAGGTATGCCCCACAACCTTGACGCATCAACTTTCTTGCCAAGGCCGCAGAAATAATACTAGATGTCAATGATCTTTCACCTTGTACAATGATGTGTGAAAATGTAGGATCTTTAAAAGTCACATGCTTAGACCTACAATCTCCCACTGCATGATATTTATAAAGCCAATCCATCCCGATAATAACATCAAAATCCTTGAAGGGAATTTCAATCAAATCAGCAAGGAAGACTAGGTTTTGAATCATGAAGGGACAATCACGATAAATTCGATTACACACAACTTGATAACCCAAAGGACTTTCAACCAGCACATCGTAAATAAGTCTCACATATTTCACATTTTCAGGAAAAACAAGTGATGAACAAATATAGGAAAGTGTAGAACCAGGATCAATCAATGTAAACACACATAAGCCAAACAAGTGAAATTTACCGACAACCACGTCTTGTCCATCTTGATTATCCCTCTGCCTCATAGCATAAGCGCGTACAGTAGCCCTTGGTCCACTAGCTTTATTAGCTCCACTTGCACCTGCTGCTTGGGTGTTTTTAGGTCTTGCATCTCTATTAGTTCGAGGAGGATTAATAGAAGGCTTATGAACTGAGCCTTCAGTTTTCAAGAAAGGATCATTATTAGGATTAGGACAGTCCTTCACTTTATGACCAAAGCTCCCACAATTGAAACATGCACCAGAAGCTCTCCTGCAAGTACCATAATGATTCTTTCAACATTGCGGACAAGTGGGCACACGAGGCTTACCTTGGCCATAGTTTGGAGTGTTAGCTGTAGAAAATTCTAATCTGTTTTACCTTTGTTGAGGTGGCCTGTTATCACTACCATCCTTAGAATCATCAAACCTTCCCCTTTTGGATGGACCTCCAAAGTCTGGTCTAGGCTTTCAAAATTTGTTTTCATTTCTACTAGCTTCTTCTTTATCAAGTCGTTCCCAAGTAAAAGCAGCAGACACTAACTTACAAAAGTTCTCATATTGCAGGATCGCCACATTCTTCCTAATGGAATCATTTAAACCGTCTTCAAATTTCCTGCACTTGTTTTTTCCTCTTTAATAATACCTCCAGCATAGCGAGAGAGCATTAGAAACTTCTGTTCGTATTCAGAAATAGACATGCCTCGTTGCCTTAGATTCAAAAACTCCTTTTTCTTTGCATCACAATAAGCAGGTGGGACATACTTCATACAAAATTCCTTAAGAAAATCATCCCAAGTAAGAACTGGAGGTTTTACCTTGGCATTCGGAGCACTTACCCACCAATCATAAGCATCTTTTTGTAATAGTGAAATAGAATACTTAAATTTGGCAACATCTGAACACTCCAACGGCTCAAATACCCTCTCAATGCGCTCCAGTCATTATTCAGCATCAGTGGGATCAACTGTGCCTTCAAACTCCACTCCACCCATTTTCCTCATTTTCTCAAAGTTAATCCCATTGGGATCATGCATCGATTCAACCATGTGGTGGAAGAATTCAGCCATTTGTTGAAAATGAGGATTCATGGCTTGAGTACCACGACTCATGTGAAGATGTGGACCAGCTCTTGCACCCTGATGGTTTCCCACTTCAGACCCACTAGTGTGGGGAATATATTGGTTTGAGAGATGTTCTCCAACACCTTCCAATGCATGAGGTTGGGAAACAGAGGCACCTGAACCTTCACGAGCAGCTTCCATAGGTCGGTCAAAAGAAGAGGCCATAACTTAATTCCTTCAAAAGGGAAGATCACATTGCATTAGGGACATGTACTACATGCATGTGCAATCTACATGCAATAAAAATGTGATAAACCATGTAAGTGAACAAGAACCCTAAATAGAACCTTTTTGAAAGCGAACAAGTATACAAGTAATTCACAACAAAAGTCCTAGAACGACAAACCTAGGCTCTGATACCAACACTTGTAGCGACCCTTTTGAAAGGATACTACCACTTAAACAAGAAATCTAATTAAATACTTGTGACATTTAAAAGAGGTTAACTATGGCCATATTGAATTTAATCTAGAGGGATTAGGTTCATAACAAATAATTTAGTTAAGGATATACATCTTGCTCATTTAAATATTTATTTGATGTTAAAACTGACATGGCGCATAATTTAACTTATGACAGAAAAACCCTCCCAGAATAATTTAAACAAACAACTGACGAGCTTTTCATGCATATATTATCCTCACACTTAAGGATGAGATAACAAGAATATTACCAACTTCCGAGTATCGAAATCAGTCGGTTCATATTTCACACAAACATTCAAAACTAATAGTAAATTTCGTATATTACAAGACTTGGGTTTGCACAGCCCAAAAGAACAAAACTTATAGACATACTTATATTACAACCCATGGTGACATGATGAAATTAGTCCTCAAAATTTCATGTAAATAAACAACACATAGACCATATACAAGTCCCAAGGTTTATACAAAATATAGATGCCTATATGCAATTGTGATCTTCCTTAAGGCACTCAAAATCTTCATCTCCAATGGCCAACTTCATGCATCCTCTCGAACATTCCCTATGATAGAAACAACTATCGCTAAGCATATAGCTTAGTGGTGCAAAAACTATAGGTTCGGAGCCCTCAAATTCACCAAGTTACCTTTCTCAAGTCATGGGCAACATAATTGAACATAATAAATAAATCAAGTAAACAATATATAAAGAGTATCAAGTTTGATATTTAAAGATCCAAATGTCAAGAATGCTCATAGCACAGTTTTCCAAGAGATTCAACAACAAGGCTCACCCAATACATCATGTCGTCGCACCAAGCACAAGAAGGTATCAAGAAAGGCCGACGCCCTGTATCAAGAAGGGTCAAAACCCAATAATCAAGAGAACCAAGAACCATATTAAAAATGGCTTCCTAGTTCACACTTAAAATGGACAACTTTCATTCTTAAGACGGACTAAAAATCCGGAGTCAAGATGGCAAATGATCCGAATCAAGATGCATGCCAATAGTGACAAGATCACAACCACAAGAAGCACAAGGTCCCAATAAGAGTGCCAAGTGATCAAACAATCCGTACAAGTGGGCGAGTTACACAAGAATCTTTAACGTCTTAAAGGATACCAACACAACAATGCAAGGTGACAAGAGGTAACCAAGGTACCAAGATCAACTTTCAGATATACCAGCAGTTAAAAGAGTGCAAGTGCAAGTTTATACACAAACCTCAATGCTTATCTTAGAAACAGTCCAACATAACTTCAAGAGTTCAAACCGTAGACCAACCAACGTATCAAGGTCCTCAACTTGTTCCCTAGTATATACAACCTTAAAATAAAATTAAATAACTTCTTTAATCCCTAGTAGCTCAATAATGTTAATGTAAAACACGATTATCATCACAAGTAAGCTTAGCCTGTACAAATACGACTATGCTCCCAAAACAGTAATTATGGCCAGCCTAGTACCTCATGTCACAACTTAGATTTGGAAAGGAAAATGACAAAACTGGACTGTATATCCTTCATGAAAGATGTAGGTACATCTCTTAAGGTTGCAAACAATCAAGAAACACCGTAAAATATATTTTGTACAAAAATATATCATCGATACACTAACAGTTGTTCATACAGGATTTCTAAATCCGAAATCTGGACAGAACTTGTTCTATGTTGCATCCCATATTTCGAATCCATAATAGCTAAATTAAAGTTTTACCTAAACATAAGCGTTGTAGGTATATGAATTATCTTTCCAAAACATATTTATTCACTGAAAAAGGAGTTATAGAGAACGAGATATTCCAAAAGTACTAAATACTACATAGCTCAAAAAGAGATTTCGACTACTCACCAAAGAGAAGGGTGTATCTTGAATTCCAGCCAAAAGGACCAAGTTTTTTTCTTGTGATTTTGAGAGTAATATTGTTAGAGAGAGTTCACCAGGTTTCTTAGAGCTTAGGAACACGAATTTTACTATAGAGGAGGTGTAAATATATAGTCTCAAGAGTGATGTTTATCACATGCACAGCTGCCTCCAAAAGGTGGCTGCCCAAAAAAAGGCTGGCTGCCCAAGATGCATATATATATACCTATATGTATAACCCTCACCTCCCTTTCAAGTTATGCATAATTCTAATTAGAATATTACGCAAATACCCCAATATAATACCTTAAATTACGATCACAATTTATGTTAAGCAAGTTTGCAAATATCATAACATTTCAAGTTCCCAAAACAAGAGTAAAACATACAGTAGTGATTAATCAATGGTGTATCGACAAGCGACTCTTGGTTAGCATTTCGGGGTGCTACATAAATACTCCCAAATGCTCACCGGGGTCAAATGATGATAGATCCACATAATGGGGTCATACAAACAAGTGTAGATCTCAATGATACCCCGACCCAAATGCAATGCAAATTTAATAGAGAAATGTGTCATGCCCATAAGGGTCAGCTAAGGTGTTCCTATATGCAAGATCACAACTAGGTTCAAGGATCCTAGCACTCATTACATCACAAGATGGAACACACAAAGACAACACAACGAATTTAAGATAAACTTCCCCTTCTCTTAACAAATAACTCCTAACGCCATAAGATGCACAATCAACAAGATCATACGCAAAGAGATAGTAAAGAAAGGGGTTACAAAACTACCTTTCCCCATGCACAACGTAGGACTCTCAAGTAGATTGTAAACCCTCAAGAAGAACTTTCCATCATAGGGAAAGGTGCCAACAAATTTCTCAAAATTGTTCTTGTCATCTTGACCAAGCATCACAAAACAAGTGCCATAGTTCAACTCATTACCAGGGTCAAATGGAAAGGAAATCCATGAACATGGATCAAGCACACCTCTTTTAACCCAGTTGGCACCCTTATCTTCCAATATCATACTCCACTCAAAAGTGCTAACTTCATCATATGCAAACAAGTAGTAGAGAATGGTGTCACATAAATGAACTTCAATCAAGGTGTTCCCAATTTTGTCCTCCACTTTATATACTAAAGAATCACAACTCATATGAAGAATTGGAACACACAAGGAAGAAGTAACAATTAACACATAAGCATCCCCTTCCATTTGAACACTACCCTCTCCAATAAATGTACTATCATCGCCACAAAAGAGATTTCAATCTTTGGAAAGTGTGTCATCATACCATAGTGGATTCTCAAAGAATTGATAGCTTTCAAGAGTTGCTACACTTCCAACATTATAAGGCATTTCACTAGGCACATTCTCAAGAGTCATGTCATCATCAAACAATAGATTATCCTTAAACAAACATTCTTCCTCAGGATTCTCATTAGAAAAACAAGAAATTGTGTTAAGGTCTAAGGATTTATTCAAACCATTAATGTCAACATTAGGTGGACACAAATTGATCTTTCTACAAGAATCAACTTGGTAATCAATAAGATCAACTAGTGTAGCATCACTTTCATCGCATGACAATGTACCCTCATTCAAGATACAAGTGCCAACAGTAGGTGGACACAAATCAACCTTACTAGAAGAATCAATTCGATCATCAATAGAATCAACTAGTGCTTGCTCACTCACAACAAGGATATTATCATCACACAACAAAGTACTATCAATAACATCACAAGGTAAAGACTCACTATGCTCACATAAAGACAAGCTATCATTTACACTCAATGGGCTACTAGCCACACAATGATGTTCCAAGTTCAAGGAAGTGTAAGAGTAAGCATTGTTACCTTGTAGGTCATAGGAAGAAGTGTCTTCACCTTGGCTATCAACATTGGAGCATATTTCAAGGATACATGTACAAGTTTTCAAACAACTAGGGAAAGAAAAGTTACATGAGTTAGGAGAATAATGTTACAACCCTCTTACATCACTCCACCCCATCCCACCTCTCCTTTTTCCACTTTACAGTTGTCACTTTTTACACCATTACTCCTATCCATCTTTTGTCTCTCAATTTTATGGGAGTTAGGACAAGTGCCAAGGATTCCTTGTGAAGGGTTAGAAGATCCCTCAATGTTTAACTTCCATTTTGGTGCACAAGAAGTGGGTGTTTTGACTTCAATGATCAACTCCTTAGTGCCATCCTTACGAGGAGTATCTTGTTTTGCTTTTAAGGGCAGCTCTTTAGGATTATCTTCATGATGAATAACTTGCCTCTTTTGTACCATAGACTTAACCTTTTCAAACATCCGCAAGAAATAATCAAAATCTTCCCTCAATGTTGTAAAAGATTCTCTCAACTCTACTACTTCATGGCTTAGTGTTCCTCCTTCTCTACCTCCAACCTCATCACCATACAGATAACAAGAAACATTGGAACTAGGATGAGAAGAATAAGTCATCATATTTCGAGAAGTAGTGAATGTACTGCTTCTATGGTCAAAACTACAACCTTGAAATGGTCCCGCCCAAACATCTATGCCTTCTTTCTTAGAATATGAAGTGGCACAAGACGAGGAAGAAAATCCAACCTCACAACTTCCATTTCCTCTAGATTCTGCTCAAAGCATTCATAATGAGAGAGAGAATTGTACCTCACATCACTATCATAACCATGGTGCAAAGCATGAGAACCTGCATTGTCCCAATGGTATACACCATAAGGTCCTTCTATCCCTTCAACATCATCACGAGAGTCATAAGTTCCATTCATCTCAAAATCATCTCCGTAGTAGTAGTTCTCACCACCATCATTATCCCATGGACCATTATATCCCTCAGAAGAATCACCATCATAAACAATATCCCCATTAACATTCTCATAAGGACCATCATAGACCTCACAAAACTAATTTTCACCATGCTCATAACTCATATTGCTACAAGCATATTTACTAATGTCATCTCCACAATATTCAGAAGTTACGAATGACACTCTTCCTTGTAATCACCTTGGGTACCTAAAAAACTTAGGAAACAAGGTTAGTGGCAAAATTCCTCACACATTTGCGTATATGATCTCACACTAACCTTCCTAAAGTGTCTTCCCAAAGTTGATAGAGAACTATCTTTGCCCAATCAATTCACACGATCACTAATTCTTTGTGGTGAGGTGGATTCTTGTGACTCTTGAAGAAGTGTGACTCAAAAAGCTGAAGGACTTGAATCAAAAAGGTTATCAAAGATTAAAGATGAGAAAGTAGAAGAAACAAGAACCAAAAGATTCTGACTCAAAACAAACTTCTACTTTTGTTACTTAATTTGATAGATCAAAGAAAAGATTTGATGATTAAAAACTAGTTAACGAGTAATTAAATATGTTAATTAATTTTTAAATAGTTGAAAAATAGAATAAAAAAGAGTGTGGAAGAAGAAGAAGTGAATTTGGACACTTAGAAAAACTTTTAAGCCTTAAAGAAGTTCATCCCTTGTAAGGCTTTGATTGGATAATTTGATGATTAAAACTAGTTAAAAAGTAAATAAAGATGTTAATTAGCTTTTAAATAGTTGAGGAATTGAAGGAAAAAATAGTGTAGAAAAAGAATCACGAAGTTTGGACACTTAGAATATTTTTTTAGGTCCAAAAAACTTCCCATACTTGGAATATTTTTGAGGTCTTAAGTAAAAACCTGCACATTTTCCTCTCTGAATCTGAGCCACATGCGCCACGTGGTGCGTCTTGGATGGCCTGACAGTGAGCTAGTGTTGTGGCATTGAGTTGGCGCTGTGTTGGCTGATGTGTTGGCAGTTGACTGCCGACGTGGCAGTCCACATGGAATTCCTTTTTTTTTTGAAATTCAATATTTTTTTTTAAAATTTTGAATTTTAATTTTCAAAATCCACAAGTGGACCAAAAAACACCTTTGACCAACTTTGACTTGAAAATGTTGGATCAAATGTACTTTGTTTCTTCTTCTTCTTCAAGAACAACTTGAAGACACCAAAAACACATAGAACACACACTAACACTCTGTTTGGATCATTGTTACCCACTGTTTCATAATGTATTGTATTGTATTGTACTCTATTGTAATATATTGTATGGTAGATACAATGTTTGGCTAGATTGTATTCTTTGTTGTTGTTTAATAACATTTTTATTGTTTGGTTTGACTGTATTGTATTGTATTGTAATTTATAAATTTACTAAAATATCCTTAATTATTTTAGGGTAGGAGGTTTGACTAGAATTAAATAATATAAGGCAAAGGGTAAAATAGTATTATGAAATATTATGTAAAGATATAATTGGAAAAAGAAATTAAGTAACAATGGGAACACACCAAATTGGTTGTTCCACAAAATGGGGATTTTCATTGTTACGTAACAATAAAATTTAACAATACAATACAATACATTTTAAGTAACAATCAAAACAAACATTGTAGGTATAGTAACGATACAATACAATACAATGGGTAACAATGATCCAAATAGAGTGTAAATCCCAATACACTCAAATCAACTCGGAATTGACTCAAAATTTAAGATTTTTATTCCCTTCAACTTAGAGAACAAAGCCCAATATTTATTAACCTCTAATTTCTCCTCAATCATAAGATCCACTTTCAAAATTTGAAAAGCTTGAAACCCTTCAATGGTAACTTCACTTCTACAACTCCAAATTAAACAAAATTTGAAACCTAGACTAAAAAAAACTAGGGATCAAGGATCTAGTGTCAAAAACAACAAATCAAATAAAAAAATTTAGATTTTTTTTGGATGATTTTGGACTTTTTTTTTTTTTGCAAACCAAGACTAGATTTGTAGGAACAAATATAAACCTAAGCTCTTGATACAAAATAATAAGGATTCCAATTGGGGATAAGCCCAATTGAAATCAAATGCTGAATTAAACAGCACAAAAGTAAGATAGATTAGAAATACGAGATGAAAAGAGAAGAAAGAAAGGCTAATTGATTAAACAATCAACCAAGGAAGAAGAGAAACTTGAATTCGAAAAGAAACAACTCAAATTGAAAACCACAAATGAGTAATCTCAAGTGAACTCAAGGTTAAGAAGTCCTAAATCAATAATGGGAATCCACCCATCACGAATCTAGATTAAGCTACACTAAGCTAGACTAACCTAAAGGGATTCCACCCTTAAACTACACTCTTCAAAGAGTTTGTTCCTTTAACATTCAAAATCCATATAGTCTAGGTCTTCCAAAATAAAAAAGACTACTATTTATACTAACAAAATAAAGAAGACACTTCTTTGAAAAATTTACCCTTAATGAGATAAGGGTCTTGTTTCGTTGTCTTCTTTTGTGAATTCTTGAAATTATGAGATGACCATTTGCACAAATGGCCTCTTTCTTGTTTCTCTTCACTTATATGGACCTTCCACACATTGTACTTCTTTATTTTGTGTCCATCAAGCTCCTCTAAAGCTTTTACATGATCTATGCTATCAATATCGTTATCAAAGTGGAAGAGGATCCCCAAAGGTTTATTGATGAGGTTTATAAAGTACTTGATATTTGGTATGAACAATGTAAGGGTGAAAGACCCATAGGACCAGGCCTAATAGAATGGGAATCGTTTAAATTGGCATTTCTTGATAGATTCTTTCCCCTAGAGTTGAGGGAACTAAGGATGCAAGAGGTCATTAACCTTTGTCAAGGAGGTATGAGTGTGAAGAAGTATGCTCTTAAGTTTACCCAACTATCCAAGTATTATAGTGGCAGACTCAAGGGTTAAGATGAATAAGTTTGTGATGGGAGTGTCTGACATGGTAGTCAATGAGTGTCGCTCGGCAATGCTTATCCCAAATATGGATATTTCACGTCTCATGGTGAATGCCCAACAAATTGAGGAGTCAAAACTCAAAATAATGAATAGGGAGGTGAAGTCTATGATCGGTGATGGGAACTTCTCCAAGATAGGTCCAATGGACAAGGTCGACAAAGGTTCAAACAAAGATTTTCCAATAAAGTTTCCTCTAGTGCTTCCCCAATGGTCAACAAGAATAGTATGCCTAACCCTAAACCTCAAGGAGGTAGTAGTGGTGGTTCTTATGTGAATAGGCCTAATTATGCAAAATGTGGGAAGAGTCATGAGGGTAAGTGCCTAGCCGGCACTTATGTTTGTTTTGGATGTGGTAAGGGTGTTCATCAAATGAGGAATTGCCCAACACTTATGGCCAAGGGGAAAAAAGGCAAGCAAGCTCCTCCAAGCGGTTCAAAGTCCAATGCCCAAAAGCAAAACCTCTTTTATGCTCTTTGATCCCGAGATGACCAACAGATCTCCCCGGATGTGGTGACCGGTATGTTAAAAGTCTTTTCTATTGATGTGTATGCCTTGTTAGATCCCGGTGATTATGTTTCCTTTGTGACACCTTTTGTGGCCATGAAGTTTGAAATACTCCCCGAAGTGTTAGTAGAACCTTTTTCGGTCTCTACCCCGATTGGTGATTCCGTGGTGGCTAGGAATGTTTACAGAAGTTGTCCCATTTCCTTGTCCCATAGATTTACTTTGGTGGATTTGGTAGAGTTAGACATGTTAGACTTTGATGTGATTTTGGGTATGGATTGGTTGCATGCATGCTATGCCTCTATTGATTGTAGGACTCGGGTGGTTAAATTCCAATTTCCAAATGAGCCTATCTTAGAGTGAAAGGGGCGAAATTCTATACCTATAGGTCAATTTTTTTCTTGCCTTAAAGCTAGGAATATGATCTCAAAAGGGTGTATTTAGCATCTTGTTAGGGTGAAGGATGTTGAATCTGAAACCCCTTCTCTAGAGTCGATTCTCGTAGTGAATGATTTTCCAAAAGTTTTCCCCGATGATTTGCCCAATATTCCTCCCGAATGGGAAATAGATTTTGGTATTGATCTTTTACCGGATACGCAACCTATCTCCATTCCTCCTTATAGAATGGCTCGGGCCGAGTTGAAAGAGCAACTAAAGGATCTATTAGACAAGGGCTTCATCTGACTGAGTATCTCTCCATGGGGTGCTCCGATGTTGTTTGTTAGAAAGAAGGATGGGTCTCTTAGAATGTGCATCGATTATTGTCAATTGAATAAAGTGACCATCAAGAATAAGTATCCCCTTCCGAGAATTGATGATTTGTTTGACCAACTTCAAGGGGCTAGCTATTTCTCTAAGATTGATCTTCGTCCGGGTTATCACCAATTGAGGGTGAGAGGGGTTGATATTCCCAAGATGGCTTTCCAAACTCGATATGGTCATTATGAATTCCTAGTAATGTTGTTTGGGTTGACTAATGCTCCGACGACGTTTATGGACTTGATGAATAGAGTGTTTAGGCAATACCTAGACATGTTCGTGATTGTGTTTATCGATGATATTTTGATCTATTCAAAGAGCGAGAATGAACATGTGTACCATTTGAAAATTGTATTGAAAGTTCTTAAAGACCAACAACTTTCTGCAAAGTTTAGCAAGTGTGAATTTTGGTTAAGGTATGTAGCTTTCCTTGGTCATATTGTGTCAAGCAAGAGTATTGAGGTAGATCCTAAGAAGATGGATGTGGTCAAGATTTGGCCTAGACTTCTAACTCTTTCTGAAATTAGAAGCTTTTTGGGTTTGGCTGGTTACTATAGGAGGTTTGTTGAGGGGTTTTCCTCCATTGCTTCTCCGTTGACGGCTTTGACTTAGAAGAAAGCTAAGTTTGAGTGGTCAGAGGCTTGTCAGAAAAGCTTCCAAGAGTTGAAAGATAGACTTACGTCCGCTCTGGTGTTGACCTTACCAGAAGGTACATATGGTTTTGTTGTATATTGTGACACCTCTAGAATGGGGTTGGGATGTGTCCTCATGCAGAACAGGAATGTGATTACCTATGCTTAAAGGCAACTTAAAGTACAGGAGAAGAATTGTCCTACCCATGATCTTGAATTAGCGGCAGTAGTATTTGCCTTAAAAATATGGAGACATTACTTGTATGGAGTCCATGTGAATGTTTTCACCGATCATAAGAGTCTTCAATATGTGTTTAGTCAAAAAGACCTGAATCTTCGACAAAGAAAATGGTTAGAACTTTTGAAGGTTTATGACATGAGTGTCCTTTACCACCTCGACAAAGCTAGTGTTGTAGCAGATGCACTTAATAAATTGTCCATGGGCAGTGTGGCTCATATAGAGGATGAAAAGAAAGAATTGGTTCATGAGGTGCATAGATTGACCTGACTAGGTGTCCAACTAATGGATTCCACCAAGGGTGGTGTCATGGTCCATAATGGTTCTGAATCGTCCTTTCTGATGGATGTGAGGTTTAAACAAGACCTTGATCCTATATTAGTTGAAGGAGTCGGTACTCAAGAAGTCCGTTGAGGTTTTCTCCCAAAGAGGAGATGGGGTACTTAGGTACCAAGGTCGATTATGTGTTTCGGATGTTGATGGTTTGAGGGAGAAAATTTTAGAGGAAGCTCATAGTTCTCAATATTCTATTCATTCGGGAGCCACCAAGATGTACCGTGATCTACGGGAAGTCTATTGGTGGAATGGTATGAAGAGAGATATTGCAAGATTTGTAGCCAAATGTCCTAATTGTCAACAAGTTAAGGTTAAGCATCAAAGGCCGGGAGGCTTGTCCCAAATTATAAGTATTCCAACTTGGAAGTGGGAAGATGTGAATATGGACTTTATTATGGGTTTGCCTCGCACTTGAAGGCAACATGATTCTATTTGGGTCACTATAGATAGGGTGAGAAAATCATCCCACCTAATCCCCGTCAAGGTTTCTCATTCGGCGGAAGAGCATGCCAAGTTGTAAATAAGTGAGGTAGTGAGTTGCATGGGGTTCCTTTATCTATTATTTTAGATCGGGGTTCTCAATTTACTTCACACTTTTGGAAGTCATTCCGAAAAGGCTTGGTACTAAGGTTAAGCTTAGCACTGCTTTTCATCCAAAAATTGATGGGAAAGCGGAGCGTACCATCCAAACATTAGAAGATATACTAAGGGCATGTGTTATAGATTTCAAGGGTAATTGGGATGACCACTTGCCATTAAAGAGTTTGCCTACAGTAATAGTTACCACTCAAGTATCGGTATGGCTCCCTTTGAAGACTTGTATGGTAGGAGGTGTAGGCCTCCGGTTGGTTGGTTTGAGGTAGGTGAAATTGCTCTTATTGGTCTCGAATCGGTTTATGAAGCTATTGAGAAAGTATGTCTCATTAGAGAGAAGTTGAGAATGGCTCAAAGTAGACAAAAGTCTTATGCCAATGTGAGAAGAAGGGATCTATTTAAAAATCTCACACATGAAGGGTGATATGAGGTTTGGAAAGAAAGGGAAACTTAGTCCCCGGAATGTAGGCCCATATCAATTTTTTCAACGTATTGGGAAGGTGGCCTATGAGTTGGATTTGCCAAATTAGTTGTCCCCGGTTCATCCGGTATTTCATATTTCTATGCTTAAGAAGTGTATTGAAGATCTGGTATCCATTATTCCCCTAGAAGGGTTGGGCGTTGACGAAAGTCTTTCATATAAAGAGGTTCCGGTCGAGATTCTAGACCGGCAAGTCAAGAGATTGAGAAACAAGGAAATAGCTTCCGTGAAGGTTTTATGGAGAAATCATTTAGTTGAGGGTCCTACTTGGGAGGCCGAGGCCGATATGAAGTCCCAATACCCTCATCTCTTTCCTTCTACTCCCATTCAAGCTTGAGATAAGTAATTCCTCTTGAGTTTTCTAGTTTGGGAGTCATGTGTGCTATATGTGTTTTCCATGATTTCCTTATGTTATGCATTTTCTTGAGAAATTCATGTTTAGTAAGAAATTGAGTTTTTATGATTTATGTGTTCCTCATGTTGTTGTGCCTTTAGTATGAGTTACATATTTGACTTCATGATATGTGATGATGAACATGCTTTAGTATGCTTTTGAGAGTAATTGCATATTGGCTCCATGGTATAGTGTTAAGCATGCTTGTAGTTGGAGAAGGTAGTTCCTCCTGTGATTATGAAATATTATGAGTTTCATGCATAATGGGTTGTTAGATGTAGTTCCTACTTCCTTGTGTTGCATTAATTATGTTTGAAATGGACTTGATGTTTCCTCCTTTAAATTTGTGCATTATTTTGATGCTGCATGCATGATGGGATGCTAGTCTTGAGTCTTTACTTCCATAAGGTGTCTAGATCGTCATTCGAGGACGAATGTTCCCAAGGGGGAGATATTGTAACACCTTGGAAACTAATTGGCTAAACTAGAGCTAACATGTGAGGGTTAACGTCAAGGGAGAAGGTCAAGAGCCAAGGAACATGGGCAAGGGCCAAGGCAGCCCATTTTGGCAAAGGCACTGCCCACCAAAAGTGGACACCACAAGTCGTGGTGCCACTCATGGAGGTGGAGGCATAGTCTCTTTAGGCTGCCCCAAAAGTGGCCCCTCCACACGAGCCACTTCATGGCTCGTGAAGCCTTAGACGGCTCATGGGAGTGGTCTTGAACTTGCCTTAGTGGAATGGCCATGGAGGGTGGCTTGGCCTAGCCACTGCCTCAAGGTCCAAGAGAGGGACTACGGTTCGTGGCTTGCTCTACGGCTTGTGGAGCCCCTCGTGAAGATACCTTGGGCTTCTGAGCTAAAGGCAATTGTTGCCATGCCACTGCCTCATGACCACGGATGGGACCGCTGCTCGTGCTCATGACCACAACTCCTAGAGCCCTAATGAGTCCACAAATTGGACTCATTTAGGTACTTATTTTGATAGAAATAGTGTCCTCAAATGCTTATTTTGTCTCAATATCTGATGAAAACTCTTAAGTTTTAGGTATTTGAAGTTTAAGTGGAAGCATGAACACTTAGCCGCAAAAAGGAACAAAAAGGCTGAAAAGAACAGAGAAGCTGAAGCCTGCGCATCGCCAAACACGCTTGGCGATTCGCCGAAGGGACGAACTCCGCCCTTTGTTCCAGTACGCGAAGCCTTGGAGGAGCATGATCAAAAAGGCGATGAAAGGAGCAGTTGGCATTTTGCTGAATCATTCTGGGAAGCAGTACTAGGTCGCCCAATGACACAAAGCACGACGATGCTGAAGGCTAGTGCAAGACAGCGACAAACTACACCAAAGGGCGAATTGCCGAGTTAATTGGCAATTACGATTAACCTAGCCGAAAGATCCGCCAGCACTATTTTTTGGAGTCTGTAAATACTAAACTTGTAATGCATCTTTAGGAGTCCAACATTTATTTTAATTTCCAGAATAGAATAGTACTTTTTGGATATTTTGTCTCAAATTTGGAGAGGGTTTTTGGGAGACTTGAAGAAAGAGGGATTTCATCTTCCCCAACTTGGAAGTGGGTCTTCTCCATTCTTCTTCCTTTGCTTAAATCAAGGTTTAATTCTTTATACCCATTTGATTTTAGTATCATTTTAGATGTATTTTGTTATTTCTTGATGTGTGGCTAAATACCCCCATTTTTGGGGTATGATTTATCAAATATGTGTTAATAATGTTGTCGGGTCTTGCTTGCTGATAGGATAGATGTATTTTAATGGTGATTTCACCTAGTGGTTGTGATTTAATTTAATGGGTTCGTAGTTACAAATACAAAACCACCCATGTGTTTTGACTTTCCCGAGAGGGAGGTCGCGAAACCAAGACCGCTAGACTGATGGCCTAAAGAGTGGGTCGACATGAGGTTCAGCCCGAGATGGTGAGCCCTAGTCCCATATCCTAACACTCAGCTCGAGAGAGTGAGTGGGGTAAGGCGTAGGCTGGCCTTTATGCGGCAAATGGGTGCTCGAGAGTAATGCATTTGAAACGGGGTAAGTTGCCCGAGAGGAAACTTATTTCCATCTAAAGCTTAGCCTAGTCACTATTATCTTGCAAATTTGCTATCGAAAGCATATACCCAACGATTTATCTCAACTTGTATTGCGGTCACACCGCAAGAACTTGTCCCCATACTTGATCTTCTTATTATATTTGTTGTTTTTTAATACTTGTGACAAAACCCCCATTTGATATTTGGCACCTTTGTGTCACCCCTTTTAATTTATAATGTTTTTAATCGTTAATGTCTTTAGCTACGACTAGTTTGAACTAAATTTTATTTTTCTACTAATTCTCAAAACCACTCCCTTGGGACACGACCCCAACCCTTGGTTGGGTTACTATATTATCGACGATCATAGACACTCGTACTGTAGGTTAGTATCGTTGGTCACGATATGCATCAAAATGGCACCGCTGCCGGGGAGTGGTGTTATTTGAGAATTCTTAGCTTAATAAATTTTTTGTTCTTCTTAGTCATAGTTTACTTACTTAATTTTTAGTTTTGTTTTGCTTGTTTGTGTATTGAAACATGAAAGATGAGCATGAATGGTAGATATAGGTACCAAATGGACCAAGTGCTATCTTCTCTCTACCCAGAACCAAAAGAAGGGTGGCCTCATGAAAATGAGGCAAACCTCACTAATGGAATTTGAGTGAGGAGTTGCGTCATGCCACGACGTTAAATAAGGCACTTCTTGGGAGGCAACCCAAGGTTTTACCGCTTTATTTTTGATTTAAGAAATAATGGTGTGTTGTTTTTGTAGGTCAAAGTATGGAAAGTTAGTGAAAAGTGCAAATGGGCGAGCCAAAGTTCCAATCGGCGCATCACCGAAGAAGTCAACGACCTAGGCTTAAACCGCCATTGAACTAAAGACAATTTCAAAGTGGAGTTTGTAAAATTCGGTGTGCGCAAGAAATTATTGGCGAATCATCGACCTGGTCGGCGATTGTGATCTAGTATGCCGTTTGGATCCCTTGTTTAACTGGAGGTCCAGTGAAACTCGGCGAGGTAAGTATCCACTCGGCGAATCGCCGAATGGATCGGCGACCATGACTAATGTCTCCGAATCGGCGAGAATTGGACTGTTTCTTAACAGGCCAAATGTTTAAACTTCCAACTCTTTCACTTTCCCTCACTTTTAATCTTCCAAATCTCGCACCTAGTTAGTATTCTAATTATTTTTGCATTCCATAAGTATTTTGGTTGTTGATTCGGAGTTGGATTTCATTGCTACCTAGCATTTCAAAGTACTTTAATCGGCACAAAGGTTGGTTTTCCGAACCCCGAGTTTACTTTCAAAAATTTGGTACTCATTTGCAATGATCATATCGTATTGTCGTGTGCTGGTCCTTCTGAAGTTACTCTGGGCACTGATGCCCATATTTAGAGCACTACACCGGGTACTGAGACCCCGACAGATAGAGCGACTGTGTAGACAGGATCCATCTTTACCTCCCTCTATGTTTTTCTCTATCTTTACTTTTGGATACTTTCATTTGCATTTGAGGATAAATGTTTTTATTTGTGGTGGGTTGAGGCACACCTTTGTGTGTTGTTTTGAATGTTGTCTTGCGTACATATTTGGGATGTTTTGCTTGAAATTGTTATTGTTGCTTGTGCGAATGTTTGAGCTTGTGGCTCCTTTTTGTTTTAAATTGCAAAGTAATTTTGACCCTTCGGATAAAATTTTATTTTTCAAAAATTTTCACCACCTCTTGTGATTTAAAGTGGCTGTTCTCTTGAAAATTAGAGTCTCAATTTTGATCAATACCGATGACTTAAATAGTGCTTAGAATAGAACGAACATGAATGTACGACTACGATGAGCCCAAATGAAGTTGCATAGACAATATGTGAACTCTTTGCATCTCGTTGTGATTAGCCATTTATTGAATTGATTCTCTTGTAATGACCGTTGCACACTAGCGAAAGTGTGTGGTCTTGTTTGACTTAAGTGTCGATGCCTTGTGTGATTAGCTTGCTTTGAACCTTGCATGAATAAACCTAGAATTTTCCCTGTTAGTCTAATTGATTTAGAAATGTGTGCTCTTGAAATGATCTTAGGCAACTTTAAAGAGTGTGAGCCAAATTTGACATATACCTCTTTTGTGGCCTACCCGTGAGCGTGTGAAACTCTTTTGAACACCCTTTGAACCCTACATCTCTTTGGAAGAACCTTGATGAACCCTAGACCTTACTTGACCCACTACCTATAATCCTCTTGATTTGTGGTTTAGCGAATAGCCAACTTAGGGGTGTGGTAAAAAGGAAAAGGAGAAGTCAAGAGGTGCAAGAAAAGTCCCCTTTACCCTATGGTGTTGCAGAACAATGGAAATCCCTAAAAAAAAATAAAAAAAATATGTCTGTGGAATAAAGTACAAAGGAAATTGGGTTTCTAAGCAATCCATGGAGGTGAAAAAAAGATGACTTAGAAGCACTAGAAAAAAATTGATAAAGGAAAAGAAGGGAATGCCTTGAGAATACCACATCTCACGAGGAAAAAGTCACTAAGTCTAAATGACCATACCTTTGCACTCATCCCCATTACAAGCCTTAGAAAGACCTTTTTGATCTTGAGTAGGCCTAATCAGAAGTCAATTGGAAAATAAGGGCAAACCTATGGGTAAATACATGCATTGTGTTCCTCTTTTTGAGTGTGAGCGTTGCATCTGATTCCTGATCTTGAATTTATTAACCTCTGTGTATGAATATTGAATCATTCTCTATGTGAGGGCATTTAGATACTTCTTGTTGAGCTTGATTGCACAAGTAGCAAGTATTGCGAGCATGAAAATCTTTGGTAATAGTGTGTCACAACTTGAATCTTTGAGTACACAATTGATCCTTGTATAAGTAAATTGAGTCTGGTTGTGTGCATTATGATTTAGTCTTTTGTAGCACTATTTGATGCACCTTGTTGAACGACTGAACTTGAGTTTGCTTGAGGACAAGTAAAAGTTTAAGTTGGGGGTGTTGATGAGTCCACAAATTGGACTCATTTAGGGATTTATTTTGATAGAAATAGTGTCCTCAAATGCTTATTTTGTCTCAATATCTGATGAAAACTCTTATGTTTCAGGTATTTGAAGTTTTGGTGGAAGCATGGACACTTAGGCGCAAAAGGCTAAAAAGAACGAAGAAGTTGAAGCCTGCGCATCGCCAAGCACGCTTGGCGATTCGTCGAAGGGATGCACTCTGCCCTTTGTTCCAGTACGCAAAGCCTTGAAGGAGCAGGATCAAAGAGATGATGAAAGGAGCAATCGGCGTTTCGCCAAATAATTCTGCGTAGCAGTACTAGGTCGCCTAATGACACAGAGCACGACAATGCTGAAGGCTAGTACAAGACGGCGACAAACTACACCAAAAGATCTGCCAACACTATTTTTTGGAGTCAATAAATACTAAACTTGTTATTAATTTTTAGGAGTCGAACATTTATTTTAATTTCCAGAATAGAATAGTACTTTTTGGGAAATTTTCTCTCAAGTTTGGAGAGGGTATTTGTGAGACTTGAAGAAAGAAGGATTTCATCTTCCCCAACTTGGAAGTGGGTCTTCTCCATTCTTCTTCCTTTGCTTAAATCAATGTTTAATTCCTTATACTGATTTGATTTTAGTATCATTTTTGGTGTTTTTGTTATTTCTTGATGTGTGGCTAAAAACCCCCATTCTTGGGGTGTGATTTAGCAAGTATGTGTTGATATTGTTGTTGGGTCTTGCTTGCTGATAGGATAAATGTATTTTAATGGCGATTTCACCTAGCGGTTGTGGTTTAATTTAATGGGTTTGTAGTTGCAAATACAAAACTACCCATGTGTTTTCGGCTAGCCCGAGAGGGAGTTCGTGAAACCAAGACCGCTAGATTGATGGCCTAAGGAGTGGGTCGACATGAAGTTCAGCCCGAGAGGGTGAGCCCTAGTCCCATATCCTAACACTCAGCTCAAGAGAGTGAGTGGGGTAAGGCAAAGGTTGGCCTTCATGCGGCAAATGGGTGTCTGAGAAGAACGCATTTGGAACGGGGTAAGTTGCCCGAGAGGGAACTTATTTCCATCTAAAGCTTAGCCTAGTCACTATTGTCTAGTAAATTTGCTATCGAAAGCATGTACCCAACGATTTATCTCAACTTATATTGTGATCCCACCCCAAGAACTTGTCCCCATACTTGATCTTCTTATTATATTTGTTGTTTTTTACTACTTGTGACAAAACCCCCATTTGATATTTGACACCTTTGTGTCACCCCTTTTAATTTACAATGTTTTTAATCGTTAATGTCTTTAGTTATGACTAGGTTGAACTAAATTTTATTTTTCTACTAATTCTCGAAACCACTCCCTTGGGACATGACCCCAACCCTTGGTTGGGTTACTATATTATCGACGATCGTAGACACTCGTACTGTAGGTTAGTGTCATTGTTCACGATAAGCATCAAGCCCCACGTTGTCCCTGGCAGCTAAATTAAAGTGAGTGGAGTTTTGGGTATTTCCTTTTAAGTCCAATTAAAGTGAAGTCGTCTTGGATAAGTTTGGGGTCACTATATAAGTCATTTTTAAGTCAAATTCACCTAAACTAAGTCATATTTTTACAACACCCAAATATTTCCCAAATTCATCTCTTCTCTAAAAAAATTCTCTCTCTAGAACTTCAAGGAAGAAAAAGAAGAAAGAAGGTGGGGCTAGGGTTCAAGAAGCAAAGCTTTCATACCAATTTTATTAAGATTCATAGCTAAGGTATGGTAGTCCATCATCCATGGAGTCCCTCCAAATCTCAACTTCAAAGAATATAAATTCCCCAAAAAGCTAGGGTTTTACTTCAAGTCATGGATTCCTTTAAAAAATGATTCTATTGATTTAATTACTTTATATTATGATTGAATTGATTTTTTATGGTTTTATGATGAAATCTCCCAAGAATCCATGAAGTCCCCATATTCCCATTTTGTGATCTTGTGATGTGGGTGAATTGTTGAAAGAAGAATATTATGAGATTATGTTTGTAGTGATTGAGCTATTTGAATTATGTTATCATCCATGTCTAACGTTGTAATTCGAGATGTGTTGATTGAATATGATCTATGGTCCTTGAAGGGAAAGGTATGACAATTATGTATGATTATGAGATTTATGTATATGCTTTAAGAACACCTTGATAGTGAGGTGTGCATGATTATGATAATGTTGTTGTGTTGATTAAAAGGCTATTTTGATGAACACATAATGAACACAATGTGAAAGGTTTTCTCACATTGATGATTCTAAGGTTGAAAGGCTATTCTCACCTAATTGAATCTAAAGTTATGTGTAGACATGGACGGTGAAAGGTTATTCTCATGCATGATCTAATGAGCTATCTTAATGAAACAAGTTATGACTTAATAAGTACTCCTTGGGATAAATGCTTTTCACCGAGTGGATATTGACTATGAGATGGAAACCTTTCTGTGAGAAAGGTCGGGTTTTCTAGAAGAACTCTCTTGAGATGGAAACCTTTCCGTGAGAAAGGTCAGGTTTGTAGTAGCAATCTCTTTATCCCATTAACTATTTGACTCCACAGGTTATTTAGCTAGTGGATCCACCTAAAAGCTAATATGATGATGGTCTTACCTTAGGCAAGTAAGACAACCCTTTTCGGTGTGGGTAACACCGGATTCCATGTTAAGCTCACATGGTCTATGTCGGTTAAGGCTTATTCCCCCTATGATAAGAATATGACTTATTAACTATGGTTTCCCAAGAAGCTATACTTAGAATGGGTAGGATTGTGGGATTTTGTTCTTGCAAGTATCCTTTGAGGGTATTTCTGGTATATTTCTCTTATGATATGATGACCTATGAGTTGATTATGCTTATGATTTGTGTTTTCCATTATCTTGAAAATGATGCTTTAACTTAGTAAATTTCATGCATTCAACTAAAATGTCCATTTTAGCATGTTTTCAAGGTTTTTATGTATGGCTATCATACTTAGTGCATTTTTGTACTAGCCCATATTTTCCTACATGTTCCCCAAGTGTAGGGTCTAGTTCCTAAGGCGGTCAACATTTTGTTCAAGCTTGGATTCGACTATTCTTCTTCCCTGTGGTGAGTCCTCATGATTCTAGGAAGGGAGATTCACATTGAGTTTCATTTCTAGTATTTCATTTCAGACTATGTTGTATGGGTTGTGTCCCTTTTCATTTGAACTATTGTTATATATGGCTATGATGAGACAAGTCTAGACTTCTGCTTTACTTTATGAATATTTTGGACTTAAATGCGGTTTTACTCTTATTGTTCTATTGTTTTATGTTATGATATGCTAAGTAGCTTACATGGGGCTTTTCGGGGTTCTATGCCCCTTGTTATTTCTAGGGGGTAATACTGATCATAGGAATCAACGTTATCAGAATTTTAGTGCTCAGGGTTCTCGGTCATAGGGTAGTGTGGCACAAGGGTTTCAGAGCCCACCTTATGCTAAGTGTTGTAGAACCCATCCAGGAGAATGTCTTGATATCTCCAATGGCTGCTTCAAGTGTGGTCAGATGGGTTATTTCATGAAAGAGTACCCTAAGAATAGGTAGGGTAATGGGGGTAAAGACGCCTAATCTTCTTCAGCGGCTCCAGCAAACACAACCGCTCCGAGAGAAGCTACTCAATGACAGGCGGAGGAGAAAATTGTCTGTATGCTATGGCTAGTCGCCAAGATCAGAATAACTCACCAGATGTTTTCACTGGTATGCTTAAAGTCTTTTATATTGATGTGTATGTCTTACTTGATCCGGGTGCGAGTTTATCTTTTGTAAATCCTTATGTAGACATAATGTTTGGTATTTCCCCACGAACAACTTCTTGAGCCCTTCAGTGTTTCCAAACCTGTTGGTGAGTATATTCTAGTAGAAAAAAATGTATCATGATTGTACTATTTATGTGTGTCACAAAGACACCATGGTTGACTTAGTTGAGATAGACAATAGTTTTTGATGTTATTCTAGGTATGGACTAGCTTCATGCTTGTTATGCCTCAGTCGATTGTAGTACTCGAGTAGTCAAGTTTCAGTTTCCTAATGAGTCAGTTTTAGAGAGGTGGAGTAGTTCAACAGTGCCTAAGGGTCGTTTCATTTCATACCTTAAGGCTAGAAAGGTTAGTCTCTAAGGGGTGCATTTATGACTTAGTCCGAGTTAATGACTCTAGTGTTGAAACACTGCCTATTTAGCCAGTTCTAGTTGTGAGTGAGTTTCTAGAGGTCTTTCCACACGATATCCTAGAGTCCCTCTTGAGAGAGAAATAGACTACGGATTAGATATACTTCGAGATACTCAACCCATTTCCATTCATCTTATACTATAACTGAGTTAAAAGAGTTAAATGAGTAGTTGAGAGATCTTCTTGAAAAGGGTTTCATCTGATCGAATGTCTCACCTTTGGGCGCTTCAGTCTTATTCGTGAGAAAGAAAGGCGGTTCCCTGAGAAAGAAAGATGGTTACTACAGAAGGTTTGCCGAGGGGTTTTCATCTATTTCATCCCAATTGACTAAGTTAACTCAGAACAAAACGAAGGTTCAATGGTCTAAGGCTTGTGAGAAAAGCTTTAGTAATTGAAAACTCGATTAACTACTTCTCCAGTGTTGAACCTACTAAAGGGTACAAAAGGTTTTGTCGACTATTTTGATGTAAGTTCGCTTTTCTTGATAGGTTCTTTCCTCTTGAGATGAGGGAGGAAACATTTCTTGGGTTTATCAACCACCGACAAGGGAACATTAGTGTGAAAGAAAATGCTTTGAGATTCACACAGTTGTCAAGATATGCTTCCTCTTTAATTGCCGACTCTAGGGAAAAGATGAGCAAGTTCATTTTCGGTGTGTCTGAAATGGTGGTTAAAGAATGTCGTATAGCCATGCTCATTAATGACATTGATATTTCTCGTCTCATGGTTCATGCCCAACAGATTGAAGAGGAGAAACTTAAAGAGAGGTCTAGGGAGACAATGAGGGCTAAAACTGGTGATGGTAATTTCTCTCATGCAAGGTCCGATGGACATGGTCGTCCTAGATTTTGACAAAGGTTTTCCAGTCAAGGTTCCCCCAATGCTCCTAAGGTCAACAAAGATAGGGTGTCTAACCCTAAGCCTCTAGGAGGAAATGGTAGTGGGTCCTTATTGCCTATTTGTTCTAAATGTGGAAAGCATGAAGGTAAATGTCTAGCTGGTTCAAATGCTTATTTTGGTTGTGGTAAGATGTACCACAAGATAAGAGATTGTCCTTCAGTTGCTAAGAATGAAGGAGATAATCATCATAGGGCTCAACCTTATCCTTTAGCCGGTCCAAGTGGTTTGGGTTCGAATGCTCCCAAGCAAAATAGGTTTTATGCACTTTAGACTCGTGGTGAACAAGAGGGTTCTCCTGATGTGGTTACCGGTATGTTGAAAGTCTTTCAACTTGATGTTTATGCTTTACTTGATCCCAGTGTAACCTTGTATTTTGTGACCACATATGTGGCTATGAGGTTTGATGTACTTCCTATTGTGTTGTTAGATCCTTTTTCTGTCTCTACTCATATTGGTGATTCTATTGTGGCTAAGAGGGTCTATAGAAAGTGTCCCGTCTCCTTATCCCATTGAGTTACTCTTATTGTTTTGGTAGAGCTTGATATGCTAGATTTTGATGTTATCCTCGAGATGGATTGACTGCACTCTTATTATGCTTCTATTGATTGTAGAACCCATGCAGTCAAGTTTCAATTTCTAAATTAGCCTATCCTACATTGGAAAAGGGGAAATCCTATACCTAAGAGTCAGTTTATCTTTTGTCTTAAAGCTAGGAGGATGATTTCTAAGGGTTGCATGTACCATCTATTTAGGGTGAGAGATATGGATTTCGAAACCTCTACTCTTGAGTTGATCTCTTTTTTTAATGAGTTTTCAGAGGTGTTCCTAGATGATCTACCCTGTATTTCTCCAGAAAGGGAAATAGACTTTGGTATTGGCCTTCTACTAGATACATAGCCTATCTCTATTTCTCTTTACCGAATGGCTCCGGTATAACTTAAGGAATTAAAGGAGCAATTGAAAGATTTATTGGATAAAGGTTTCCTTTGACCGAGTATCTCTCCATAGGGTGCTCTAGTTTTATTTGGTAAGAAGAAGGATGGTTCTCTTCGTATGTGTATTGACTATCGACAACTGAACAAGGTGCCCATTAAGAATAAGTATCCTCTTCCAAGGATAGATCATTTATTTGACCAACTCCAAGGAGCTAGTTACTTTTCCAAGATTGACCTTTGGTTGGGTTATCACCAATTAAGGGTGAAAGAAGATGATATTCCAAAAACGGCTTTTAGAACCCATATGGTCATTATGATTTTTTGGTAATAACGTTTGGTTTGACTAATGCTCCAGCCACTTTTATGGATTTGATGAATAGGTTGTTTAGACAATACCTGAATATGTTTCTAATTGTGTTCATTTATTATATATTGATTTATTCAAGAAGTGAGGATGATCACATCAATAATTTGAGAATTGTGTTACAATTTTTCAAGGACCAACAACTCTTTTCCAACTTTAGCAATTATGAATTTTGGCTAAGGTCCATAGCTTTTCTTGGCTATATTGCTTCAAGTAAGGGTATTGAGATAGATCCTAAGAAGAAGGATGAGGTCAAGAGTTGGCCTAGACCTCTATCCCCATCGGATATTAGAAGTTTCTTGGGTTTGGCATGTTACTACGGAAGGTCTATTGAGGGTTTTGTTCGATTGCCTCTCCATTGACAACATTGACCTAAAAGAAGGCCAAGTTCATATGGTCCGAAGCATGTGAGAAGAGTTTTTAGGAATTAAGGATATACTTACTTCCACTCCGGTGTTGACTTTACCAGAAGGGACAGATGATTTTGTTGTATATTGTGATGCCTTAAGAAATGGGTTAGGATGTGTACTTATGAAAAATGGGAAAATTATTGTCTATGCTTCAAGGAAACTTAAGGTTCATGAGAAGAATTATCGTACCCATGATATTGAATTAGTGGCGGTGGTTTTTTCCTTAAAGATTTGGAAGCAGTATTTGTACGGTGTTCATGTTGATGTTTTCACCGATGATAAGAGTCTACAATATGTTTTTAATCAGAAAGATCTTAATCTTCGCCAAAGAAGGTGGCTTGAGTTACTTAAGGATTATGATATGAGTGTTCTTTATCAGCCCGGTACTAAAAAGGTAGTGGCGGATACTCTTAGCCAATTATCAATGGGTAGTGTTTCCCATAGAAGAGGGAAAAAGAAATTGGTACAAGACATACATAGACTGGACCGATTAGGTGTTCGGTTAATGGACTCCACCAAGGGTGGTGTTGTGATTAAAAATGGTTCAGAATCGCCTTTTGTGACGGATTTGAAAGTCAAGCAATGTCTTGATCTGACCTTAGTAGAATTGAAGAAAGAGGTGCTAAGAATGTTCACCGAGGCTTTCTCCCAAGGGAGAGATGGTGTTCTTCATTATCAAGGTGTTTGTGTGTCTCTAATGTTGATGACTTGAGGGAACATATTTTATCATAAATCCATAGTGAATGATATTCCATTCACTCGGAGCCACCAAGATGTATCGTGATTTGTGGGAGATCTATTGGTGGAATGGATGAAGAAGGATATTGCGAAATTTGTGGATAAGTATCCTAAGTGTCAACAAGTGAAGGTTGAACATCGAAAACCGGGAGGTTTGTCCCAAGACATTAGTATTCCTACTTGTAAGTGGAAATATTTGAATATGGACTTCATAGTAGGGTTGCCTCTTACCCGACGACAATATGATTCAGTTAGGGTTATAGTAGACCAAATGATGAAATCGGCTCATTTCATTGCCGTCAAAGTTTCTTATTCGGCGGAAGATTATGCTAAGTTGTATTTGAGGGAAATGGTAAGGTTGCATGGAGTTCCCTTGCCCATTATCTCCGATTGAGGTACCCAATAGACTTCATAGTTTTGGAAAGCTTTCCAAAAGGGTCTTGGTAATCATGCTAAGCTTAGCATGATTTTTTATCCACAAACCGATTGTTAAGCGGAGTATACTATCCAAAAACTGGAAAATATGTTGAGAGGTTCTGTCATTGATTTCAAAGGAAATTGGGATGATCACTTTCTTTTGATTAAGTTTGCCTATAATAATAGCTGTCACTCCAGTATTGGTATGGCTTTATTTGAGTCTCTCTATCGTAGGAGGTGTAGATGTCTTATTGGCTGGTTTGAGGTGGGTGAAGTTGCATTGATAGGACCCAAGTTAGTTCATGAGGCTATGGAGAAAGTCTGACTTATTAGAGAGAGGTTGAGAACTGCCCAAAGTCGACAAATGTCTTATGCCGAAGTTATAAGGAGAGACCTAAAGTTTCATATTAACGATTGGGTCTACTTGAAAATCTCACCCATGAACGGTGTAATGATATTCGGGAAGAAAGGAAAGCTTAGTCCCTATTATGTGGGTCCATATTAGATTTTGAGGCGTGTTGTTAAGGTTGCTTATGAGCTCGAGTTGCCTAATGAGTTGGGATCGGTGCATCCTATTTTCCATGTCTCTTTGTTGAAAAAGTGTGTTGGAGATCCGACAACCATACTTCCCTTAGAAGGTTTGGGAGTTGATGATAATCTTTCTTATGAGGAAGTCACAGAGAGATTTTAGATCGGCAAGTCAAGAAGTTAAGAATTAAAGATGTTGCTTCGGTGAAAGTGTTGTGGAGGAATCAGTTAATTGAGGGTTCTACTTGGGAGGCGGAGGCCAATATGATGTCCCGATATCCTCATCTCTTTCCTTCTATCCCTAATCTAGCTTGAGGTAATGAGTTCCTCGCTCTTTGTTTGGTGTCATGTGTCATAAATGTTTCCATTATTTCCTTACTATGCATGATTCATGAAAAGTTAGTGTTTTGAGAAAATGAGTCAATTTGATTAATTTCTACATGTTTATATGCATTTGAATATGAGTTGCATATAGACTTCATGATATGGTGTTGAACATGCCTTTAGCTTGGAGATGGTATTTCCTCCTCGGATATGTGTAATCTTGTAAGTGATGCGCATGTTGGACTACTAGGTCTAGTTCCTATCTTCCTTATAATTCTTTGAATATATACTAGCTTGGAGTTGGAGTTCCTCCTTGGTTATATGCATTTAAATGAAGTTGCATGCATGATGGGTTGCTAGTTTAGTGTTCCTTGCTTTTGTGATTTCTTGAATCACATTCGAGGACGCATGATCCCAAGGGGGAGATGATGTAACACCTTGGATTCGAGAGAGGGCAACATATCAAGTTTCAGAAGTTCATGGTGCCATATGATGGGGGCCAACCACAGCCCGTGAAGTGAGCCACGAATCGTAGTTATGGTCTGTGGATAGGCACCCAAAAAGGGCTCAGAAAACATATAACCACGGCCTAGACTGATGGACCATCGGTGGGGCCACAGTCCGTGGTTGAGGACCCGTGGTCCAGACCCCAAATCCCTATTTCTGACCCTAGTCGGCGGACGTGTATGATAAACCGTTGATCAGACCACGGTCTGTCGGTAAGGGTCCGTGGGTCGCATGGTTGACAATTATTTTAGGGGAAGTTGGATCTTTTTCTAATTAGTCTAGCCTAATACTATGTTGTTTTACCCTTCACTAAGACCCTTATATAAGTGATTTTAACCCCAAAACATACCCATTCAAGCCATTCTCTTAAATTTACCAAAAGTAGATGAGTTCTTCCTCTCCAAGATATTTCTTTGTCTGGAAGTTTGAAGAAGAAGATTCAAGCAAGGGTTCAAGGTCAAGTATCCATTCTTTAATTGCTTTTGGGCTTTGATAGCAAGGTATGACAACTTTTTATCCATGGAATCCTTGCATCCATGGAGCCCTTAAGTTCTCCAATTTAAAAAGTAGAAATTCCCCAATTTGAGTTAGGGGTTCCTTCTAAAGTTATGGGTCTTTATGAATGTTGATTCAATAGATTGAATTATGATTGTTTATGCATGAATTGAGAGGATTCTATGGTTTTATGATAATATTCTATGTACCCATGCTTAACCCATGTTTCTAAGGAGAAATTTAATAAAAATGGGTTTTACTCTATGAAAGGAGAATTTATGGATTCATGTGAATCCTTATAGTATAAATAAGATACAATATGATTTGCTTTGAGATTGAAGTCTATCTGATGACTCATGATATGAAGTGCTTTGAGAGTGAAGCATATATGTTGTAATTGTTGTGGAAGGGATTTTCCCACATGTTTTTCTTATGGATGAATGTGAAAAGCTTTCTCATATTGAACTAGTCTAGGTTGAAAGAATTTCTCACCTAAAATAAATCTAAGCTAAGGAAGTTATGAATTTGATGAGGCTAGAGGCGATTATCCATGATCTCTAAGCAAAAGACAAAAAAAGTGAGTACCTATTTCATATGATAGAAACACAAGAGGCGAATACCCATGACACATGATGTATGGACAAGAGGTGAGTGTCCATGATCCCAAGGTAAGAAGGACTAGAGGTGATTACCCATGTTCCTTTATAGTGAGGCAAGAGGCGATTCCTCATGTCCTTAAAAGATAAGTTATGATATGCTATGATAGGTGATGAGCTTGGATTGTTGCTTGAATTTGCCTTCCATGATGAGTAAGACTAGTGGCAGTTACCCATGTCTTGATTAAGTATGAATTGAGGTTACTTAAAGAAGTACTCTTTATATGTTGAGATGATCTATTATGTGCATTGATTGTGCTTTATGACTTATGTTGTCTAACGTTTATGTTATGTTATGTTATGTTTATGCAAGTTATAATATTTAGTACATCTATGTACTAACGCATAATCTTGCTAACATTTTTTATCCAAATGTAGGGTTTGGCGTTTGCCATTCTTACCTCTTGTCACGACCCAGAGGTACCCCCTAGATGTAACATGGCGTATAGAACCCCGAAGGACTCCATACAAGCCACTTAGCTCTCATAACATAAGAAATATAACAATAAGAGTAAAACAATAGTCCGAGTAAAACCTATTTTATAAACGAAAGCGAAAGTCTAAATCACTTCTCTCATCATTGCCATCTAATACAATAGAATTAAATTGGGCCTAGCCCATACATCATTTTCAAAAGAGAAAATACATGAAAGAAAGTGAAACAATAAATTCCGTCCTTGAAGCATGAGGGTTCACCAAAAGTTCGAAATATATCAAGCAACCTCTAACCACGAAACTGAGTACCCTGACTGTCGGACCCTACATTTGGGGAAATGTAGGCAAAAGTATGAGTTAGTACAAACAAATGTACCAAGTATGATAGCCATGCATAAAACATTTAAATCATGCTAAAAAGGGACATTTAATTTCATGACATGCAATTGACCAAGTTAAAACACGATATAAAAGAGTTAGAAAACATAAGTCTTAACATCATGGTCAATGAAAGATAACTTCATCTTTAAAATCCTTTGAACTCGTATACGATACTTCTTGAAGTAACCTTAGTTCATTATTACTTCTGGGGACTTAGCCTTAACCAACCTAGAGACCATGTCAGATATAACATAATCCCTTGGTGTCTCCCACACCTAAAAGGGTTGTCCTACTTTCCAAGGTAAGGACCGTGAACTTCTAGCTTAAGTGGATCAACTTGCTAATCAACCTATGGGGGAATATAGTTAAGGGATGATGATATTGCTACTAGAAACCCGACCTCTACTAAAGGGGGAGCTTCCATCTCATGAAATTTCTTCTGGAAACCCGTCCTCTACTAACGGGAGAGCTTCCATCCCATCATCAATATCCACTCGGTTCTAAGCATAAATCCCCCGAAATAACTTGACTTCATTATTCATGAAAGGGTGCCCTTGGACAACCAATCCAAGCTAGTTCATTAGGATAACTCTTACTCTTTGATTCAATATGGTGAGAAAGCCTTTCTATGTGAGAAAACCTTTCACATCATGCTTTTATGTGTTTAGTGAGAATGTCCTTTCACAAAACCACATCATCATTGGTACTTTACTCTCAAAGACCATTAAAACATTTGCATAGATTTCATAAAACAATGCATAAGTCCATAATTTACTTCTTGAGGCTCAAAACCCACTTTCAATTATCAATGCTTAGAAAACATGAGTTAGATATGGATTTCATCAAAAGTTCATGTAAAGCTTGCAATACATGCTCAATTTCATAAAACTTTTTCTTGTTGATCAAAATCCCACATCATATGATTCATAACTTGAAAACATGGGGATTACATGGGTTCATAGGGAAATCATCATAAAATCATTATATTTCATCAATTTATGCATAAGAGATCATAATTCAATCATTTAAATCAATAATGAAAAGTACCCATGATAATTGAAGAAAACCCTAACTCAATTGGGGAATTCTACCTTTTAAAATAGAGGAATTTGGGAACTCCATGGATGAAAGAAATCCATAAATGAAAACTATCATACTTTGTATCCAAGAGCTAGCCTTCAATGGAGGAATTAAGACCTTCACTTGAAACCCTAGGTTGAATCCTTTTTCTTCTTCAAGTTTCTATAGAGAGAAATATTTAGAGAGGAGATTTGGTATTTCTTTTGTGAGTGTTGTAGAATGAAGTAAATGGGTTAATTTGGGGGTTGTAAAAGCTTATATAGGGGTATTAGTGAAGGGTAAAACGACATAATATAGGAACTAATTAATTAGGAAAAGACCCAATTGGCCCTAACAATAACTTCTAGATGGCCACCGACGGACCCAGTCGATGGACCGTGGTCTGACCGACGGCATGTCCTGGTGCACCTTTATTCATTTTCAGAAAAAGAGAATTTGGGGATTCAAACCACGGACTGTGGTCTGACCAACAATCTGTTGGTCATGCCGTGGTTTATGACCCTCAGACCAGTGCTAGGCAGGCCAACACCAGACCACACCTACGGTCCGTGGTCCAGCCGTGGGTGTCCGGCGTGGGTTGCACCTGCAACTTATGGGAATTGGTTTTATTTTCCTTCTTCATATACAGGATGTTACAATATCTCCCCCTTGAAGCCATTTATCCTCGAATGAGACTTTAAACTGGTTCTAAAAGAGTAAGAGAGGAACTAACAACCCAACCTACAATGCAATGCATAAAACCAAGGAGGAACTATCGCCTCCAAGCTAGGACGCTCTCAAAACATCATAAAAGGGGTGAAACTAACTCTATCAGCCCATCATGCATGCAATGCACATAAATAAGGAGGAAACATCAACTCCAAGCTAATTGATTAACGTTTCAAATACACCTCATCCGATTCTAGGTGTAACGATCGTTAACTAGTAATAAACACAACAATTGAGTTGGGGTCGAACCCACAGGGAGTGGTACAAGTTTGAATTCAAATATGAAGTTGTAAATGCGATTTGAATGCTTGTAGGAATAGAAATTATTGGAAATTTTAATTAAATCAAGAGGTTGACATAAAATGTCAGGTGAGGGATTTGTATATAAGTCAGCAATCACAACAATAACAATCAACAAGATTAATCAAATGAATAAGAGGCACTTGGAGGAATAACCAACCAATTGCCAAATTCCTTCTAAATAGGTGCTAGGTGATTAATAATAGTCACTAAATCTTCATGGGTAGGATGGGCCTTAGATGAGATAATTTTCTCTCGAACAACTATCTAGCTTCAATTAAGTTCTTTCGAACCTCAACAGCCTAACTACAAAAATCAGCCCACAACCTCACTAAATCCACTCTCTCAAGCTAGATTAGTAGAACATGACTTAGGATTCACTTTCTTGAGTTGAACCCACAATAGCCTAATTGCTACAAATACCAACTTATTGCCTTGGTTTCACACTCTGATGCTTATCATGACCAACGACACTATCCTACGGTATGAGTGTCTATGATCATCGATAATATAGTAACCCAACTAGGGGTTGGGGTCGTGTCCCAATGGAGCGGTTTTGAGAATTGATAGAAAAATAAAATTAAATTCTAACTAGTCGTAGCTAAAGTATTAACGAACAAAAACATAGTAAATAAAAGGGGGTGACACGAAAGTGTCAAATATCAAATGGGGGTTTTGTAACAAGTGATAAATCAACAAAATAAACAAGAAAATCAAGTATGGGGAAAGGTTCTTGGGATGTGACCGCAATATAAGTTGAGATAAATTGTTGGATACGTACTTTCAATAGGAAATTTGAAAAATAATAGTGACTAAGCTAAGCTTTAAATGGAAGTAAGTTCCCTCTTGGGAAACATACCCCGTTTCAAATGTGTTTCTCTCAGACACCTATTTGCCGCATGAAGACCAGCCTACGCCTTACCCCACTCACTCTCCCGAGCTAAGTGTTAGGAAATGGGACTAGGGCTCACCCTCTCAGGCTGAACCTCATGTCGACCCACTCCTTAGGCCATCAATCTAGTGGTTTTCGTTTTGCGACCTCCTTCTCAAGCAAGCCGAAAACACATGAGTGGCTTTGTATTTGCAACTACAAACCCTTTAGATTAAACCACAACCACTAGGTGAAATCACTATTAAAATACATCTAACCTATTAGCAAGCAAGACCCAACAAGAATATCAACCCATATTTGTTAAATCACACACCAAGAATGGGGGTTTTTAGCCACACATCAAGAAATAAGAAATTATACCTAACATGCTAATGAAATCAACTGGGTATAAGAAATTAAACCTTAAATTAAGCAAAGGAAAATGAATAGAGAAGATCCACTTCCAACTTGGGGAAGAAGAACTCCTTTCTTCAAGTCTCCACAAAACTCTCTCCAAACTTGAGAGAAAAATACTATAGACTAATTATAATTTTTACTCCAAAATGTTCCACTCAAAAAATTGTTCTGGTTAAGACTACAATTCTAACTAGTATTTACAGTTTTCACAGATTGTGCTGCTGAGGATTGTTCGGCAACATTAGTCGAGATCGCCGATGAACTCGGCAATCCGCCTTTTGGTCAGCTCATCACCTTCAGTGTCTTGCCTTTAGCATCCTCGCATTCTGGATCATTGGGCGATACAGTATTGCTTTGCAGAACTAATCGACGACTCACTGACTGGTCTTTTCCTCACCTGTTGATCCACTTCCTTCAAGGCTTCGCGTACCGGAACGAAGGGTTGTTCATGTCGTTTTGGCGACTCACCAAGTTGAACTCGGTGATCCGTAGGATTCCATTTCTTGTTCTTTTCAGCCTATTTGCTCCGTTTTGCGCCTAAGTGTCTATGCTCCACTAAACCTTCAAATACCTTAAACTTTAGCATTTTAATCAAGTATTGAGATAAAACAAGCATTCAAGGACACTATTTCCATTAAAATAAAGCCCTAAATGAGTCCAATTTGTGGACTCATCAACACCCCCAACTTAAACTTTTGCTTGTCCTCAAGCAAACTCAAGTTCAACTATTAAAAAAGAGTACCTCAAACAGTGCTACACAAGACTAAATCATGAATGCACACAACAAGACTCAATTTACTTATGCAAGGATCAATTGTGTACTCAAAGATTCAAATTGTGACACACCATCACCAAAGATTCTCATGCTTGCAATAATTGCTACTTGTGCAAGTTCAAGCTCAACAAAAATTTCTAAATGCCCTCGCACAAAGAATGATTCCATATTCACACACAGATATGAGTCAATTTAAGATCATGAATCAGATACAACGCTCACACTAAAAAAGAGGAACACAATGCATGCTTTCACCCATAGGTTTGCCCGTAATTTCCAATTAACATTTGGTTCAGCTCACTCAAGATCACAAAGGTCTTTTCAAGGCTTGTAATGGGGCTGAGTGCAAAGGTATGGTCATTTAGGCTCAATGACTTTTCATCCTCATGAGATGTGGTATTCTCAAGGCATCCCCTTTTTTTCCTTGATCAATTCTTTTTCTAGTGCTTCTAAGTCATCTTTTTATTCACCTCCATGGATTGCTTGGAAACCCAATTTCTTTTGTACTTTTATTCCACAATCCTTCTTTTTCATTCTTTTCTTTTCTTTTTCTTTTCTTTTTTTTTAATATGGAGGGTTTCCATTTTTTCGCAACACCATGGGTTAAGGGAGACTTTTCTTACACTTCTTGACTTCTCCTTTTCCATTTTTCACCACACCCCCAACTTAGGCTTTTGGCCTAAGATGGCTATTCACTAAACCACAAATCAAGAGGATTATAGGTAGTGGATCAAGTAAGGTCTAGGGTTCGTCAAGGTTCTTTCAAAGAAAGGTAAGGATCAAATTGTGTTCAAGAGGGTTCACACGCTCACGGGTAGGCCACAAAAGAGGTATATGTCAAATTGGCTCACACTCTTCCAAAGTTGCCTAAGATCATCTCAAGAGCAAGCCTTACTTTATCAACCGAAATAACGGGGAAAATTCTAGGTGTATTCATGCATGGTTCATAATAAGCTCATCACAAAAGGCATTGACACTAAAGTTAAACAAGACTCCACACTTTAGCTAGTGTGCAACGGTCATCACAAGAGAATCAACTTGATAAATGGCTAATCACAACGAGATGCAAAGAGTTCACATATTGTCTATGCAACTTCATTTGGTCTCGTTGTAGCTGTACATTCATGTTTGTTCGATTGAGAGCACTATTCAAGTCATCGGTATTAATCGAAATCGAGACTCAAATTTGCAAGAGAATATCCACTTTAAATCACAAGAGGTGACGAAATTTTTTGAAAAATAATTTTTTTTTGGAACGGTCAAAATCGCTTTGCAATTTAAAACAAAAAGGAGCCACAAGCTCAAACATTCGCACAAGCAGTATAAAATAATTTCAAGTAAAACAGCCTAAATATGTACGAAAGACAACATTCAAAACAACACACAAAGGTGAGCCTCACCCCACCACAAATAAAAACATTTGTACTCAAATGTAAATGAAAGTATCCAAAAGTAAAAATAGAGAAAAACAGAGAGGGAGGTAAAGAGGGATTCTGTCTATGCAGTCGCTCCATCTGTCGGGGTCTAAGTGCCTAGTGTAGTGCTCTAATTATGGGCATCAGTGCCCGGATTAACCTCAGAAGGACTAGCACACGACAATATGATATGATCATTGCAAATAAGTATTAAATTTCTGAAAGTAAACTCAGGGTTTGAAAAACCAACATTTGTGCCGATTAAAGTACTTTGAAATGCTAAGCGGCAATGAAATCCAACTCCGAGCACAAATCAACAACCAAAATACTTATGGAATGCAAATATATTTATAATACTAACTAGGTGCAAGATTTGGAAGATTAAAAGCGAGGGAAGGTGAAAGAGTTGGAAGTTTAAACCTTTGGCCTGTTAAGAAACCGTCCAGTTACCCATTCGGCGACATTAGTCGTGGTTGCCGAGTGGATACTTACCTCGCCGAGGTTTACTGGACCTCCAGTCAAACAAGGGGTCCAAACGCAGACAAGATCGCAATCGCCGACCAGGTCGGCCATTCGCCAGTAAGTTCTTGGGAACATCGAGTTTTACATACTCCACTTTGAAGTTGACATTAGTCCAACGGCCGTTTAAGTCGGGGTCGCCAACTTCTTCGGCGATGCGCCGAAAGGACCTTTGGCTCGTCCATTTGCACTTTTCACTCACTTTCCATACTTTGACCTACACAAACAACACACCATTATTTCTTAAAGCAAAAAAAAAGCGGTAAAACCTTGGGTTGCCTCCCAAGAAGCGCCTTATTTAACGTCGTGGCACGACAAAACTCCTCACTCAACTTCCATTAATGAGCTTTACCTCATTTCAATGAGGCCACCCATCTTTTGGCTCTGGGTAGAGAGAAGATAGCACTTGGTCCATTTGGGATCTTTGTCATCATTCGCACTCATTCTTCCTGTTTCAAAACACAAATAAGTCCAAAACAAAATTGAAAATTAAGTTAGTAAAACTACAACTAATAAAAGCAGAAATTCTACTTAACTAAGAATTCCCAAATAACACCACTTCCCGGCAGCGATGCCATTTTGATGCTTATCGTGACCAACGACAGTATCCTACAGTATGAGTGTCTACGATCGTCAAAAATATAGTAACCCAACCAAAGGTTGGGGTCGTGTCACAACGGAGCGGCTTTGAGAATTGCTAGGAAAATAGAATTACATTCTAACTAGTCGCAGCTAAAGATATTAACGAACAAAAACATAGTAAATAATAGGGGGTGACACGAAAGTGTCAAATATCAAATAGGGGTTTTGTAACAAGTGATAAAACAACAAAATAAACAAGAAAATCAAGTATGGGAAAGGTTCTTGGGATGTGACCGCAATATAGGTTGAGATAAATTGTTGGGTATGTGCTTTTGATAGAAAATTTGCAAAATAATAGTGACTAGGCTAAGCTTTAAATGGAAGTAACTTCCATCTCAGGAAACTTACCCCGTTTCAAATGCGTTCCTCTCGGACACCCATTTGTCGCATGAAGACCAGCCTACGCCTTACCCCATTCACTCTCTCGAGCTGAGTGTTAGGATATGGGACTAGGGCTTACCCTCTCGGGCTGAACCTCATGTCGACCCACTCCTTAGGCCATTAGTCTAGTGGTTTTGGTTTCGCGACCTCCTTCTCGGGCAAGCCGAAAACATATGGGTGAATTTGTTTTTGCAACTAGAAACCCTTTAGATTAAACCACATCCACTAGGTGAAATCACCATTAAAATACATATAACCTATCAGCAAGCAAGACCCAACAAGAATATCAACCCATATTTGCTAAATCACACCCCAAGAATGGGGTTTTTAGCCACACATCAAGAAATAAGAAATTATACCTAACATAATAATGAAATCAACTAGGTATAAGAAATTAAACTTTAAATTAAGCAAAGGAAAATGAATAGAGAAGACCCACTTCCAACTTGGGGAAGAAGAACTCCTTTCTTTAAGTCTCCACAAAACCCTCTCCAAACTTAAAGAGAAAAATACTATAGACTAATAATAAGTTTTACTCTAAAATGTTCCACTCAAAAAATTGTTCTGCTTAAGACTACAATTCTAACTAGTATTTATAGTTTTCACAGATTATGCTGCGGAGGATTGTTCGACGACATTAGTCGAGATCACCGATGTACTCGACGATCCACCTTTTGGTCAGCTCATCACCTTCAGTTTCTGGCCTTTAGCATCCTCGCATTCTGGATTATTGGGCGGTACAGTACTATTTCACAGAACTGATCGGCGACTCGCCGACTGCTCCTTTCCTCGCGTTTTGATCCACTTCCTTCAAGGCTTCGAGTACTGGAACGAAGGACGGTTCATGTCGTTTCGGCCACTCACCAAGTTAAACTTGGTGATCCGTAGGATTCCATTTCTTGTTCTTTTTAGCCCTATTTGCTCCGTTTTGCGCCTAAGTGTCAATGCTTCCACTAAAACTTCAAATACCTGAAACTTCAACATTTTAATCAGGTATTGATATAAAACAAGCATTCAAGGACACTATTTCCATTAAAATAACGCCCTAAATGAGTCTAATTTGTGGACTTATAATACCCCTCTCTCGAGCAAGCATAGAACACAAACATATTGAAATAAACATTCAATGTAGAGATTCAACAACAATAATAAATCAGACCCACTTCGATTTAACACTATAATCAACAATTTCTAACACCCACTTAACTAAATTAAGCAATTTATCTGATAGTCTAACCCCCAAGAATGGGGTTTTAGCTAGTCATCACAAAAAGTAAACATTCAATACCTATTACATGCTCCATAGCTGGTATTGATTTCCACAATCTAAAAATAAACAAATATTCGTTAAATTGTGTAACACCCCGTAGTTTAGTAGGCCACCTAGGGCTAAGTGAGGGTTCAACAAGTCAAGGCTAGAGGGCATGAGACAAGGCAAAGGGGCAAGAGCGAAGGCAAAGGCCAAAACTGCCCCAAACTTGGGGGTACACTGCCTCAACTACATGAAAACCACCACGGCTCATGGTGTAGTTCATGAAGGCAATTCAGTATCTCCCTAAGTGCTTCCTCAAAGTGGCTCACCATCACGAGCCACTTCACGGCCAGTGGTCTTGACCATGGCTCGTGGGAACGCCCATGAATGTGCCTTCAAATTGTGAAGGCCAAGACACCAAGCCATAGAAACTTCCCAAGGACCACGGGCAGGACTACGACTCATGGTCTTGACCACGGCTCGTGAGGCCTGTCGTGGTGCCTGGGAGTGGGCTGCCTAGTGAGGGACTTTTTAGTAAATTCCTTTTTAGTAAGTTTTAAGTGGGGGTCATTTTATATGGACTTTATACACGTATACAGACTATTTTAAGTCATTAACCACCCAAACTAAGTCAGTAATTCCAAAAAACCAAAAGATCCCAAAGTTCATCTTCTAAAAAATCCTTTCTCTAGAAAACCCAAGAAGAAGAAGAAGAGAGGGTCAAGCTAGGTCAACTTCTTCCATTGATACAGGTTTTGTGAGGGCTTTATAATCAAGGTATAATAAATTATTAATCCTTGGATTTTTTCATCCATGGACCCCCCTAGATTTCCCCCCAATTGTGAAGATAAAACCCAATTCTAGCTAGGGTTTCTTCCTATGTACAGATAGTGTTGAGGATGATTCCAATTGATTGGATAATACTTATTTATGATTTTTTAGTATTGAATCATGATATTATGATGAATTTATATATTTTCCATGGTTAACCCTAGTCTAATTGATTAAATTGATATTATGTGGATTTATGCATGAAAGATGAAATTGAGGATTTATAGATTGATCTTCTAGAATAGATGAATTGTATGGTAATTGTTCATGAATATAGACATGTGGACATGAATGGAGGTATATTATAGTGTACATTATGAATCATGACTAGTAAAGTTTGAAGTTGAACCTTATATGATGAATTATGACTAGAATTGCTTAAAGGTGAAGCTTATGACTAGAATGTCTTGAAATCTGGATATGTATAATGATTGTATGAAGTAAAGCTTTGACATTAAGGCTTGTAGTTATGAGTGTTGACTCTTAGGGATTTGAGAGTAAAACTATTGTGATGAATTATGAATGTTAAGGCTTCGAGAGTAAAGTCTATATGAGAATAGGGGTTTAATAGGTAGAATTGTGCTGAAAGGCCTATACTCACCTAATCTACCTTATGAGTGTTTGAGTTCATGAATTGATAGAATCACTTGGACATGGATTGATTGTCAAGGACATTCTTCCATGACATGAATATTAAGCAAGGCTTAATAATGAACCTATGGGTGTATGCTTGGCCCCAAATGGAAATTGACCAATGAGAGGGAGAGTCACACAAGGTAGGGTCCGGGCTTTAAGTTGAGAGGAGAACCACACCTAGTTGATGTGAGGACTATCCAAGTAAAAAGGGGGAACTCTCACATAGTAGAGTATGGGTTTTCTCAAAGTTAGGTCTCATGAGATGTAAGCCTTCACCTAGTGGAGTTATGGTTGCATTCTCTGTATCCAATGAACTAAGACTTACTTAAAGAAGTACCTCATAGTGTTCAAAAGCATAAATGGACTTATACATGCTTAAGGAAATATCTCATAGGGTCCATCTTAATAATAAACTTAGACATGCTTGAGAAGAATCTCCTAGGGTTCAAAATAATAAGGAACTAAGAGTATGCTCAAGGAGTGTTTCATAGTGTTCCTAGTCTTAAAGAGGGGGACTAGTCTCCAAGCAAAGAAGTATGAGTATAAGGACCTAAAAGTGATACTTAACATGGGTACGATTATGGGGTATTATTCATGCCTAAGGAAGTGTTCTCTTATATGATGTATGTTTAGATAGGACTGTGCTATAGTTGCCTTCCTTGTTATGATTAATTAAAGGTGAGAGATTCCCTTGATTATGAGAATTAAGCTAAGGATGAGATCCTAAGATGGTGAGTATGTAGGATGGCCTAAGGTGGTACTTAGTGTGAGTTGGATTATGGGGTCTTACTCATACATTGCACAAGTATGAATTGAAGCTACTTATGAGACTCTAAGATTTGACTATGTATATGATAACCAAAAGGGATACTAAGCTTGGATGGGATTATGGGGTCTTATCCATGCCTTGCACAAGTATGCTTTGAGGCTACTTGAAATGGTTCTCTTGTGATATGAAGGACTAAAGAGTTGAAAAGGCTTATATGATGCTTATGTTGGAGACTTTGCTTATGATATGATATTGTCTCTTATGCTTATAGTTTATGTTTCACGAAGTATTCCTATGCTTATGGATTATGTCTTATGTTGACTAACCCTTATGATATTATGATCTTATGATGTTATGCTAGCTATCATATTTAGTACTTTTGTACTAACACATACTTTGTCTAAATTCTCTTCAAATGTAGGGTTCGGTGATTTGAGTTCCCTTCTTGAGGATTAGTTTCTAATGAGTGAGGAGTTGAAGATTTGGTGAGTCCTCATAGCTTCTAGGACAAAGCCACTATTTCCTTTATGTCTTTCATTTTCATGTTTTGAGATTATTGTATGGGATGTGTCCCAAAGGTTTTATTCAAAGTTGAGTTTAGATGGTTTGAGACAAAGTGTAGTAAGTCTTCCGCTTTCTTTTATAAAAGACTTTGATTGTATGGATTGAGTTTTTAAAATTTCTGTACTTTTCTATTATATTATATTATGATATGCTAAGGGCTTGTAAGAGACCCATTCGGGTTAAAGTACGTCATGCCACTTCTAGAGTGTACCCCTGGGTTGTGACAAACTAGGTAATTATAGCAAAAGGTTTAGAATGGTTCTGGGATTGTGTCAAACCACGTCTAGTAGAGTTTTGTTCATAAAGGTGAAGCGCACGACATTTATGAATAGGAGGCTATTAGATGCTTTGGAAACTTCATTTCTTCATTCTCTAAGTCGTGCCATATAGTTTGGCTCTAGTAGGTCCTTCTTCTAATCCGTGCCAGTTGATTTTCAGGGAATGGCTAATACAAGGGAAAATGCTAGGAGAGATGAGAAAGGCAATGTGGAGTAAGAGGTTCCTCTCCAAGTTCCACACCAAGCTTCTCCTCAAGATCCAATTGACCCTATAGGAGAGAATGTGACTCTTGAGGAATTTAGGTCTACTATGCAATTGTTGGCTCAAGTCGTGATGGCTTAAGTCAATAGGGGGATGGTAACTCCGGTGAACCCTAATGTGATTTCTGCAGCTTTAAGGGTGAGAGATTTTTTGAGGATGAACCCTCCGGAGTTTTATGGCTCCAAAGTGGAGGAAGATCCTCAAGGTTTTATAGATGAGGTTTATAAGGTTCTTGCTATCATGTGATTGACTTCGGTAGAGAAATCAAAACTAGCCGCTTATCAATTGAGAGATGTAGCACAAATATGGTATGAATAATCAAAAGACAATAGGCCGATAGAAACGGGCCCAATAGAGTGGAATGGGTTCAAAGAAGCATTCCTTGATAGGTTCTTTCCCTGAGAGTTGAGGGAGGCTAAGGTGGAAGAGTTTATCAACCATAGGCTAGGTAGCATGAGCGTTAAGGAGTATGCCTTGAAATATACCCTACTATCCAAGTATGCTCTATCTATGGTGGAGGATTCCAGAGATAGGATGAGCAGGTTCATGACGGGTGTGTCTGACTTGGTGGTAGAAGAATGTCATAGGAAATGATCCTTCATGACATGGATATCTTTAGACTTATGGTGTATGCTCAACAAATTGAGGAGTCAAAACTCAAGAAGATGAATAGGCAGACAAAAAGGGCTAGGACCGGTGATGGTAACTTCTCCAATGCTAAGTTCGATGGACAAGGTAGACCTAAGTCTAAACCATGGTATTCCGGCCAAGACTCTTCCAACACCCCGAGGTTTGATCAAGAGAAAGGTAGTGGATCTCCATTTCCTAAGCCTACTTGTACACAGTGTGGAAGGAATCATCATGGTAAGTGCTTAACCGGCATGGATGGTTGTTATGGGTGTGGAAAGAGTGGGCATAAAATGAGATATTTCCCAGTGCTTAAGGCTGAGGGAAGGGAGGATAAGCAAGTTGCCACTAGTGGTGTAGATGTAGAGCCTCAAAAGAAGAATAGGTTCTATGTCCTCCAAGATAAAAATGATCAAGAGTGATCTGCTTATGTTGCTATCGGTATGTGTTTTATGCTTTAGTAAATTCTGGATTTCTTGTCTTTTGTGACTTATTATGTTGGACCCTAAAGTTGCCTTTAGTATGAATGATGTTTAGAAGAGTTGTATAGGCTTACTTTCAAGGGGGGGATGGTGTACCTATATAGCAAGATTATTGTGTGTTTATGTGTTGCCATAATTTCCCTATAAGCATGTTCATGAAGTTAGGTCTTGATAGAAATGACTTATCAGCATTGATTTGCCTCATGTTGTAGTGCATTTGAGTAGAGTTCCATTTAGACTTCATAAGATGAATTAATGAGCATGCCTCAGTTTTGCCTTGAATAAATGCTTTTTGAAAGTAAATTGCATTTAGCCTCCATGAGTATATGTTGAGCATGTTTTAGCTAGGAGATGGTAGTTCTTTCTTAAATATGAGTAGATATAGAATTCCATGCATTGTGGGTTGTTAGATATAGTTCCTACTCCCTCGTGTTGCATTGAGTATGTTTAGTTTGGAATTGAAGTTTTTCCTCCTTTGTCTATGAGCATTTAAATGAGTTTAATGCATGATTAGCTCCTAGTCTACAGTTGTTTCCTTTAACAAGTGCTTAGAATTGTCATTCGAGGACTAATGATCCCAAGGGGGAGATATTGTAACACCCCGTAGTTTAGTAGGCCACCTAGGGCTAAGTGAGGGTGCAACAAGTCAAGGCTAGAGGGGTAACACCCCAGAAATCTAATGACCTAAGCTAGAGCCTAACATGTAGTCTAGTGTCCTAAAAAGGGTTAACGTCAAGATACGAGTCATAAAATGACCTCCCTAGGTTAGCACTAGTGTTTTAGTCCCTAAACGTCAAGGCATGACCCTCCAAGGGTCCTTGATGAGGGCTAAGGGGCTGCTCAAAAGCTGTCCAAAAGAAGCATCATCTACGAATGGGGAACCCACTAGTAATGGGTTGACTCATGCCCCATAGATGGGAGTCGTGATTTAAGACTTAGTTTCACCCAACTCCCCCAAAATCTCCAAGTTCCAGTAACAAACCACGCTTGCACAGCACGGTCCGTGGACCATTCCACGCCCCATAGATGGGGACTCGTGGATGAGCCCTGGAACAAGGACAAAAGACCAGCCTCAGACCCAATCCATGAGTGACCAGTACGGTCCGTGGATCCATCCACTCCCCGTGGATGGGAGTCGTAGATGGGGTCTGCAATGCTGTCAAACATTTAGGCCAAGGGTCAAACCTTTTAAATAAATTCTAATTATTTAAGTAATGGGTGGGGAGAGTTATTAATAGTTATTTTTGACCCATATAAATAGTTTTAAGTCATTAAACTTCACTTAACTCCACATAACTCAAAAGACTAAACATAGAAACCAACTTTCCTCTCTAAAAAATTCTCTCTCTAGGACTCCATTGAAGAGCCAAGTCAAGGTCAAGCTAGGGATTCAAGAACCAGCCTTTATTCTCCAACATCTTGTGGAAATCAAGCTAAGGTATGGGTGCTTTTCATCCTTGGGTAGCTATCACCCAAGGATCCCCTTCAAACTATGTTTTTAAGACTTCAAAACCTAGGATTTTCAATCTACATTATGGGTCTCCTTCCAAAACTATTTTAATTGTTTAATTATGGTTTATTATGATTTATTATGATGATTTATGGTTGGATTAATGGAGTATTGATGGATTTTGATGAAAATCTTTTATGGACCCATGATTCCGCTTTCTTCCTAAATTGTGAACTAAGATGTGTCTTGATTGATCATGGAAGTTTGACAATTGATTATGTTTACATGAATTATGTTATTGAATCATGATTTCTCCTATATAATGTAGTGATTTCTGTAAGTTAGGGTTGAATGTGGTATATAGCCTAGAAGGGCTAATTGCTAGGGTTTGTATATGTTGATGAAGATTCAATATGAATTCATGATATACCTATGTAATGATGATCCTATGGCTATTGTGTATTGGTAGTATTGATGCAAGATCCTCCTCCCCTACACCCTTACAGATATCTATGCATGGAAGGACTATAATTATGATATTAATGTTGTGTTGATTAAAAGAACACTTTCATGAAAACACCATGAACATGATGTGAAAGGTTTACCCACATACTAAGGATTCTAAGGGTGAAAGGCCTTTCTCACCAAAAGAATCCATGAGTTACCACGATACCATGATGGTTTGAGTTCTAGGCATTCTTCCATGAACATGAGTATAAAGTAAAGACTTAACATGAATTTTTAAAGGCAATTAAGCTTAGCACCAAGTGGATAGGGACAACAGATGGAAACCTTTTTACCTCAGTTAGTTCGGGTTTATAGTAGCAATCTCCCTATCCCATAACTATGTGACCACATAGGTTCTTAGATAGTGGGTCCACCTATAAGCTAAACATGTTAGTTCTACCTTAGGCAAGTAGAATACCTCTTTTCGGTGTGGGTTCATGACACCGGATTCCATGTAGCTCACATGGTCTGTTGGTTAAGGCTATATTTCCCTACATGACAAGAACATGATCCATGGCATGAAAAGAACAAGAATATGAACTATGAACAAGAATATGAGTCATGTTCAATGATTACTTAAAGTATTTTACTTAGTATGAGTGGGGGTATGGGACTTCACTTATGCATTTCACAAGTAAGCTTGAGAGTGATTGTGGTGTGTGCTTGATGACATGATGAGTTATGAGTTAATGTATGCTTTACATGAATATGTACCATGACTATTAACTATGAACATGAACCATGATTATGAAGATGAACATGAATATGAACTATGTCCATGACTTCTTATAAGCTTGCTTAGTACGAGTGGGGGTATGAGACTTCACTTGTACATTGCACAAGTAGACTTATAAAGGGGCTATGGTGTGGTTTACTTATGACATGAAGATGTATGAATCTATGTATGCATGATATGAATTGATATAAGAGTGAATTCCTTTATTATGAACTATGAAAATGATTGCCTCTTTGTCTAAGAGTGTTGACCATGTATGAGGCCAAGATGAGTTTTGTATGATTATGGTAGCCTAGGGTTACTTATGTATGATTTGATCTTGTAATTACTCTAAATGTGCATGATGGCTTTTAAACTTGATACAGACATGATTTCAACTAAATGTCCCTTTTATGCATGTTTTAAGGATTTTTATGCATCGCTCCATACTTAGTACAATTAATTGTGGTAACCCATTTTCTCTATATTTTCTTATAAGTGTAGGTTCCAGTCATTGAGACACATTTATCCTTTCAAGTAAAGCTTGGGTTGACTATTCCCTAAGCTTGGTGAGTCCTCAAGTTCGAGGACGGATTATCCATTTATTAGTTTCTATTGTACTTCGTATATTGAGACTTTATTGATGTAAAGGGCTAAGTCCTAAACTTTGTATTCTAATGTTTTATATGGTGAATGAGACAAAGTCTAGAATCTTATGATTTTCGTTTATGAAAAGACATCTATTGTTAAAGTTTTAAAATTTTCCGCATCATTACCATGTCTTATGTTATGATTACGTTGAGTAGAGTCTTGTTCATGAGTGTGAAGCACGCCACACTTATGAATGAGAGGCTATAGATGCTTAGGAACTTTCACTTTTTTATTAATCTTTGGTCGTGCCTTAGTTTTTAACCTAACCCCTTTCTTGTGTATATAGGATATGAATACAAGAAGGGCTAATACAAGGAGAGCGGAAGAAGAGAATGTGAATAAGGGAGTTTCTCCCCAAGCTCCTCAAGACCCTCAAGCTCCAAATGATGAAGGGGTCATGACTAATGTGGAAATAAGGGAGGCTTTCCAAACATTGACTCAACTCATGACCGTTTAAACTCAAGTCGTCACCACTCAAGCCCAAGCTATAACGGCCCAAGCCAATCGAGATGTTGGTCCCCGGGTAAACCCTAATGTGAGTACCATGGCTTCAAGGTTGAGAGACCTCACAAGGATGAACCCTCTTATGTTCTTTGGTTCCAAAGTAGATGAAGATCCACAAGAATTTGTGGAAGAGATCTAAAAGATAGTTGATGATATGGGGGTGACTTCTAATGAAAAAGCTGAACTAACCGCCTACTAATTGAAGGATGTGGCCCAAGTATGGTATACTTAATAAAAGGATAATAGTCCTATAAGGGCGGGTCCCATAAGTTAGGAAGTGTTCTAGAAGGAATTCTTTGATAAGCTCTTTTAACGAGAAAGGAGGGAAGAAACGGTGGAGGAATTTATCAACCTTTGTCAAGGAGGTATGAGTGCTCAAGAATACTCTCTTAAATTCACTAAGTTGTCTAAATATGCTTCGTCCTTGGTGTCAAATTCGAGAGATGAGATGAGTCAGTTTGTGACTGGAGTGTCCGAGTTGATTGAAGAAGAATGTCGTGCAGCAATGCTACATAATGATATTGATATCTCCCATCTAATGGTTTATGCTCAACAAGTTGAGGGGACAAAAATTAGGAAGAAGAATATGGAGGTGAAGAAGGCAAGGACCGATGATGGGAATTCTTCCAAGGGTAAGTTTGAGAGTCAAGGTAAACCAAGGTTCAAGAGAAGGTTCTCCGACCAATGCTCCTCTAATAATCCAAGGGTCAAGAAAGATAGGGTGTCTAACCCTAAGCCTCAAGGAGGCAATAGTGGAGGATCTTCGATGACAAGACCTACTTGTGCCAAGTGTGGCAAGAAACATGAGAGGAAGTGCCTTGTTGGCACGGATGGTTGTTTCCATTGTGGGAAGAGTGGTCATATGGTAAGGGATTGTACCATGCTTAAAGTTTAAAGGAGAGAGGGTAAGCAAGTCCCTCTTAGTAGCTTAAATTTCGATGTTTATGAATTATTAGACCCCGGTGCCACTTTGTATTTTGTTTCTCCTTTTGTGGCTACGAAATTTGATGTACTCCCTAATGTCTTAGAAGAACCCGTTTCTACCCCGGTGGGTGACTCCGTTGTAGCTAAAAGACTTTTTAGGAGTTGTCCTATTTCATTGTCTCATAAATTTACTTTGGTTGATCTAGTAGAATTAGATATGTTGGACTTTGATGTCATTTTGGGGATGGATTGGTTGCATGCTTGTTTTGCTTCAATGATTGTAGAACTCGGGTAGTAAAGTTTCAATTTCAAATGAGCCCATTTTAGAATGGAAGGGGGGAATTTCAATCCCTAGAGGTCGATTCATTTCATGTCTAAAAGCTTGAAAAATGATTTCTGAGGGGTGTATCTATAATATTGTAAGGGTAATGGATGTTGACTCTGAGACTCGTCCTTTAGAGTAGGTCCCCGTAGTGAGGGAGTTTTCGGAAGTCTTTCCCAATGACTTGCCCAAAATTTCTCCCGAACAGGAAATAGACTTCGGCGTTGATCTTTTGCCGGATACTCAACCCATATCAATTCCCCCTTACCGAATGGCTCCGGCTGAATTGAAAGAATTAAAGGCACAACTCAAGGATTTTCTAGAAAAGGGTTTTATTCAACCAAGCATAACTCCATGGGGTGCATCGGTATTATTTGTGAAAAAAGAAAGATTAGTCACTTAGGATGTGTATTGATTACCACTCGTCAATTGAACAAGGTCACTATAAAGAATAAGTACCCTCTCTCTAGAATTGACAATTTTTTTGACCAACTCCATGGGGCGAGTTACTTTTCGAAGATTGACCTTAGGTCGGGTTATCACCAACTAAGGGTGAGAGGGGTTGACATTCCTAAAACGGCCTTCCAAACAAGATATGGTCACTATGAATTCCTAGTCATGTCCTTTGGTCTAACAAATGCCCAAACGACATTCATGGATCTAATGAATAGGGTATTTAGGCAATATCTTGATTCGTTTGTGATCGTCTTCATTGACGATATTTTGATCTATTCAAGGAGTGAGGGTGATCATATGAAGCATTTGAGAATTGTGTTGCAAGTCCTTAAAGACCACCAATTATATGCTAAGTTTAGTAAATGTGAGTTTTGGCTAAGGTCGGTTAGCTTCCTTGGTCATATTGTGTCGGGCATGGGTGTTGAGGTGGATCCTAAGAAAATGGATGCGGTCAAGAGTAGGCCTAGACCTATATCCCGTACCGATATTAGAATCTTTTTGGTTTTGGCCGGTTATTAAAGAAGGATGGTTGAGGTCTTCTCCTCAATTTCTTCTCCATTAACGGCCTTGACTCAAAAGAAAGTTAAGTTTGTGTGGTCGGAGGCTTGTGAGAAAAGCTTCCAATAATTGAAAGATAGACTTACCACTGCTCTGGTGTTGACCTTACTAGAGGGTACCGCTGGTTCTGTAGAGTATTGTGACACTTCTCGAGTGGGTTTGTGATGTGTCCTTATGCAACATGGTAAAGTGATTGTCTATGCTTCACGGCAACTCAAGGTTCATGAGAAGAATTACCTGACTCAGGACCTTGAACTAGCGGCGGTCGTGTTTGCTTTGAAAATATGGAGACATTACTTATATGAGGTCCATATAGATGTGTTTACCGACCACAAGAGTCTTCAATATGTGCTTAGCCAAAAAGACTTGAACCTCCGACAAAGAAGGTGGTTAGAGCTTCTAAAGGATTATGACTTGAGTGTCCTTTACCATCCCGGCAAGGCTAATGTAGTGGCGGATCCCCTAAGTAGATTGTCCATGGGTAGTGTGGCTCATGTAGAAGATGAGAAGAAAGAATTTGTTCGTGATGTGCAAAGGTTGGCCCATCTAGGTGTCCAACTTGTAGATTCCACTAAGGATGGAGTTATGGTCCATCATAGTTCCGAATCATCCTTTGTAGTTGATGTGAAGTCTAAGCAACACCTTGATGGGAACCGTGAGTCAAGACTTAGTCTCCCCCAACTCCCCCAAAATCTCCAAGTTCCAGTCATAAACCACGCTTGCACAACACGGTTTGTGGACCATTCCACGCCCCGTAGATGGGTCTCGTGGATGAGTATTGGACCAAGGACAAAATACCAGCCTCAGACCCAATCCATGAGTGACCAGTATGGTCTGTGGATCCATCCATGCCCCATGGATGGGAGTCGTGGATGGGGTCTGCTATGCTGTCAAGCATTTCGGCCAAGGGTCAAACCTTTTAAGTAAATTCTAATTAATTAAGTAATGGGTGGGGACAATTATTAATAGATATTTTTGACCCATATAAATAGTTTGAAGTCATTAAACTTCACTTAACTCTTCATAACTCAAAAGACTCAACTTAGAAACCAACTTCCCTCTCTCAAAAAGTCTCTCTGTAGGACTCCATTGAAGAGCCAAGTCAAGGTCATGCTAGGGATTCAAGAACCAGCCTTTCTTCTCCAATTTCTTGTGAAAATCAAGCTAAGGTATGAGTGCTTTTCATCCTTGGGTAGATATCACCCAAGGATCCCCTTCAAACTATGTTTTTAAGACTTCAAAACCTAAGGTTTTTAATCTACATTATGGGCCTCTTTCCAAAACGATTCAATTGTTTAATTATGGTTTATTAAGATTTATTATGATTATTTATGGTTGGATTAATGGTGTGTTGATGGATTTTGATGAAAATCTCCTATGGACCTATGATTCCCCATTCTTCCTAAATTGTGAACTAAGGTGTGTCTTGATTGATCATGGAAGTTTGACAATTGATTATGTTTACATGAATTATGTTATTGAATAATGATTTCCTCTATATAATCTAGTGATTACAAGAATTTAGGTTTGAATGTGGTTTATAGCCTGGAAGGGCTAATTGCTAGGGTTTGTATATGTTGATGAAGATTCTATATGAACTCATGATATACCTATGTAATGATGATCCTATGGAAGATCCTCCTCCCCTACACCCTTACAAATATGTATGCATGAAAGGACTATGATTATGATATTAATGTTGTGTTGATTAAAAGAATACTTTCATGAAAACATCATGAACATGATGTGAAAGGTTTACCCACATACTAAGGATTCTAAGGGTGAAAGGCCATTCTCACCTAAAGAATCCATGAGCTACCATGATACCATGATGGTTTTAGTGATAGACATTCTTCTATGAACATGATTATAAATTAAAGACTTAACATGATTTTTTAAAGAGAATTAAGCTTAGCACCGAGGGGATAGGAACAAGAGATGGAAACCTTTTACCTCAGTTAGTCCGAGTTTCTAGTAGCAATCTCCCTATCCCATAACTATGTGCCCACATAGGTTCTTAGCTAGTGGATCCACCTATAAGCTAAACATTTTAGTTCTACCTTAGGCAAGTAGAACACCGCTTGCCGGTGTGGTTCATGACACCAGATTCCATGTAGCTCACATGGTGTATGTCGGTTAAGGCTATATTTGCCGACATGACAAGAACATGATCCATGGCATACCAAGAACAAAAATATGAACTATGAACAAGAACATGTGTCATATTCTATGATTACTTTAAGAGTTTTACTTAGTGTGAGTGGGGATAAGGGACTTCACTTATGCATTGCACAAGTAAGCTTGAGAGTGATTGTGGTGTGTGCTTGATGACATGATGATTTATGAGTTAATGTATGCTTTACATGAATATGTACCATGACTATGAACCATGAATATGAACATGAACATGAATATGAGCTATGTCCTTGACTTCTTAATAATCTTGATTAGTACGAGTGGGGGTATGGGACTTCACTTGTACATTGCACAAGTAGACTTATAAAGGGGCTATGTTGTGGTTTATTTATAACATGAAGATGTATGAATCTATGTATGCATGATATGAATTGATATAAGAGTGAATTCCTTTATTATGAACTATGAACATGAATGCCTCTTTGACTAAGAGTGTTGACCATGTATGAGGCCAAGATGAGTTTTGTATGATTATGGTAGCCTAGGGTTACTTATTATGATTTGATCTTATAATTACTCTAAATGTGCATGATGGCTTTTAAACTTGAAAAAGGCATGATTTCTACTAAATGTCCCTTTTATGCATGTTTTACGGATTTTAATGCATGGCTCTATACTTAGTACAATTAATTGTGCTAACACATTTTCTCTACATTTTCTTGTAAGTGTAGGTTCCGGTCGTTGAGACGCATTTATCCTTTCAAGTGAAGCTTGGGTTGACTATTCCCTAATCTTGGTGAGTCCTCAAGTTCGAGGACGGATTTTCCATTTCTTAGCTTCTATTGTACTTTGTATATTGAGACTTTATTGATGTTAGTGTTCAGCTTGAGGATCTCTTGGTAAGGGATTTATCAGACCTAGTGTATCACCTTGGGGCGCTCCCGTTCTTTTTGTTAAGAAGAAGGACGATACGATGCGCATGTGCATTGACTATAGACAGTTAAATAAGGTGATAGTGAAGAATCGATATCCTCTGCTAGGATTAACGACGTATTTGACCAGCTACAGGGAGCTTCAGTGTTCTCTAAGATTTATTTGAGGTCTGATTACCACCAGTTGAGGATTAGGGAAGCGGACATCCCTAAGACTGCATTTAGGACCGTTATGGCCATTATGAGTTCTTGGTGATGTCATCTGGGTTGACTAATGCCCCTGCTGCCTTTATGGACTTGATGACACGTGTGTTCAGGCCTTATCTTGATTCCTTCGTCACAATATGCATTGACGACATTTTGATATACTCGTGGAGTAGGGGTGATCATGAGCAGCATTTGAGAGTTATGCTCCAGACTTTGAGAGATCAACAGCTTTATGCCAAGTTCTCAAAGTGTCAGTTTTGGTTAGACTATGTAGCGTTCTTGGGGCACGTTGTATCCAAGAAGGATATTATAGTAGATCCGGCGAAGATTGAGGCTATTCATGATTGGGCTAGGCCTACCTTAGTTACTAAGATTCGGAGCTTCATCAGACTAGCAGGCTACTACAGACGATTTGTGGAGGGTTTCTCTACCTTGGCAGCACCTCTGACCCGGTTAACTCATGTTGATGTTCCCTTTGTATGGTCAGAGGAGTGTGAGTCGAGCTTTTTGAGGCTCAAGGAGTTATTGACCACCGCTTCTATATTGACTCTTCCAGTTGAGGGCGAAGGCTTCACGATTTATTATAATGCATCCAGCATTGGTTTGGGTTGGGTATTGATGCAGCAAGGCTGAGTTATTGCTTATGCATCGAGGTAGCTTAAGATTCATGAGCGCAACTACCCCACCCATGACTTTGAGTTGACGGCGGTAGTTTTCACACTTAAGATTTGGAGGCACTACTTGTATGGAGTTCGATGTGAGATCTATACCAATCATAGGAGTCTTCAGTACATCATGAACCAGAGGGACCTTAATTCCAGGTAGCGTCGTTGGATTGAGCTCTTGAAGGGCTATGACCTCTCTATTCTCTATCATCCGGGCAAGGCAAATGTGGTAGCGGATGCCTTGAGCCGGAAGGCAGTGAGTATGGGTAGTCTAGCCTTCTTATCTGTTGAGGAGTGACCCTTGGCTTTGGATATTCAGTTCTTAGCTAATAGCATGGTTAGGTTGGATATCTCAGATTCTAGATGCGTCTTGGTGTTTATGGAAGTTTAGTCTTCGTTGAGACGCATTTATCCTTTCAAGTGAAGCTTGGGTTGACTATTCCCTAATCTTGGTGAGTCCTCAAGTTCGAGGACGGATTTTCCATTTCTTAGCTTCTATTGTACTTTGTATATTGAGACTTTATTGATGTTAGTGTTCAGCTTGAGGATCTCTTGGTAAGGGATTTATCAGACCTAGTGCATCACCTTGGGGCGCTCCCGTTCTTTTTGTTAAGAAGAAGGACGATACGATGCGCATGTGCATTGACTATAAACAGTTAAATAAGGTGATAGTGAAGAATTGATATCCTCTGCTAGGATTAACGACGTATTTGACCAGCTACAGGGAGCTTCAGTGTTCTCTAAGATTTATTTGAGGTCTGATTACCACCAGTTGAGGATTAGGGAAGCGGACATCCCTAAGACTGCATTTAGGACCGTTATGGCCATTATGAGTTCTTGGTGATGTCATCTGGGTTGACTAATGCCCCTGCTGCCTTTATGGACTTGATGACACGTGTGTTCAGGCCTTATCTTGATTCCTTCGTCACAATCTGCATTGATGACATTTGATATACTCGCGGAGTAAGGGTGATCATGAGCAGCATTTGAGAGTTATGCTCTAGACTTTGAGAGATCAACAGCTTTATGCCAAGTTCTCAAAGTGTCAGTTTTGGTTAGACTATGTAGCGTTCTTGGGGCACGTTGTATCCAAGAAGGGCATTATAGTAGATCCGGCGAAGATTGAGGCTATTCGTGATTGGGCTAGGCCTACCTTAGTTACTGAGATTCGGAGCTTCATCAGACTAGCAGGCTACTACAGACGATTTGTGGAGGGTTTCTCTACCTTGGCAGCACCTCTGACCCGGTTAACTCGTGTTGATGTTCCCTTTGTATGGTCAGAGGAGTGTGAGTCGAGCTTTTTGAGGCTCAAGGAGTTATTGACCACCGCTTCTATATTGACTCTTCCAGTTAAGGGGGAAGGCTTCACGATTTATTATAATGCATCCATCATTGGTTTGGGTTGTGTATTTATGCAGCAAGGCTGAGTTATTTCTTATGCGTCGAGGTAGCTTAAGATTCATGAGCGCAACTACCCCACCCATGACTTGGAGTTGACGGCGGTAGTTTTCACACTTAAGATTTGGAGGCACTACTTGTATGGAGTTCGATATGAGATCTATAACAATCATAGGAGTCTTCAGTACATCATGAGCCAGAGGGACCTTAATTCCAGGTAGCGTCGTTGGATTGAGCTCTTGAAGGGCTATGACCTCTCTATTCTCTATCATCCGGGCAAGGCAAATGTGGTAGCGGATGCCTTGAGCCGGAAGGCAGTGAGTATGGGTAGTCTAGCCTTCTTATCTGTTGAGGAGTGACCCTTGGCTTTGGATATTCAGTTCTTAGCTAATAGCATGGTTAGGTTGGATATCTCAGATTCTAGATGCGTCTTGGTGTTTATGGGAGTTTAGTCTTCGTTGAGACGCATTTATCCTTTCAAGTGAAGCTTGGGTTGACTATTCCCTAATCTTGGTGAGTCCTCAAGTTCGAGGACGGATTTTCCATTTCTTAGCTTCTATTGTACTTTGTATATTGAGACTTTATTGATATTAGTGTTCAATTTGAGGATCTCTTGGTAAGGGATTTATCAGACCTAGTGTATCACCTTGGGGCGCTCCCGTTCTTTTTGTTAAGAAGAAGGACGATACGATGCGCATGTGCATTGACTATAGACAGTTAAATAAGGTGATAGTGAAGAATCGATATCCTCTGATAGGATTAACGACGTATTTGACCAGCTACAGGGAGCTTCAGTGTTCTCTAAGATTTATTTGAGGTCTGATTACCACCAGTTGAGGATTAGGGAAGCGGACATCCCTAAGACTGCATTTAGGACCGTTATGGCCATTATGAGTTCTTGGTGATGTCATCTGGGTTGACTAATGCCCCTGCTGCCTTTATGGACTTGATGACACGTGTGTTCAGGCCTTATCTTGATTCCTTCGTCACAATCTGCATTGATGACATTTTGATATACTCGCGGAGTAGGGGTTATCATGAGCAGCATTTGAGAGTTATGCTCCAGACTTTAAGAGATCAACAACTTTATGCCAAGTTCTCAAAGTGTCAGTTTTGGTTAGACTATGTAGCGTTCTTGGGGCACGTTGTATCCAAGAAGGGCATTATAGTAGATCCGGCGAAAATTGAGGCTATTCATGATTGGGCTAGGCCTACCTTAGTTACTAAGATTCAGAGCTTCATCAGACTAGCAGGCTACTACAGACGATTTGTGGAGGGTTTCTCTACCTTGGCAGCACCTCTGACCCGGTTAACTCATGTTGATGTTCCCTTTGTATGGTCAGAGGAGTGTGAGTCGAGCTTTTTGAGGCTCAAGGAGTTATTGACCACCGCTTCTATATTGACTCTTCCCGTTGAGGGCGAAGGCTTCACGATTTATTATAATGCATCTAGCATTGGTTTGGGTTGTGTATTGATGCAGCAAGTCTGAGTTATTGCTTATGCATCGAGGTAGCTTAAGATTCATGAGCGCAACTACCCCACCCATGACTTTGAGTTGACGGCGGTAGTTTTCACACTTAAGATTTGGAGGCACTACTTGTATGGAGTTCGATGTGAGATCTATACCAATCATAGGAGTCTTCAGTACATCATGAGCCAGAGGGACCTTAATTCCAGGTAGCGTCGTTGGATTGAGCTCTTTAAGGGCTATGACCTTTCTATTCTCTATCATCCGGGCAAGGCAAATGTGGTAGCGGATGCCTTGAGCCGGAAGGCAGTGAGTATGGGTAGTCTAGCCTTCTTATCTGTTGAGGAGTGACCCTTGGCTTTGCACATTCAGTTCTTAGCTAATAGCATGGTTCGGTTGGATATCTCAGATTCTAGATGTGTCTTGGTGTTTATGGGAGTTTAGTCTTCTTTACTTGATAGGATCCGTGGTTGTCAGTTTGAGGATGAGGCCTTGGTGGCCCTTAGAGATCGAGTATTAGCGGGTGCTGGTGGTCAGGCTACCTTAGATCCTGATGGAATGTTGAGATTCGTCGGCCGCATCTGTGTTCTAAGAGTTGGGGATTTGATACAGTTGATACTTTCTGAGGGTCAAGAGTCTAGATATTCTATCCATCCGGGCACAGTGAAGATATATCATGATTTGAGGCAGCAATACTGGTGGAGTGGCATGAAGAGAGATATTATTAACTTTGTTTCCCGTTGCTTATGCTTCCAGGAGGTAAAGGCCGAGCATTTGAGGCCTGGTGGTGAGTTTCAGAGATTACCCATTCTGGAGTGGAAGTGGGATCGCATTACTATGGATTTTGTGGCTGGCTTACCGCGGACTTCTAGAGGTGTTGATAACATTTGGGTCATCGTCGATCGATAGACCAAGTCAGCACATTTCCTGCATATTCATTGTTCATTTATTGCCGAGAGGTTGGCTCGTATCTACATTTGGGAGGTGGTTCGACTTCATGGGGTGCCAGTTTCTATTATATCATATCGGGGTTCTCAGTTCACGTCTAGCTTCTGGAGGACCTTTCAGGATGAGTTGGGCACTAGGGTTGACCGTAGCACAACTTTCCACCCGTAGACTGATGGTCAGTTAGAGCATACTATTCAGGTCCTTGAGGACATGCTGCGGGCTTGTGTTTTGGAGTTTGGTGGTCATTGGGACCAGTTCTTGCCTTTGGCACAGTTTGCGTATAACAACAACTACCATTCTAGCATTCAGATGGCCCCGTTCGAGGCCTTGTATGGTAGGCATTGTCGCTCTCTGGTGGGCTGGTTTGAGTCTACAGAGCTTAGGCTGCGGGGTAAAGATTTGATTCAGGAGGCTTTGGACCAGGTGAAAGTGATTCAGGATAGACTCAGGACGGCTCAGAGTGGGCACCAGAGTTATGCAGATCGGAGGCATTGACCTTTGAGATTCTCTGTTGGTAATCGGATATTCCTCCATGTGTCGCCCATGAAGGGCGTGATGAGGTTTGGGAGGCGGGGCAAGCTTAACCCCAGGTACATTGGGCTTTTTAAGATACTCCAGACAGTTAGGGAGGTTGCGCTCGAGAGTCATTCCTGTTGTTAAGGTCTGTTGGAGGCATCGTCCAGTCTAGGAGGCTACCTGGGAGATCGAGTAGGAGATGCGAGAGCAGTTTCCCGGCTTGTTTGAGCCTTCAGGTACTTCTTGACCCTCACTTTCACATACGAAAGTCCTTTTTAGTAGTAAATATTGTAATGTCCCTCCTGGTCATTTCTGTGTTTTGCCTTTGGTGTGTCATTTAGAGCGTTCCTGTAGCGACCCCAAGTCATTTCTGACTTGCTGGGACTGACAGTTCGGTCACTTGGTCGTTCGTTTGACTTTTGTGCAAGATTTAGTGTTTTTGGAGCTTATGAACCTTGAACGATCGTTTTTGATCAAAAGTTCAAGAAAATGACATCAGAATCCAATTCTGACAATTCCATCAGCTCCGCAAGGGTCATTTTCGACTATTAGCATAGTCGGCATGACTCCCAAGGTTTTCAGTGTGAGTCGGTGCGATTAGGCGTTTTAACTTTAAGTTTAAGACTAAGTTTGACTTTCGTAAACATTCTGAGTAAACACGGTCGGATAAGAATTTTGTCAGCGCCGTTAGCTCTGAAATGTCGATTTTGGTCTAGATTGACCCTTCTTTTGTGTCCTAAGGTTTCTGATATTTTTTCGAGCCCTTTTGTGGTTTTTGACTTAAAATGGCATTTGAATGTGGGACCCACTTTTTGTGAAGATGACCTCTTATGCAAATTTTGACTGCGCCACTGAGTCCGAAATATCAAATTTAGTATGGTTGTATATTTCGTGTGCATGCACAGGGTTCCGAATGAGTTCGGAGCAGCCTGTCAGAGTTTTGAAGTTTTGGAAAGAAATTGCAGAAATATCTGCTATAAATGCAGAAAATATAATCAACCCTTTCCAAACTTTAAACACTCATAACTCTCTCAACTCTCAACCGAATTAGGCGATTCGAAGTGCGAAAGCTTCGTATTTTCGGTGGCTTCGCTGTAGTGTGTTCGAAAGTTGTTGGGTGCACATCGTTCGAGGTAAATTTGGTTATAAACCTGACTATTAGGCCCTTTTTCGACCTTTTGTTTTTGACATCCTTGTTTTGGTCATATCTCACTCATTTTAGCTCAGTTTTGTGTAATTCGAAGTCCCACATGTTGGTAATTGTCGTGGCTTTGTCGTAGGGTGTTCAAGGAGTGCTGAGCACCTTTTGATTCTCGTAACTTTCGATTTTAGACTGCTGCATGTTTTCTTTTAAGTTGATTAAAATGTGATTTTTCCTTGCATATTGGGTTTTGCTTCGTTTTGAGCCCAGAATTATGTTCCATTTTGGAACACAAGTTCGGGGCACTGTTTTGGGTCTCTTGAAGGAGTCAAATCCAAACAATTTGGTGCGGGTCCCATGATTCCCATTTTGACTCCAAATTTGACCCATCTCTGTTTGTTATGATTTTGGTGTCTAAACAACCGTACTAACGTTGTGATCCTATATTCGATAGAGTGGCAGCGTTCAAGGGTTGTTCGGGAAGGAAAAGCTCCGACAAAGTGATTTGGAGCGCGCGCGGTCAGCCTTAAGGTAGGCTACGACTTTCTTTCTTTTAGATTGAGCTTAATTGTGTAAAAGCATGTCGATTGGAGTTAATTGGGGGTGGGTACCAGTTTCCTACTTTACTTTCATTAGATACCTTATGTTAGGATCGATTGGCCATATTTTGGGTGTAGCATCATGTTAACCGGTTTAGTAGAGTTGCATGCTTATGTGCTAAATGCTATTGTATTCTTGTATGTTATGTGTTGTATGACTTGTTTATCCTTAACTATAAGCATGATGTCCTTAGTCTATGTTAGGCTAGCATTGCCTTAGACTTATGACCTGTGTGGGCTGGATAGCCTTGACTTTCTGCCGACGTCGTTCAGATGACTTAGCTCCTTGTAGACTGGAGTAGCAGACTTGAGTCTGATAGTTTGAGCCTTAGATTAGGCATTATCGTTGCTTGCTGCACTTATGTGTCTTCTCTCTCTAGTCCTGACGCGTTCTCGAAGGTTTGGTTCATCACTAAAGGTGTGGGATTGAGATAGTATAGGCTTGGAGCCTTTTCTGTGATTTGTTAGAGTGGACGGCGTTCCATGGTTATTGTTGTTCGATTGGATCCTATTAGAGATACCGTTACCCCTGGGGTCGTTCTTTCTAGTTGGGCTGGGAGCGCATCGCTGGCTGGGTAGACTCGGTGATATCGGCGATCGCCCCCGGGCCTCTCTTTCTAGCTGGGCTGGGAGTGTGCTGTTGACTGTGTGTCCCCGGGTCGCTCTTTCTAGCTGGGCTGGGAGCTGACTGCATGGTAGGACGACTCGCGATATCTACTTCACTCACAGGTCCCTCTTTCTAGCTGGGCTGGGAGTGGACTGTTTGGTTGGGTGCCCCCTAGGGTCACTCTTTCTAGCTGGGCTAGGAGTGCACTGCTGGCTTGGTGGAGTCTGATGGATTATCTTGGTTACTTTGGGCTGGAAGCTCGGTCTTCTTCTTTCTCATTAGACTTAGTTATTCTGTGTACCTGTCAGGATTGTGGGGGTCCGTTCAGGTTTTATTTAAACTTGCGCACGAGTGTACCTTCTGGGCTTATGGGGTCCAGTTAGGTTTAGTTTAGTTGTACTTAGTTTATTTCTGGTATGCTCATGTGCTTTCTTTTCATATCCGTTTTGACCTTTCTATGTCTAGATTCTATCCTTTCTTATTGTTTTTACCCTTTTTTTTAATCGGCCTGTGATGTCTACTGAGTACCTATTGTTTTGGTACTCATGCTACACTCTGCATCTACTTCGTGATGCAGGTACCAGTACCAGTTACTAGCGATGATTAGTTCCAGCCTTCTTTTGCAGCTGTGATTCAGAGACGAGGGCGAGCACTTGGCATTGTGGGTTTGTCTTGTCTCCTTCTTTTGTTTTAGCTAGTCTTGTTGCCTTTGAGACACGCTTTGTTGTGGTCCACTTTTGGGACTTGTACTCTTTATTAGATAGCTTTGTACTAGTGACTTCCAGGTTCTGGGAGGGATTTCTGTATATATTTATTTTGGTTTGCTTCTGCCTTGTTATCCTTGTTTAGATTATTGTTTTCGCTAGTTTCTGCCCTTTCGCTCATTTCTTGATATTCTGGGTTACAAGTTGGCTTACCTACTGGTAGGGCATAGTATGTGCCATCATGACTCGACAAATCAGGTCGTGACAAGTGCGGGCTTGTGTTTTGGAGTTTGGTGGCCATTGGGACTAATTCTTGCCTTTGGCGAAATTTGTGTATAACAACAACTACCATTCTAGCATTCAGATGGCCCCGTTCGAGGCCTTATATGGTAGGGGTTGTCGCTCTTCGATGGGCTGGTTTGAGTCTACACAGCCTAGGCCGCGGGGTACAGATTTGATTCAGGAGGCTTTGGACCAGGTAAGAGTGATTCAGGATAAACTCAGGACGGCTCAGAGTAGGCACTAGAGTTATGCAGATCGAAGGCGTCGACCTTTGATATTCTCTATTGGTGATCGGGTATTCCTCCGTGTGTCGCCCATAAAGGGCATGATGAGGTTTGGGAGGCGGGGCAAGATTAGCCCCAGGTACATTGGGCCTTTTGAGATACTCCGGACAGTTGGGGAGGTTGCTTATGAGTTAGCCCTACCTCCAGCATTTTCTGCCATCCACCCAGTTTTCCATGTCTCGATGTTGCGCCGGTATGTTCCTGATGAGTCCAATGTGCTCCAGTATGATGCAGTCGAGTTGGATGACCATTTGACATTTGTAGAGGAGCCAATTACCTTTCTAACCAGTGATGTGAGGAGGTTGAGCTCGAAAGCCATTCCTGTTGTTAAGCTCCGTTGGAGGAATCGTACAGTCAATGAGGCTACCCGGGAGACCGAGCTGGAAATGCGAGAGCAGTTTACCAGCTTATTTGAGCCTTCAGGTAATTCTTGACCCTTACTTTCGTGGACGAAAGTCCTTTTTAGTAGTGGATAAAGTAATGACCCTCCTGGTCATTTATGTGTTTTGCCTTTGGTGTGTCGTTAAAAGCGTTCCTGTAGCGACCCTAAGTCATTTATGACTTGCTGGGACTGACAGTTCGGTCACCTAGTCGTTCGTTTGACTTTTGTGCGAGTTTTAGTGTTTTTGGAGCTTATGAACCTTGAACGATCGTTTTCGATCAAAAGTTTAAGAAGATGACATCAGAATCCAATTTTGACAATTTCATCAGCTCCGGAAGGGTCATTTTAGGCTAGTTGCATGGTCGGTATGACTCCCGAGGTTTTCAGTGAGAGTCGGTGCGATTAGGCGTTTTAACTTTAAGTGTTTTGGAGCTTATGAACCTTGAACGATCATTTTCGATCAAAAGTTTTAGAAGATGACATCAGAATCCAATACTGACGATTCCATCAGCTCCGGAAGGGTTATTTTAGGCTAGTAGCATGGTTGGCATGACTCTCGAGGTTTTCAGTGTGAGTCGGTACGATTAGACGTTTTAACTTTAAGTTTAAGCCTAAGTTTGACTTTAGTCAACATTCTAAGTAAACACGCTCGGATGAGAATTCCATCACCGCGGTTAGCTCCAGAATATCAATTTTGGTCTGGATTGACCCTTCTTTTGTGTTTCGAGGTTTTTGATATTTTTCCGAGCCCTTTTGTGGTTTTTGACTAAAAATGACATTTGAGTGTGGGACCTACTTTTTGTCAAGATGACCTCTTATGGAAATTTCGACTGCGCCATTGAGTCTAGAATATCAAATTTGGTGTGATTGTATATCTCGTTTGCGTGCACGAGGTTCCGAACGAGTTCGGAGCACCCCGTTGGAATTTTTAAGTTTTTGAAAGAAACTGCAGAAAAATCTGCTATAAATGCAGAAAATATAAGCAACCCTTTCCAAACTTAAAACACTCATAACTCTCTCATCTCTCAACCGAATTAGGCGATTCGAAGTGCGGGAACTTCGTATTTTCGGTGGCTTCGTTGTAGAGTGTTCTGAAGTTGTCAGGTGCATATCGTTCAAGGTAAATTTGGTTATAAACCTGACTGTTAGGCCCTTTTTCGAGCTTTTGTTTTTGGCATCCTTGTTTTGGTCATATCTCACTCATTTTAGCTCGGTTTTGGGTGATTCGAAGTCTCACGTGTTGGGAATTATTGTGGCTTTGTCGTAGAGTGTTCAAGGAGTGCTGGACACCTTTTGATTCTTGTAATTTATGAGTTTAGACTACTCCATGTTTTCTTTTAAGTTGATTAAAATGTGATTTTTCATTGCATGTTGGGTTTTGATGCGTTTTGAGCCTCGAATTGTGTTCCATTTTGGAACACAAGTTCGGGGTACTGTTTTGGGTCTCTTGACAGAGTCAAATCCGAACAATTCAGTGCAGGTCCCATGATTCCCGTTTTGACTCCAAATTTGACCCGTCTCCGTTTATTGTGATTTTGGTGTCTAACAGACCGTACTAACATTGTGATCCTATATTTGATAGAGTGGCAGCGTTTAAGGGTCGTTCGGGAAGGAAAAGCTCCAGCAAAGTGATTTGGAGCGCGTGCGGTTGGCCTTAAGGTAGGCTACGATTTCCTTTCTTTTAGATTGAGCTTAATTGTGTAAAAACATGTTCATTGGAGTGAATTGGGGGGGTGGGTACCATTTTCCTACTTTACTTTGATTAGATATCTTATGTTAGGATGATTGACCATATTTCGGGTGTAGTATCATGTTAACTGATTTAGTAGAGTTGCATGCTTATGTGCTAAATGCAATTGTATGCTTGTATGCTATGTGTTGTATGCCTTGTTTATCCTTAACTGCAAGCATGATGCCCTTAGTCTAGGTTAGGCTAGCATTGCTTTAGACTTATGACTCGTGTGGGCCGGATAGCGTTGACTTTCTGCCGACATCGTTCGGATGACTTAGCTCCTTGTAGACTGGAGTAGCAGACTTGAGTTTGATAGTTTGAGCCTTAGATTAGGCGTTATCGCTGCTTGCTGCACTTTTTTATCTTCTCCCACTTGTCACGACCCGATTTCTTGAGTCATGATGGCACCTACTATGCCCTACCAGTAGGTAAGCCAACCCGTAACCCAGAACATCAAGCAATGAGCGAAAGGGCACAAACTAGCGAAAACAATAATCTAAACAAGGACAACAAGGCAGAAGCAAACCAAAATAAATATATACAGAAATCCCTCCCAGAACCTGAAAGTCACTAGTACAGAGCTATCTAACAAAGAATACAAGTCCCAAAAGTGGACCACAACAAAGCGTGTCTCAAAGGCAACAAGACTAGCTAAAACAAAAAAAGGAGACAAGACAAACCCAAAATGCCAAGTGCTCGCCCTCGTGTCCGAATAACAGCTGCAAAAGAAGGCTGGAACTAATCACAGTTGGTAACTATTACTGGGACCTACATCACGAAGTAGATGCAGAGTGTAGCATGAGTACCAAAACAACAGGTACTCAGTAAGCATCACAGACCGACTAAGCAAAAAGGGTAAAAATAATAAGAAATGATAGAATCTAGACACAAAAAGGTCAAAACGGATATGAAAAGAAAGCACACGAGCATACCAGAAATAAACTAAGTACAACTAAACTAAACCTAACTGGACCCCATAAGCCTAGAAGGTACACTCGTGCACAAGTTTAAATAAAACCTGAACAGACCCCCATAAGCCCGACACGTACACAAAATAACTAAGTCTAATGAGAAAGAAGAAGACCGGGCTTCTAGCCGAGAGAAAGTCTAGACTCTTATGATTTTCGTTTATGAAAAGACTTCTATAGTAAAAGTTTTAAATTTTTCCGCATCATTACTATGTCTTATGTTACGATTATGCTAGGGGCTTGTATGAGACCCCTCCGGGATCAAGTACTTCTTGTTATGTCTAGGGGTACCCCTGGGTCGTGACAAGAGGGCATGAGCCAAGGAAAAGGGGCAAGATCCAAGGCAAAGGCCAAGGCTACCCTAATATTGAGGCACTCTGCCTCAACTCCACGACCACCACCACGGCCAGTGGTGTGGACCAGGGCTCGTAGTGTTGTTCGTGAAGGCAAGGCATGGCTCCCTAAGGGTTGCCTTAAAGTGGCTCACCTTAACGAGCCACTTCATGGCCAGTGGTCTTGACAATGGCTCGTGAGAAGGCCCATAAAGGTGCCTTCAAATTGTGAAGGCCAAGACACCAAGCCATCGCCACTGCCCAAGGACCACGGCTCGTGGTCTTGACCACGACTCGTGAGCCTTGTCGTGGTGCCTTGAGTGGGTTGCCAAGTGAGGGACTTTTGAGTAAATTCATTTTTAGTTAGTTTTAAGTGGGGGTCTTTTTATATGGACTTTATACACTTAATTAGACTATTTCAAGTCATTAAGCACCCTAACTAAGTCATTAACTCCAAAATCCCAGAAGATCCCAAAGTGCATCTACTCAAAAATCCTCTCTTTAGAAAACCCAAGAAGAAGAAGAAGAAGAAGAAGAAGAAGAAGAAGAAGAAGAGGAGGAGGAGAGGGTTAAACTAGGTCAACTTCCTCCATTGATACAATATTTGTGAGGGCTTTATAATCAAGGTATGATAGCTTATTCTTCCTTGGATTCTTCCTTCCATGGAGCCCCCTATATTTCCCCCAATTGTGAAGATAAAACTCAATTCTAGCTAGGGTTTCTTCCTATGTTGTGGGTAGTGTTGAGTATGATTCCAATTGAGTGGATAGTACTTGTTTATGATTGTTTTGGTATTAAATCATGATATTATGATGAATTTTTATGTTTTCCATGGTTAACCCTAGACTAATTGATGAAATTGATATTATGTGGGTTTATGCCATGAAAGGTGAAATTGAGGATTTATAGATTGATCTTCTAGAATAGATGAATTGTATGGTAATAGTTCATGAATATAGACATGTGGACATTAATGGAGGTGGATTATAGTATACATTATGAATCATGACTATTAAAGTTTGAAGTTGAACCTTATATGATGAATTATGACTAGAATTGCTTAAAGGTGAAGGTTATGAGTAGAATGTCTTGAAATCTAGATATGCATGATGATTGTATGAAGTAAAGCTTTGACAGTAAGCCTTGTAGTTATGAGTGTCTACTCCTAGGAATTTGAGAGTAAAGGTATGATGAATTATGAATGTTAAGTCTTTGAGAGTAAAGTCTATATGAGAATAGGGGTCTAATAGGTAGAATTGTGGTGAAAGGACTATACTCACCTAATCTACCTTATGAGTGTTTGAGTGCATGAAGTGACAGAATCTCTTGAACATGTATTTATTGTCAAGGCCATTCTTCCATGAGACATGAATATTAAACAAGGCTTAATAATGAACCTAGGGGTGTTTTCTTGGCCCCAACTTAATATTGACCAATGAGAGGGAGAGTCACACAAGGTAGGGTCTGGGCTCCAAGTTAAGAGGAGAACCACACCTATTTGATGTGAGGACTATCCAAGTAAAAAGGGGGAACTCTCACATAGTAGAGTCCGGGTTTTCCCAAAGTTAGGTCTCATGAGATGTAAGCCTTCACCTAGTGGAGTTAGGGTTGAAATCTCTATATCCAATGAACTGAGACTTACTTAAAGAAGTACCTCATAGTGTTCAAAAGCATAAATAGACTTAGACATGCTTAAGGAAGTATCTCATAGGGTCCATCTTAATTATAAACTTAGAAATTCTTGCGAAGCATCTCCTAGGGTTCAAACTAATAAGCAACTAAGAGTATGCTTAAGGAGTGTTTCATAGTGTTCCAAGGCTTAAAGAGGGGGACTAGTCTCCAAACCAAGAGATCATATGAGTATGAGGAACTAAAAGCGATACTTAGCATGGATAGGATTATGAGGTCTTATTTATTCATTGAACAAGTATAACTTAAGGTTGCCTAAGGAAGTGTTCTCTTATATGATGTATGTTTAGATAGGATTGTGCTATAGTTGTCTTCCTTGTTATGATTTATTAAAGGTGAGAGATTCCCTTGGTTATGAGAATTAAGCTAAGGATGAGATCCTAAGATGGTGAGTATGTAGGATGGCCTAAAGTGGTACCTAGTATGAGTTGGATTATGGGATCTTACTCATACATTGCACAAGTATGACTTGAAGCTACTTATGAGACTCTAAGACTTGACTATGTATATGGACTATGTATATGATAACCAAAATGGATACTTAGCTTGAATGGGATTATGGGGTCTTATCCATGCCTTGTGCAAGTATGCTTTGAGGCTACTTGAAATGGTTCTCTTGTGATATGAAGGACTAAAGAGTTGAAAAGGCTTATATGATGCTTATGTTCGAGACTTTGCTTATGATTATGATATTGTCTCTTATGCTTATAGTTTATGTTTCACGAAGTATTTCTTATGCTTATGGATTATGTCTTATGTTGACTAACCCTTATTATATTATGCTCTTAGGATGTTATGCTAGCTATCATATTTAGTACTTTTGTACTAACGCATACTTTGCATGCATTCTCATCAAATGTAGGGTTTGGTGATTTGAGTTCCATTCTTGAGTGGTTTCTAAGGAGCAAGGAGTTGAAGATTTAGTGAGTCCTCATAGCTTTGAGGACAAACCATTATTTCCTTTATGTCTTTCATTTTCATGTTTTGAGACTATTGTATGGGCTGTGTCCCAAAGGTTTTATTCAAAGTTAAGTTTAGATGATTTGAGACAAAGTGTAGTAAGACTTCTACTTACTTTTATAAAAGACTTCAATTGTATCGATAAAGTTTTTAAAATTTCCGTACTTTTCTATTATCTTATGTTATAATATGCCAAGGGCTTGTATGAGACCCTTTCGAGGTCAAGTACGTCATGTTACTTCTAGGGTGTACTCCTGGGTCGTGATAAATTGCAACACCCAACTCAAAGTCTACTTCAAAAATTCTTCTAAACCAATAAGAATGGTATTTTTGTTCTAAATCTCTATTTTCACAGTGTTTTTATCCCTTCTCTCTCTTCAAACTGTCTATTTATACTGATACAAGATTTAACCTTTTGGGGCTAATCGGCAAGGAAAGTCAGGCCTTGTCGACCGGTCGGCAATTTGCCAATAGCCCTTGCCCATTGACTCTTTTCTTCATCTTTTCATCTAATTTGCACTATAACTTTAGGTGGTCTGAACTAGAGCTAAACGTGAGGATTAACGTCAAGGGAAAAGGGGCAAGGAGCAAGGAGAATGAGCAAGGGCGAAGGCAAGGGGCCAAGGCTGCCCAAGCTTGCCAGGGCACTGCCCACACTGCCACAAGGGTCTTTATGACCCGTGGTGGCCACCTCAACCCGTGGTGCCACTCGTGATGGTGAGACAGTAAGGACCCCAAAGCTTCCCAAGTTGGCCTCCTCCACACGTGCCACTTCACGTCTCGTGAAAGCCTAGACGGATTGTGGGAGTGTCTGTGGTCTTGCCTTCATCATGCGGGGGTTACATTAGGGTTCCATAGCTACTGATCAAGGGACCACAGGCACCTTCAAGGTACGTGGTGCCCTTGACGACTCATGAAGAGGGGTGTAGTCCTTGGGCACCCTACTTAAAGTGGGGGTTATTTTGGGTAATTCCTTTTTTAAAGGGGTATTAAGTGAGGTCATTTTGCCTAAGTTTTATACACCTATATAAGTCATTTTAACTCAAAATACACCCATTCACCTCACTATTTTCCAAACACCTAAATATTTCCCCAAAGTTCATCCTCTCCAAAAATTCTCTCTCTAGAAAACTCAAGGAAGAAGAAGAAGAGGGTTAAGCTAGGTCAAGTTAAGTCTCCATTATTTCAAGCTTGGTAGGCTTTGTAGTGAAGGTATGATAGCTTATTCATTGATGGATCCCTTTAATCCATGAAGCCGTCATGTTTCCCCCAATTGTGAAGATGAACCCCCAATTCTAGTTAGGGTTATTTCCTAAATTGTAGGTATTGTTGTATGTTGATCCAATTGAGTGGATAATGATAAATTATGAATGAATTAGTTGTATATAATTTTTTAAGATGAAATTACATGTTTACATGTCTAACCCATGTGTTGAGAGATGAAATTGAAGTAAATGGGTTTTATGCCTTGAAAAGGGAAATTGATGATTTAGAGATAATCTTCTAAGATTGATGATTTGTATTGTAGATTGTTTGAGATTAGGGCTTATAGATATGAATTGAATGAAGTTAAAGTATACATGAGAACCTATGATTGGTAATGATTGAGATTGAGGCTATATGATGAATTATGATTAGAATCACTTAAGAATGAAGCATGTGGTTAAATTGTCTTGAGAATTAGGCATACATGATGACCATGTGAAGTATTTCATTGAGAGTAAGGCTTATGGTATGAATGTAATTTCTAGGGCATGTAGGGCAAAAGCTAATATGAATGAACTAGGAATGTTAGGTCTTTGAGAGTAAAGTTATTTTGTATGTTGATTTTTGTAATATATTATTGTGGAAAGACTTTACCCACATGACCTATATTATGAGTATATGTGATTATGCATGTAGTGATTTGATTACTTGAATTATGATTATATCCAAGTCTAATGTAGTCATTCTAGATGTGTTGGTTGATATGAGCTTTGACCCTTGAAAGGGCAATATATGATATTATGCATGTTTTATGAAGGTTATGTATATGCTTTAAGAACACTTTGAGAGTTAAGTGATTATGACTATGATGTAATTGTGGTATTGTTGAAAGGCTATTCTCACATACACACTTATGCATGACTATGAATGAAGTGTCCATGACTATGATAATGTTGTTATGTTAATTGAAAGGCTATTCTGATGAACAGATAATGAACATGATGTGAAAGGTTTTCTTAGAAAATGATGATTCTAAGGTTGAAAGACTTTCTCACCTATTTGAATCTATATCAAGACATGGATGGTGAAAGGTTATTCTTACGCGTGATCTAAGAGCTATCCTAATGAACTCTTTTGGATTGATTGTCAAAGATATCCTTCCTTAAGACATGAATCAAGTTATGACTTAATAAAGTATTCCCGTGGGAATTATGCTTAGCACCGAGTGGATATTGCTTATGAGATGGAAGCTCCCTTGTTAAGAAAGGCAAGGTTTCTAAAAGCAATCTCATGAGATGGAAGCTCCCCCGTTAAGAAAGGCTGGGTTTCTAGTAACAATTTCCTTATCCCATAAACTACGTGCCCCCATAGGTTATTTAGCTAATGGATCCACCTAAAGCTAACAAATGATGGTCTTACCTTAGGCAAGTACAACAACCCTTTTCAGTGTGGATAACACTGAATTCCACATAAGCTCACATGGTCTATGTCAGTTAAGGCTAATTTCCACAAGGTCAAGTCTAGTATGAACTATGGTTACTCAAGAAGCTTCATTTAGCATGAGTGGTGTAACGACCCTCAAAATAAAGTAGGATAAAGTAGATCCTCACATGGGTTTCATGCATTAATAACTTGTTAAAATAATGAAGAATAGCCTTTTAAGTCAGTTTTAAAGAGTTTAGAAGTCAAACGTCAAGGGACAACCAAGACGTTTGGAAACTGGTCTTTTACGTTTTGGTGTGTTCTAGTATGTTGTTCATGTTTTTATGTGTTGTTTGGAGTCTAAAATCAGTGGAGGTGACCCTAGTGTCTTAATAAATGTTATTAGGGTCAAAACATTTGGATACGACTCCCCGGGGGCCACCCTAAGGGTCCCCGAGGAGGACCCCAACCTTAGCCAAGCAAGCTGCCAAGGCAGCTCTAAGTTGTGCTTGGAGGGAGCATGTCCGTGTCGCAGACTAGCTCCACCAAAGGCCAAATGTTTGGTCCGCGTTGCAGACTCTACTGTCTTGAATTTAATTTCCAGAAAACTTATGGGAACACCTCCGCGTCGCAAACTTGTTTCTCGAAGAAATCTGCAAAAATAAAACCCAAGTTTGACTTGTTTAAAAAGGTCCAACTAAGTGAGGGGTACTTTGGGGAATTATTATAAATGGTTATTCTACCTATTTTAGGGTATTTTAAGTTGGTTAAAACCCCAAAACCTAAAATTAGACCCCATTCTTCAAATTGACCCTTCCCTCTCAAAATAGATTCTCTCAAAAACTCCATTGAAGACCTTGATGAAGCTCAAGCTAGAAGATGGGTTTTCAACTGATTTCTTCTTCAATTTCATGGTTCTTCAATAATTAAGGTATGGTGACTCTTGATTCTTGAATAACCTCTCATTCAAGGAGTTCTATCAAAGATTTTCAAAAGTGATTCAAAGACCAAAATTCCCAAATTTCAATCTAAACATGGGTTCCTTGTCAAACGATTTTCGAAATAATTCTATTGATGAATTGATGTGGAATTAATGTTTTTAAGACAATTTTCAAAGGAATTCTTGAAGAACCCATGATCCCCAAATTCTCAAAAATTGGCCTATGATGTGGGTCTTTGTGAATATTATCTCTATCGATGAAATTATGTTTAGATTAGATTGTATTGATTTTTCCTATGATTATCTATACTTAATCATGTTGAATTGTTGGTATATTGATGAGTTGAGGATTATGGCCTTATGGGCAAAGTTATGGGTTGATCCCTTTGTTTATGAGTTGTACTTAGATTATGCTATTGAATTACATTGTTGATTCCTATTGCTACCTATGTCAATTTATTATGAATTGTTGAGGATTGATCCATGGTGATCATGGCTTGGAGAATTGGTAAGTTGACCTAACTTTTAGTCTATAGTTTGAGAATTGATGTTGTGTGGTTTGATCCACTTATGGTGGAGGTGTTCACTTCTTGTCTATCTATGCATGTTGATATCATGGCCTTGAAGGCAATAGATGTGAAGTGAATTGATGATTATGATGCATATGTTTATGAAGTTATGCTATGAAGGTTATGTATGAAATCCTCAATGCTAGCATGATGTTTAAAGTGGGTTGATGATGAAGAGTATAATGTGAATGATAATGTTAGGGATAAGGTGTGGTCTACATGATTGATTATGTTAGGTACTATTGTGGAATGACCCCTACCTATATGACCCCTATATGAATGTTTGATCATATACATGTTAGGAGTACCTATTCAATGTTGAATGTGTCCTTGTCTCCTTTGATGAAGTGTGGTGTGTGGTCTAGAATCCCTAAGGGCTTTATATGTGAATTGCTCATGAATTGGGGACATTGAATGTGTTGTGATCCCTTAAGGGAAGAACACTCAATATAAATGTTGTTGCTAATATGTCACTATGAGGACCAATATGCGCACACACACACACTCTACATGTATAGCTATGAATATGATATGTTATGGTGTCTATTGAAAGGTGAACTCTTATATGCACCCTTACATCTATTATGCATGCAAAGTGTATGATTACCAAGGTATGAATATGTGTTGTATAAAGGTGTTTATGTTAAAGGCTTTCTCACATATGTACAACACACATGAATGAATGAATAAGGTTTATGATAATCTAGTGAAAGTGAGTCTCTTGAAAGGTTTCCTCAATTGTACTATAAACTAGACTATGTTATGAATAGGGTATGATTATGTGAAAGGTCATTCTCACATAATGTAGGTTCTATGATGAAAGGTCATTCTCATCTTAGAAACCTTTGAGCTATATGATATGAGGGATTAAGTCCCTAAAGCCTATTTTATGAACTAATGATAAATAAAGGCTTAAAGATGTTTAAAAAGGGAGTTGGAGCTTAGCACCGAGTGAACATGAAAAATGAGAGTGGGGGCTTCACGTTTAGCAAATCCGGCTTCCCACAAGAGAACCTTTACGTTTAGCAAGTCTGGGTTCCCAATATAGATGTTGTCTCATGAGATGGAAACCTCCACGCTTAGTAAGTCAAAGTTTTCTAGTAGCAATCTCCTTGTTCCATAACTACGTGCCCCTGTAGGTCTTAGCTTAGTGGATCCACTAGATAGCTATTATGTATGTAGGTCCTACTTTGGCAAGTAGTACCCTCTCTTTTCAGTGTGAGAGTAGAACACCGGATTCCATGTAGCTCACATGGTCTATGTCGGTTATGGCAATGTCTCCCTAAAGTTCAAAAATGAATTAAGATAAGAATATGAACTCTAGTCATGAATTCTTGAAGAGTTACTTAGTGTAGGTAGGACTATGGACCCTACTTATGCATTGCACAAGTGTACTCTAAGGGAGGTTATGATTAGGCTCTTTATGTAATGAAGACTATGGTCTATGTATGTTAATATGAAAGCATGTTAAGGTTGACTTTACTTATGTCAAGACATGAAGTATTATTATGCATGTGAATTACACTTTTGACTTTTTAATGAGTTTGCTTAGTATATGTGGGGGTATGGGACTCCATGTGTACATTGGACAAGTGAGCTTGTGAAGGGGTTGTGAGGGTGGTTTACCTATGATATGAACTAAATGGGTTATGACTAATGATGTAGTAAATGAATGAGTCCTTATATGATGTTATGAAGTATGTTGGTCTTATGTCTAATGTTAAATGAAGATGTTATCACTTGTTGAATATGATGTGCCTAGTCTATGGTGGCTTCCTAGGAACACTTGGTGGGAGTAGTATTATGGGATGCTACTTGTACATTGCACTAGTGTGACTTGGGGGTTGTCTTAGGTGATGGTTCCTATGTGAAGACTATGTCTTATGGTGTGCTTATGACTCTATGAATATATGTGGTTGGATTAATGAAGGCTATATGTAAGTTCACCTTTGGTAACCTTAAGGTGATACATTGCACCATGTATTCCCTAAGGGTTGCTTGAGGAAAGGAGTTAAGATAAAGAGAAAGGTAATGTATTGTATGCATTGAATGTGCCTAAAATGTTATAAGTGGTTCTATGTGCGTTTATGAATGGTTTCCGTGTGTATGATAATGTATGTGGTTTATATTGTGCCTATATACTAAATGTTCTTGAAGTTTCTCTAAAAAGGCATGATGCATAGTTTCCAACTAATGTCCTTTTAAAAGCATGTTTTGCATGGTTATCATACTTAGTGCATTCTTGTACTAACACTATTCTTCTTCATCTTTTTACACCAAGTGTAGGTGATAGTGACTAAAGGGTCTTTCCTAGAAGTGATGAGCTTGGCTTACTATTCCCAAGTTCGTGTGTGTCCTTAAAGATTCAAGGACCTTTATGTTAAAGAGTTTCCTTAAGTTCTATGTACTAGATAGTAGTTTCTTTTGTATTGAAAGGGTTGTGTCCCTCTTGTGTTGTAGTCATGTTTTAAGATGGCTACCTTGAGACGTTGTACTTCAATTTTGTATTAAAGGTTTAAATGAGGTGACTTTTAAGTCTTGTGTTATATTATGAAAAAGTTTTAAATTTTCTGCTATTTTTCTATGATAAATGCTATGACGAATGCTAAGGGCTTGTATAAGACCTCCGAGAGGTCGAATACGCCGGTAACGACTAGGGGGTGCTCTCGGGTTGTTACAAGTGGGATTTATGGGGTCTTATTCATATATTGCACAAGTATGCTTTGAGGGTATCTATGGCATGTTCCTCTTCTGTTATTATGATCTTTGTAATGAAGATGCTTTTGACTTATGCTTATTATGAATGCTTAGTTTGGATTGCAACTTGAAAGGCCCTTCTAATACATGTGTGACTAAAATTGAATGTTCCCCTGTCTATGAGAAATAAGCTAAGGATGAGATCAAAATATTATAAATATGAATGAGGCTCAAAGTGACTTTCTTAGCATGGGTGGGATTATGGGATCTTATTCATGCAGTGCAAAAGCTTGCCTTGAGGTGACTTATGAAGTGTTTTCTCTTATGTTATGTGGTTCTAAATGCATTGATTATACCTATGACTATGATTTTATCTCTTATGCTTATGACTTATGTTATTATCTCTTATGATTATGGTATATGTCTTATGCTGACGAATGCCTCTTATATGCTTATGTTGATGATTTGTGCTAGCCATCATATTTAGTACATTATTGTACTAACACATAATTTTTCCTACATTCTTATCAAATGTAGGGTTCGTCGATATTGGCTTCCATCCTCGTGTCTAAGTTCATAGTAGATGAAGAAGAGAAGTTTTGGTGAGTCCTCATAACATCGAGGACTTGATCACCCTTTCCTTTTATGTCTTTCTATTATGATTAGACTTTTGTATGGGTTGTGTCCCTAACTCTTTTCAAGTATTAGATTGTTTGAGACAAGTGTAGTAGACTTCCACTTAGTTTATCAGACTTAGATTGTATTGAAAATGTTTTAAATTTCCGTACTTTTCTATTATGTTATGTTGTGATATGCTAAGAGTCTTAGACTGAGTCCTTAGGGGTTTTATGTGCCATGTTACATTTATGGGGTACCCCTGGGTCGTGACAAACTTGGTAATCAGAGCAAAATATTTTGAATGGTTCTAGGATGTCTCAAACCACGTCTAGTAGAGTCTTGTACATAAATGTGAAGCGCGCCACATTTATGAATATGAGGCTATTGGACGTTTAGGAAACTTCACTTCTTCATTCTCTAAGTTGTGCCATAGAGTTTAACTCTATTAGGTCTTTCTCCAAATCTGTGCCCTGTGGTTTTTTGGATATTACCACTATAAGGGCTTATGCTAGGAGGAATGAGGAAGGCAATGTGGAGCAAGAAGTTCCTCTCCAAGCTGCTCTTCAAACTCCAATTGATCCTTCGGCTATGTCGAATGCTAAGAATAGGTTGGCATTTCATATGTAGGCTCAAGCCATGATGGTACGAGTGAATAGGGAGGTGGTAGCTCCGGTGAACCCCAATAGTGGGTATGGAAGCTTCAAGAGTGAGGGATTTTATGAGGATGAACCCTCCAGAGTTCTATGGCTCCAAGGTGGAAGAGGATCCTGAAGAGTTTATAAATGGGGTCTCTAAGGTGTTGGACTTTGTGGGAGTGACTCTGTTAGAAAAGGCAGAGTTGGCTTCTTATCAACTCAAAGGGATTGCTCAAGTTTGGTTTAATCAATGGAAATAGGCTAGACCAGTAGGAATGGGTCCCATAGAGTGGGAAAGGTTCAAGAGTGTAGTTCTGGATATGTTTTCCCCTTAAGAGATGAGAGAAGTTTTAGTGCTTCAGTTCATTAACCTTAGACAAGGTGATATGAGTGTTAAGGAATATGCATGGAGGTTTACCCAATTGTAATTATGATCCAATTCTAGTGTCTGATTCTAGGTTGGGAATGAGTAATTTTGTGTCGGGGGTGTCCGGTTTAGTAGAAAAAGAATGTCGTATGGACATGCTTGATCATGATATAAATATTTCTCGCCTTATGATTTATGCTCATCAAATTGAGGAAGAGAAACTTGAAGAAAGGTTGAGGGAGAAAAGGAGGTTGAGGATTGATGATGATAATTCTCCTCTTGAAAGGTTCTTTGGACAAGGTTCGTCTAGGTTTCCCCCAAGATATAACCTAGAAAGGGTGTCCAACCCCAAGTCTCAAGGAAAGAATAGTAGACCCCTATTTCCTACTTGTGTTAGATGTGGCAAAAGACATGAGGGTAGATGTTTAGCCGGTATGGAGGGTTGTTATGGTTGTGGTAGGAATGGTCACAAAATGAGAGATTAACCGGTACTTACCGCAGGAAGATAGGGTAAGTAAGTTCCTCCTAGTGATTTGGGTATGGATGCTCCAAAGAAAATTAAGTTCTATGATCTCCAAGCTAGAGGTGAACAAGAGTATCATCCAAATGTTGCTTTCGGTATGTGTTTTATGCTTATTAGATTTCGGTGTTGCTTGCCTTTTGTGACTTGTTAGACTTGGCTTGATAGACTTTGATGTTGTCTTTGGTATAAATGGGGTGCATATGGTGATGTGTATTTGATGGTATAACCTGACTTAGTCATGATGAGTTTTGGGATACGTGGATAGATTTGATGAATAGGGTGTTTAAGGAATGCCTAGATGTGTTGAGTGACTACACTCCTCTGAAAAGGGTAGAAGTGTAATTCACCATGGTTTAAAAACGTCTTGTGTGAAGGATATGAAAGCGTAGTGATAACTTGCTCCGACCTTAGAACTAAAAGAAATGATGCTTAGAAGAGTCCGTATAGGCTAAATCCCAAGGGGGAGATGATGTTCTTAGATAGCAAGGTCTTTGAGTGTTCTTGATGTTTATGATTTGGGATGGCTGAAATTCTCACCTTGACAGGTGTAGTGAGTTGGGAAGTTTAGTCTTGGTTTGGTAGGCTCATATGAGATCTTGAGTGGTGTTGGTAAGGTTGCTTGTGAACTAGAGTTGCTTAATGAGTAGTATCAGTGTATCCGGTTTTCCATGTCTCTTGGATATAAAAGAGTGTTGGAGATCCGACATTCATAAATTCCTTAAGAAGAGTCGGGAGTGAATGAGAATTTCCCTAATTCAAAAATATCGGTAGGGATCTTAGACTGCCAAGTTAAGAAATAAAAGAGAAGGGAGTTGTTTCCATGGAAATGTTGAGGAGTGGTCTTTTAATAAGGGTTTTAGTTGAGGGTGTTACTTGGGAGGCCGAAGGCCAATGAGATGTCCTGGTATCCTCATCATTTTTCCTTTTATTCCTCCTTTAGCATTTAAATGAAGAAGTTCCTCATGGTTGGTGGTTTATGTGAAGTCATGTGTGTTTTAGATGTTTCCATGGTTCCTTATGTGGTGCATGTTCATGAAAAACTTTTGTTTTGAAAGAAAATGAGTTTGCATGCTTGATTTCCTCATGTTGTTGTGCATTGTATATGAGTTGCCTATTTGACTTAATGAAATGAATCGATGAACATGTTTTGATATGCTTTTTGATAGTAAATTGCATTAAGACTCCATGATAATTTTTGAGTATTCATTAAAGCTTGGAGAAGGTAATTCCTCCTATGAACATGTTAAATGATGAGTTTACATGCATAATGTGTTGTAAGATGTAGTTCCTGCTTCCTTGTGATGCTTTGAGTATGTTTGAATTTGGAGTTGATGTTTCTACCTTAGTTAGGTGCATTTAGATGTGTCGCATGCATGATAGGATGTTAGTCTTGAGTCTTTACTTCCATAAGGTGTCTAGATTGTCATTCGAGGATGAATGTTCCCAAGGGGGGATATTGTAACACCCCAGAAATTAGTATGCAAAATTAGAGCTAAACGTGAGGATTAACATCAAGGGAAAAGGGGCAAGGACCAAGGAGAATGGGCAAAGGCCAAGGCAAGAGGCCAAGGCTTCTTAAGCTTGCAACGACACTGCCCATACTGCCACGAGGGTCTTCACGACTCGTGGTGGCCACCACGACCCGTGGTGCCACTCGTGGCGGTGAGGCATTAATGCCCCCAAGGTTGCCCAAGTTGGTCTCCTCCACATGATCCCCTTCACGGCTCGTGATGGCCTAGACGGCTCCTAGGAGTGGCCGTGGTCTTGACTTCACCATGTGGGTGTTAAGTTAAGGTGCCAAAGCTATTAGTCAAAGTACCACAGGAACCTTCAAGGGCCGTGGTGCCCTTGACGACTCGTGAAGTGGGGTGTGGTTCTCTGGCACCCCATTTAAAGTGGGGCTTATTTTGGGTAATTCTTTTTAAACGAATATTAAGTGAGGTCGTTTTGCCTAAGTTTTATACACCTATATAAGTCATTTTAACTCAAAATACACCCATTCACCTCATTATTTTCCAAACACCCAAATATTTACCCAAAGTTCATCCTCTCCAAAAATTCTCTCTCTAGAAAACTCAAGGAAGAAGAAGAAGAAGAGGGTCAAGCTAGGTCAAGTCTGTAACACCCCGTATTCTACGTGTACTAGTTCCATTTATTACGCTTAAAAAACTTCCTTGTGGTATAGTTATGGACTCGGTTTCCTATGCAACTAGTGACAATAGAATAGATTTAAAGTGAACTTTCCGTAGATTTTAATGTGACCCGATTAAGTTGAAGTCGATAGAAGTATTTAAACTTGAGATCATAAGTTAGTATTTGAATCTAAAGTTTAAAGTGACATAGTGTATATAAGTTTTAAGTTAAGTTAAAGATATCAAGATCTAGAAATGGAATAAAATATTATGGTGCTTGCTTGACTTCACTAAGCTAGTAGATGACAAGTAGGTGCATCACCTACTAAGACTCTTTTGACCATGTTATTGGGCCAAGTACACTACACCTACTTGCATTAATCTTACCCAAGCTGAATAGAAGAATAAGGGGAAAATGGACAGACAAGGCCCAATCTTTCCTAGCCCACAAGAAATAATTTGAATGGAAAAGTAGGTGCATCACCTACTTAAACGTGTGGCTAAAATAAAACACACGTTTGGCTGCAAAAGAAGTACAAGAAAGGTGGAAACAGGCCCAATGTTCTTAAGTCCAAAACGGCCCAAGTGAAAAGTCCAAGTAGGTGGGTCACCTACTTGAAAAATTATGGCCCAAAATGAGTGAGAAAGTCAGCCAAAGCAGGTACCTTTAAAAGGGATAGATATAAGCTTTTTTCCAACCATTTTTACTTTGCCAAAAATCTGATTTCTAGAGCTTTCTCTCTTCTCTCTCTTAGCTTCATACATCAGCCATTAAATACCATCAGGGTTCATGAATATTAGGGAGTTCAAGCTATTGGAAGGTATAATTTAAGACAAGTTAAGGAGGACAACCTTTACCTTGAAGAATCCAAGTCTTAGCAAGTGATAGTACTGTCCAGCAAGGTATGCTACTGCAATTTTCTCCCTCTTGTGCTTGATTTAATTAGGACACTTCGTATGTGTTAGTGAGTTGTAAATTGTTACTTTTACATGGTGTAATATTGGGGAGGATATTCTGGTGATTAGTGCATGTTGGGACAGCCATAGAGGGGAGTCCTCTTTAACTTCAGTCATGAGCTTGTTTGAGCACCTTAAAAGTAATGTTAACTCTTCAAGTGCTAGTGATCAGAAACCATGATTCATATTTCTTCTGTTACATTATTATGTTTAAGGATTGTTTTATGTATGTTATGATAAGGGATGTGACTGGATGTGTGGGTAAGTTATGGAGACGTTAAAGGACTTAAATATTGCAGGGAGGTTAGGGGAGGGCCTGATACAAAGGTTGTACAGTATATAGACGCGATTTAACCAAAAGGGAAAGAAAGAAAACATTGACTAGATAAATCGCATGCTTAGTGCATGGTTATTATTTTGGTGAGATCAAGTAGCTCAAATTAATTGATTAGCTACTAATACTAGTCTTACAACTTATTTTATTGTAGATTAGTAATCTGAAGAGAAGGGGCTTAAGTCATACTTTTTGAATTGTATAGCAAGGTACAGGTACTCAACTAGTAGATCTCCCCAATAGAAGCACATGATTCTCAGCAGTTGTTGGTGAGCTCCAGGTTGATTCGGGGCTTTCCCGAGTCTTTACTATGCATATTTCATAGTGGTACAGTCATGGATTCCAGCAGAGGCTTTGTAGACATTGTTAAGCTATCATCTGTATTCATAGTTTCACTTGTCACATGTATCGGTTCAGTTGGTCAATATCTGTTGTATATGAAGCTTCTCATCAGTAAATCTATTTGCATAGTAGTTTACTTTCTAATCACAGGTCACTTGTAAATCATGTGTTCATATGGTACTTGTCCCCCTTACCTAGGGTTGGGCTGTGACAAAAGTGGTAGCAGAGGAGTTCGTCCTAGGGAGTCTACAAAGCCGTGTCTAGTAGAGCCTTACTTATGAATGTGTTGTGCGCCACATTAATAATTAGGGGGCTGCTTGGACATTTAGGAAATGTTTCTATCCTTCATAATCCAGATCGTGCAATAGAGCGAAGTTAAGAAGTCAATTTCCACTTGTACCTGATCATGTTATTCATATTATGTGTACGATGGTTAAGGTTAACGGTAGCTAAAATTTAAACAAGCAACCTACAGAAAAGGATCTGAAGTTATCAATATTTAGACTACGTTGAGCTCTTTTTATTCGACCGTCCCACTCCACAAGGTATGTAAAGGCTTTTATGTTATATGCATTTTAAGTTGCATTTTTGACATTTGTATCACATTGGTTCAATTGAGAAATATATAGTATGGTTATCCATATACTTAAAAATGATGGGTCACCTAGTTACATATATGAGCTGTAGCATTTCTAAGCACATCTTCTTAGAAGGATGTATCCAACTCTTGAGTTCTATATTTCCTCCATATTTATAGGATCTATTCCTATAGAGGACCCTCGTTCTTAGTCTGTGCTATACATAGAATTTTTGGTATTACACATGTACTCTAAATTGATGTTGTTGAACTAGTTTTTTTTAGTTGGAAGACGGTAGTGGCACAATCTGATAGCTAAATGTATCAGTGCAATAGTGTTACTAGAGATACCCCTAATTGGCAGACAAGGCCTAAATTCTCACCATATATCATCCCGAATATGTTAATAGTTGGTTTTATATGGTATGTTCCAACCACCCCGAATAAGTACTAATAACATTTATATTCTTTTCATGATTATGAAACTTAAAGATAAGTGTGCTAATTACTGCAAATGATATATGTATGGTAGTTCCTACTACAATCTATATTTTGGCTATAGAGAATTAGTATGTGACCAAAGGGTTAAGGTTAACAAAAGAAAAATTGATTGGTTAGACCTAAATTGTGATTAGTTAGGTTGTACATAGTGGGATTAGAGTACATGAAGCTACTAGTTTTGATTAAAAGGTACTTGTTAGACAGGAAGCATGTGAGAATGAAGCTTGAATGACACATGCTGAATATGTACGTAGAGAATTATTCACATGTATTGACTTCCATCAATTTGAATAGAGCTACTACAGGGTTCATTAAATATAAGCCTGCAGTAATTCATCAGTCATAGTCCTGTTAAGGGAGAGGAAAAATTGATCATATCCTAGTTGTTATTATTTGCTATCTTGCATGGGAAAGGAGTCGGAGCACTTTCACTAGTTATTAGATTTCATGTTTTATGGTGCGTTCAAGGTTCACTATTTATTTTCTATTTCGACCTTCAAAGGGCACCAGGTGTTGAGCGTGATATAACACAAGCTAGTAATGAAGGCAAAGTTGACCTCGACCTCCTACTATAAGAGATGAACTATTGAGGATTTTCTTTTTCTATCTTAACTGTAGTGTTTATATTGACCTAGACGGAAGCCAAGTCCCAATAGCAGAACACCTTTAAGAATTCTTAGGAGCTTGAAGAGAGTAGATGGGGAAATCAATTGTATGTGTTTAGGTGAGTAAGGAATATGAGCAGAGCTATCCCACTTGTGACTTAACGCTTAAGACAGTGTGTTTGCCCTTAATATGGTAGAGTGGTTCTATAGGATATCTCGTAGTTTCCAAAGATGGTTTGTTATATAATTAAACATGCTGCATGTTCCATAACTTATCAATTTGTATGTCATTTCCCCTTTGTGGATCACTTTCTCACATGTTTTCTAATGTCATAGAATGCTTACATGTAAGTGTTATCCGCTTCAGAGTACCCTTGTTTATTGTTATATATTTTTGTAGAACCTTTTCCTTACATGTTCTTTATTGCAATGGTTACTTTTCACATGTCACTTGTCCATATTGTGTGGGTATTGCATGCTAATTGATCATATGCTATGGGAAAGATTAGTGCTCGTGGGTTATATGACTCGCATATCACTTGTTTACATGTCATATGCATCATAAACCATCTCTATGTATATTACATGCCTCGTAGCCTACTTGCTTAAACATTACATGCCTTATAGCTTTTCTAGCCATGTGTCATTAGTTCACTTGCTCATATTTCATAAGTGTACTTATTATTGACATGTTAGGTCACCAATCCATGTAATATAACGCACTTGATCAATATGATTTGTATTACGTAGTTCATATTTCATATAGTCTACTTGCTTACGTATTATATATTTTGTTTCTTTAGTACTCATGCATCATGTGCCCATTTAGTCCATTTCCTACATTCCTTATAGTTCATTCGCTCACATGCTACCCTATGAACCATATGCGTGCGTACACCATATATTTCTATAGCTTAATGCCCATATATTATGCGCTCCCTTTTGTGCTAATCTGCCTATGTGTCATACCCAGTGTGACTTATTTATTTGTACACTATGCCCCTCTGTGATTATTGACTTGAGTTTTGAACATTTTAGGAAAACATTTCCTTGTATCATTATGTAGTGAAGATTTTGACCAGAAAAGGTTGGGCATAAATGTAAATTTTATCACAACTATAGATAAATAACTTAGCATAATGCCTTATTCGAAGGTGCGGCATAAAATTTTAGATTTTATATTAACAGCTATGCATTCTTATAAGTCTCACCTCTGAAAAGCGTCATGAGATAAAAGAGAAGGGAAAGTAGAGCCCCGATAGGTTAGGCCTTTGATTTTGTGTTTGTTCCATATACGAAAAAAAATGGGAGATACATACCTCCATTGAGTATTGTTGAAGGAATAGAATATAACATAAGATACTTGGGAATATGGTAGAGATCCTAAGTATCCCTCCTCATTCTAAACATCAACATAAGGAACTGAGATCATGTGGTCCCCTTATATGATCATGAATCCTACTAGCATTTGTTCATTTGATATGTCATTTGCATGTCTCGTGTTTAGGTATATTAAAGTCCTTATTTGTATGAGTTCTACTTGTGTATATTCAGTGAATTACATGGTCAAGAAAGGGGTTTAATTTGTCATATTATTATTTTATGAACCATAACTATTGAGACTTCATGCTAGACTTGTCTATACGTGTTTTAGGTTAGTCTATGGATTTTGGATAGTCCTATTTATAATGGGAACTCTCACAAATCTCCGAATGAAATTCCAAGGTTAACCAAACTATCAGTTTCACCCATCATTCGAGGACAAATGATCATAAGGGGGGGAGGATGTAACACCCCGTATTCTACGTGTACTAGTTCTATTTATTACGCTTAAAACACTTCCTTGTGGTATAGTTATGGACTCGGTTTCCATTGCAACTAGTGACAATAGATTAGATTTAAAGTGAACTGTCCGTAGATATTAATGTGACATGATAAGTTAGTATTTGAGTATAAAGTTTAAAGTGACACAGTGTATATGAGTTTTAAGATAAGTTAAAGGTATTAAGGTCAAGAAATGGAATAAAATATTAAGGTGCTTGCTTGACTTCACTAAGCTAATAGATGACAAGTAGGTGCATCACCTACTAAGACTTATTGACCAGCCCAAAGGACCAAGTAGCTGCATCACCTACTAAGACTCGTTTGACCATGTTATTGGGCCAAGTACACTACACCTACTTGCATTAATCTGGCCCAAGCTGAATTGAAGAATAAGGGGAAAATGGACAGCCAAGGCCCAATATTTCCAAGCCCACAAGAAATAATTTGAATGGAAAAGTAGGTGCATCACCTACTTAAATGTGTGGCCTAAATTAAAGACACACGTTTAGCTGTAAAAGAAGTACAAGAAAGGTGGCAAAAGCCCCAATGTTCTTAAGTCCAAAAAGGCCCAAGTGTAAAGTCCAAGTAGGTGGGTCACCTACTTGAAATATTATGGCCCAAAATGAGTGAGAAAGTCAGCCAAAGCAGGTACCTTTAAAAGGGATTGATATAAGCTTTTTCCAACCATTTTTACTTTGCCAAAAATCTAATTTCTAGAGTTTTCTCTCTTCTCTCTCTTAGCTTCATAAAACAACCATTAAATACCATTAGGGTTCTTGAATATTAGTGAGTTCAAGCTATTGGAAGGTATAATTTAAGACAAGTTAAGGAGGACAACCTTTACCTTGAAGAATCCAAGTTTTAACAAGTGATAGTTCTGTCCAGCAAGGTAAGCTACTGCAATTTTCTCCCTCTTGTGCTTGATTTAATTAGGATACTTGGTATGTGTTAGTGAGTTGGAAATTGTTACTTTTACATGGTATAACATTGGGGAGGATGTTCTGATGATTAGTGCATGTTGAGACAGCCAGAGGGGAGTCCTCTTTAACTTCAGTCATGAGCTTGTTTGAGCACCTTAAAAGTAATGTTAACTCTTCAAGTGCTGGTGATCAGAAACCATGATTCATATTTCTTCTATTACATTATTATGTTTAAGGATTGTTTTATGTATGTTATGATAAGGGATGTGACTGGATGTGCGGGTAAGTTATGGAGACGTTAAAGGACTTAAATATTACAGGGAGGTTTGGGGAGGGCCTAATACGAAGGTTGTACAGTATATAGACGCGATTTAACCAAAAGGGAAAGAAAGAAAACATTGACTAGATAAATCGCATGCTTACTGCATAGTTATTATTTTGGTGAGATCAAGTAGCTCAAATTAATTGATTAGCTACTAATACTAGTCTTACAACTTATTTTATTGTAGATTAGTAATCTGAAGAGAAGAGCTTAAGTCATACTTTTTGAATTGTATAGCAAGGTACAGGTACTCAACTAGTAGATCACCCAAATAGAAGCACATGATACTCAGCGGTTGTTGGTGAGCTCCAGGTTGATTCGGGGCTTTGCCGAGTCTTTACTATGCGTATTTCATAGTGGTACAGTCATGAATTCCAGTAGAGGCTTTGTAGACATTGTAAAGCTATCATCTGTATTCATAGTTTCACTTGTCACATGTATCGGTTCTGCTAGTCAATATGTGTTGTATATGAAGCTTCTCATTAGTAAATCTATCTGCATAGTAGTTTACTTTCTAATTACAGGTCACTTGTAAATCATGTGTTCATATGGTACTTGTCCGCCTTACCTAGGGTTGGGCTGTGACAAAGTCAAGTCTCCATTGTTTCAAGCTTGGTAGGCTTTGTAATCAAGGTATGATGGCTTATTTATTCATGGATCCCTTTCAACCATGAAGCCCCCGTGTTTCCCCCAATTGTGAAGATGAACCCCCAATTCTAGTTAGGATTTCTTCCTATATTGAGGGTATTATTGTATGTTGATCCAATTGAATGGATAATGATCAATTATGATTGAATTAGTAGTATATCATCTTTTTAACATTAAATTACATGTTAACATGTTTAACCCATGTCTAGAGAGATGAAATCGATGTAAATAGGTTGTATGCCTTGAAAAAGGAAATTGAGGATTTAGAGATAATCTTTTAAGATTGATGATATGTATTGTAGATTGATTGAGATTAGGGCTTATAGATATGAATTGAATGAAGTTAAAGTATACATGAGAACCTATGATTGGTATTTATTGAGATTGAGGCTATATGATGAATTATGAGTAGAATCACTTAAGAATGAAGCATGTGGTTAGATTGTCTTGAGAATTAGGCATACATAATGACCATGTGAAGTATTGCTTTCAGAGTAAGGCTTGTGGTATGAATGTAATTTCTGGGGTATTGAAGGTAAAAGCTAATATGAATGAACTAGGAATGTTAGGGCTTTGTGAGTGAAGCTATTTTGTATGTTGATTTGTGTATGGTATTATTGCGGAAGGACTTTACCCACATGACCTATATTATGAGTATATGTGATTATGCATGTAGTGATTTCATTACTTGAATTGTGATTATATCCATGTCTAATGTAGTCATTCTAGATTACAGTAGTATATATTAAATAATATATATTTTAACATGTTATATTACATTAAAAAGAATTATGAATATCAGAGATTTAATTAATGGTCTTATATGATTTATAATATGTTGATTACAAATAATATATAATAGAAATAGTAATATAATAATCAAAAAGTGATATAGAGAGTATGAATAGTAGTTCTCCAAATTTGGAGAACTACTATTGACCTCTCTATAATTGGAGAATACATAGTCGTTGGAGAACCCACTCTCTATTTTACTCTCCAAATATAAAGAATAGAAAGTAAAATAGAGAGGGCTTGATGACGGTCTTAGGCTGACTTGGTATAGTAAGATCGTGAGCAACTAGTGCAAAAACGTGAGCAAGTGGTCAAATGTCACACATATACTTAGTAAAAGACTAAGGATGTGGCATTAAGTTACCAAATGCCACCAAATATCAAGAAACTTTAAATGTGTTGGGTTAAAAAGAAGGTGAACAACAAATGCAAACTGATTTGGAAGGCTAAACCCATATGTATCATTTTAAATACATGACTTGAAAGGATCACGAGGTCCTTTAGAATAGAAAGTTGTGCACGTTCTTTTTTTAAGTTTAAATGCTTACAAAATTTGTACTTCTGGTGCAAGGAAAACACAAAAGATAGAATGAAGTAGTTTATGGATTATTTTAGATTCTTTGAATAAATTGTTACAAATTTTGCAACTTTGTAATGTATTTGTAGTGTCTCATATTTTCATTTTTTAATTAAAAGAAAGCATAGATCATTTTGATTTTTAAAGATGGTCTCTATTTATGTAGAACTCTCATGAATCTCTTTATTTACCTATATTTCTTATGACTTTCAGACTCTTTACTTACTTTTATTATTTAAAAGGTAGAGAGGAAGAAAGAAAAGGAAGATTTGACACCCCCCCCCCCCAAGTAACAGGTAATGAAATAAGAATTTTTATTTCACTATTCTTGTTATTTGGATATTGGAAATGATTATTGGTGAATATAAAGAGTCATCCATCACCGCGGACAAATCTCTCTCTCTCTCTCTCTCTCTCTCTATATATATATATATATATATATATATATACCTAGATAAAGTTGTCATGTTTTATGTGCTTATTATGTTGATTCTTGGGTTTGACTTGAAAGAACAAGATAAATGCTATTGAATGGTGATTGTGGCTTGTGCAAGTGGAGATCGACAAGAGCTTCAAAGATTGTATAGTGATTTCATATCTTTGAAATGTTTTTTAAATTGTAAGAAGGAGGTTGTATTATTTATTTTAGTTCTTTCATGATTTCTCTTTATTTTGTATTTTATATAAAGTTTTAATTGTCATATATTTATAATTTCTTTTGGTTCAAAATTGTCACGACCTAGTGGTACACCCTACATGTAACATGGAGTATAGGACCCCGAGAGGCCCCATACAAGCCACTTAGCATTCATAACATAAGAAATAGAACAAAGTAATTAAAACAACATTTCAAGTCTGATGTTTCGTCAAAGCAAAGTTGAAGTCTAAACACTTGTCTTAATAGCAATCTAATACAATAGAATGAAATTGGGACTAACCCATCCATTGTGTCCAAACCTAAAAATAAGAAAGAATACTAAAATAATGAAAATCCATCCTCGAAGAATTAGGACTCACCAAAGCTCAAAATCTCTCAAGTCAACCTCTAACCACGAAACAGAGAACCCTGTCTGTCGGACCCTACATTTGGGGAAATGTAGGCAAGAGTATGCGTTAGTAAAAAAACAATGTACCCAGTATGATAGCCATGCATAAAACATTTAAATCATGCTAAAAAGACCATTTTCATGATATGCAAAACCAAGTTAAAATATAAGATAAGAGGGTTAGAAAACATAAAACGAAATCATGATCAAATGCAAGTAAAACCGTCTTGCTACACATGTGAGATACTTCTTAAAGTAACCTTAGTTCATTATTATTGTGGAAATAAGCCTTAACCAACATAAAAATCACGTGAGCTATAACATGATCCTCCGGTGTCTCTCACACCGAAAAGGTTCCCACACCGAAAAGGGTTGTCCTACTTGCCAAGGTAGAACCATGAATCTGAGCTAAAGTGGATCCACTAGCTAATTTTTATTTAGACAATCATCCTATGGGGACACATAGGTAAGGGATAAGGAGATTGCTAGTAGAAAACCCGACCTCAACACAGAAAGAGCTTCCATCTCAATATCCTCTCGATGTTAAGCATAAATCCTACAAAATAGTTATTAATCTTGAATTGCTTCATGATCCATGGAAAGGCACAATTAAATAACCAATCCAAGCTAAAGTCATATTATCATTCATAGAATGGTGCAATTAAGCAACCAATCCAAACTAGAGACATCATAGGATAACTCCTTACACCACGCGTGAGAAAACCTTTCACCGTCCATGATCTTTTCATAATAGCTTTTAATTCCCACATTCATTCATTTCATGCTAGAGAGGCCCTACTATTACTAATGGAAATAGTTTTGAAATCGTGGCCTATAATCATTGATGGCAAATCTGGATACCGTACTAATTAAGACCTAATTTAGGAAAATAGCCCGAAAAGCATTGATGGCAAATCTAGATGTCATTCATGTCATGTGGCCAAGCTTCATAGAACATATAGACAACCTCATCTATAAGCTTTCTTGAATCATAAACATACTTTCATGAACATGCATTCTTTTCAATAATCTATAATCTTCATCATAGTTTCAAAGTTAATGCATCTTCAAATTCATTTACATATATTTCCTAAAGAGAAGACATGCATATTTTCATAAATTCATCTTTCATAGTTCAAGACCCATATTACATCAACATAGCTTGGAAAACATGGATTATGCATGGGTTCATGGTAAATCAACTAACCACATTCAATTACTTCAATTCATGCATAAAAGTTCCCAATTCAATTAAATAAATTAGCATTGAAAGGAACCCATGACATGGAAGAAAAACCCTAACTCAATTGGGGAATTCTAACTTTGTAAATTGGAGAATATGAGAACTCCATGGAGGAAAATATTCCATGGATAAAAACTATCATTCCTCAAAGTCAATTGCTTATCTTCAATGGAGGAATTGAGACTTAACTTGAAATCCTAGGTTGAATCCTTCTTCTTCAAGCTTTCTAGAGAGAGAATGTCACGACCCAAGGGTACCCCCTAGACGTAACAAGGCACATAGCACCCTGAAAGGCACCATGTAAGCCACTTAGCATCTCATAACATAAGTAAAGAACAATAAAGAGTAAAACACATTTTCAAGTCTTAAGAAATTTTTTTCATAAAAGCAAGCGGAAGTCTAGATTTCTCTCAATTATCCATCTATAACAATTGAAGCACCAAATAGGGTCACAACCCTTACAACATAGTTCTCAAATGAAAGTACAAGAAAGAAAACTAGAAAATCATCATCCGTCCTCGAACCATGAGGACTCACCAAAAGCAAGGAGAATAGTCGATCCAAGCTTTGACAAAGAAGGAGATCACTTCAAGAGCAGGACCCTACACTTATGGAAAAGTGTAGAAAATATGGGTTAGTATAAAAATGCACTAAGTATGATAGCCATGCAATAAATCATTGAAAACATGCTAAAAAGGACATTTTGGTTAAAAACCATGCACTTTACCAAGTTTGAACTCATCATGAATACATTGGAAAACATAAGTGATAAACCATATTGTCATGCATAGATCATCATATCATAATAGCAACATATCATAAGTACCCTCAAAGTCTACTTGTGCAATGCATGAGTAAGATTACCTACCCATACTAAGTAAAGCTTCTTGAGTAGCTATGGTCCATAAATCATATTCTTGTCCATATTAACATATTAGAGAATAAGCCTTAACCGACATAGACTATGTGAGCTAAACATGGAATTCGGTGTCTACCCCATACCGAAAAGGGGTTGTCCTACTTGCCTAAGGTAGAACCATACTCTTAGTTTAGGTGGATCCACTAGCTAAAGACCTATGAGGGCACATAGTTATGGGATAAGGGGATTGCTACTAGAAAACCTAACCTCATCTAATAGAAAAGCTTCCATCCCAAGAGAATACTACTAGGAAAACCCAACCTCAACTAACGGAAGAGCTTCCATCTCATGTCAATATCCACTCGGTGCTAAGCATTAATTCCCACAATTTACATATTAAGTCTTGACTTAAATTTATAATCATGGAAGAATGTCTTGACACTCAATCCAACATAATCATACTATAGCTCCTAGATTCATTAGGTGAGAATACTTTTTCAACCCTAGAATTATCATATTGTGAGAATACCTCTCACCTCATACCATATTCATACATAATTGTGCACATAAGGATAATCATCCAACAACACAATAACTAGATCATGAACATATTCACCTTACTCTCAAAGTGTTCATAATTCATATTCATAAATCTCAAAGTCATGCATAATTCACATATCTTGTCCTTCAGGCCACAATACATCAACACATCTATAACTACTTCATTAGACATAAATGATAACATTATTCAAGTAGCCTAACTATAGCAAGCATAATCTCATATCATCCTTCTAAAATCAACAAATCACATCATAAGATCCAAATTTGGGAAATTAGGAATTTCATGGGTTCTTGGGGGAATTCATTGTAAATCAACAATAAATCATCAATTAAATCATAATACATCCTAAATCAACCATTAAAAATGTTTTTGTAAAAAATCCACACGATTGAAGTCAAACCCTAACTTTGGGGAAATCACTAGTTTCGAAATTGAATTTGGAGCGACTCCTTGGATGGAGATTATCCAAGGATGAAGGACTACCATACCTTCTTATGATTCTCCAAAAATATTGAGTCAAATATACTTATTGCTTCAAGCCCTAGCTCCAATTCTACTCTCGTTCTCTTTGAGTTCTAGAGAGAGAAATTTTATGTAGAAGATGAACTTTGTGGTTTTGATTTGGTGTAGGGAAATAATGGAGTGAATGGGTGTATTTTGACTTAAAAAGACTAATATAGTTGTATAAAAATAATACAAAATGATCTCAATTTGATAGGGCTCAAAAAGGAAATACCAAAAATAACCCTCACTTAAAGTTAGTTGCCCAAGTGCCACAAGGGGCCCCACGAGCCGTGGTCCCACTCGTGGACTTGAGGTAGTGTCTAGGTTTCCATGCCTTGTAGCCTACACGCCCAAGACAACTTCACAAGGGGGCTCCATGAGCCGTCGAGGAAGCCACGAGTCGTGGTCCCTCTCATGGACCTTGAGGCAGTGGCTGGGCCACTTGCTTGCCACCCTCACACCCCTAACTCTCCTCCACGAGCCTTCCCAAGAGCCATGGTCTTCACCACGAGCCGTGAAGTGGCTCGTGAAGGAGGGCCTTTTTTGGGCACTCTTTGGGGAGCTCACTGCCTAGGCTACAAAGGACCACACCACGAGCCATAGTCGTGGTCGTGGTCACTAGGGCAATGTCTAGGGGAGAGTGGACTTCCTTGGTCCTCTCCCTTGGCCCTTGACCACCTCCTTGACTCTTACCCTCTCGTTAAGCTCTAGTTTAGCCTATCAACTTTCTGGGCTGTTACAGAGAAATATTTGAGAGTTCTTCTTTTTGGTGAATTTGAAGAGAATGAAGTAATTTGGGGGTTGGAATCACATATATAGGGGTCTTAGTGAAAGGTAAAATGACATAGTATATGGATAAAATAATTAGGAAATGACCCAACTGCCCCTAACATAACTGCCGACCTATACACGACTGTCGACGAACCGTGGAATGACCGACGGTCCATCTTGCATTATCGTCGTCCATAGTCAGAAAGTGGTTCTTGGGGTCCTGACCTACGGACCCTCCACCACGGACCGTGGTCTGACCGACGGTCCGTTGGTCAAGCCGTGGTTCTGGACCTCTTAACTGAAGTTAGGGTGACCAACCACGGAACACACCTACGGACCGTCGTCCCACCTATGGTCTGTGGATGGTGTCGTCGTTGCTGACTCCAAGTTGTGAAAAACTGGAATTTTTACCCTTTTTGAAATCCAAGGTGTTACATTATGTCCCACTTGGGATCATTCGTCCTCCAATGAGATTCAAGATAGCACAAAAAGAGTAGGAGAGAAACTAACAACTTAATCATCAGTGCAATTTTATCAAAATGCACATAACCAAGGAGGAAAATTGACTGCAAGTTAAAACATATTCAAACTATCATAACTAAGATAGGAACTAGACCTAGCAGCCCAACATGAATACAATCACATAAATGCACATATCCGAGGAGGAAACTTCATCTCCAAGCTAAAGCATACTTTTTAAAAAATATTTTCATAAAACAAACATGCAAGATCATACTCAGATGCAAATAAACATAAAGCAATCAATTAAACTCAATCATATTTTTGAAATCAAAATTTTCATGAGCAAGCATGCATGAGGACACATGAGGATAACTAAGACACCCAAATCCTAAAGAGTGAGCCATGATGGCTAAGACCTCAAGCTAGACTCCAAGATAGAAGGAAAGAGACAGGGATACTAAGAAGTCACGTTGCCTCCAAACTTTCACCCACCAAACCATAACAAGGAACTCTTCCAAAACCAACATAGTTCTACTCACGTACCAATCATGAAGCACACTATCTTCCCCTTGGGAGCAAACCTCACTAGTCTTTTCAAATCCATATCCCTCAATCTAACCATAACATCAACATCTTAACAACCATTGATACAAGTAAACACCTAAGAAGTTTTCACAAAGATTTTCAAGGACTACTCCAAACACAATCACCATACATGGAGTCTTGTCATATCCAACAAAACATTCAATACGAAGCAATACATACTCACATGCTAAAACACCTTAACTTACTAATCACCGCATTTGGGGAATCCTCATGATCTTCTTGAGTTTGAAGAGCATAGAAAGTATCTTGTTTCCAACCACCACTAGGACCAGATAAAGGGTAGGGTTGAGCTCGTCGATGACTATCTCCCTCATTTCAAGCAACCGAAGGACAATTCCTTATTTTATGATCCCTCTTAGCAAAACCAAAATAAGAATTAAAATCGGCCAGACATTTACCCTCATGTCTTCTCCCACACTCCCTACACTTGGACCACATTTTCTCACTACCACCCTTACCTTGAGAATGATTTCTTCCATCTTACATTGAAAGTGAAGACTTACCATCATCCTTTTTTCCCTCTTTGAATCCCTAGTTTTCTCCTTAAGATTTTTTTCTTCTATTTGTTGTGCATGTATCATTAGCCGAGAAACATCCATCCCGTTAACTAGCATGGTGGTTAGGACATCTTTGACCACTAAGTCAGAAGCACCCGACACAAACTTACTCATCCTTGCCCTTGGATCGGCAACCATAGTTGGAGCATATTTAGACAATTGCGTGAATTTCAAAGCATAGTCCTTCACACTCATATCTCCTTGGCGAAGGTTAATGAACTCAAGTACTTTTGCCTCTCTCATCTTAATGGGAAAGAACTTAAATTTCTCCCAATCAAGAGGACCCTCATCTACCGCGCTCTCTTCTTTCCATTGGTTGAACCAAACTTGAGCAACACCCTTAAGTTGATAAGCGGCCAATTCCGCTTTTTCCACCAGCGTCACTCCCATGATCATCAACACATTATACACCTCATCAATGAACTCTTGAGGATCTCCCTCAACCTTAGACCCATGATAATTCAGAGGATCCATCCTAAAAACGTTCCTCACTCTAGTTGTCGTCGCACCCACATTTGGGTTCATGAGAGCTACAACCTCCCTATTTTCTTGAGCCATCATAGCTTGGGCCAATGCATGGAATGCAGCTCAAAACTCATTATTAGTCACTTTCTTGGCTATAGGGTTGACCGGCACTTGGGGAACCTCTTGTCTCACATTTTCACAAACATTCATATTCCTTCTCACGGGATTCCTTCATTGAAGCATATTCTGAAAAACATAAATAGGGGTTAGGAGAGAAAGACACCTAGAGTTACACTCTATCTCATGGTATTTAGAGTAATGAAAGGAGTGGAGTTTCCTAAACATCTTGTAGCCTCTTATTCATAAATGTGGCGCACTTCACACTTATGAACAAAACTCTACTCGACGTGGCTTATGAGACATCCTAGGACCATTCTAAACATTGTGCTTCGAATACAAAGTTTGTCACGATCCAGGGGTACACCCTAGATGTAATATGACGTATAGAACCCCGAGAGGCCCCATACAAGCTACTTAGCATTCATAACATAAAAAATAGAACAAAGGAGTTAAAACAACATTTCAAGTCCAAAGTTTTATAAAAGCAAAGCGGAAGTCTAAACACTTGTCTCAATAGCCGTCTAATACAATAGAATAAAATTGGGACTAGCCCATACATCATGTGCAAAACTGAAAATAAGAATGAAAACGAAAACAATGAAAATTTGTCCTCCAAGCATGATGACTCACCAAAGCTCGAAATCTCTCAAGTCAACTTCTAACCAAGAAACTGAGAACCCTGTCTGTTAGACCCTACATTTGGAGAAATATAGGCAAGAGTACGCGTTAGTACAAAACAATGTACCGAGTATGATAGCCATGCATAAAACATTTAAATCATGCTAAAAGGACATTTTCATGATATGCAAAACCAAGTTAAAACATATGATACAAGGGTTAGAAAACATAAAATGAAATCACAATCAAATGTAAGAAAAACAATGTTTGAACACATGTTAGATACTTACTAAAGTAACATTAGTTCATTATTATTGTGGGAATGAGCCTTAACCAACATAAAGACCATGTGAGCATAACATGATCTCCCGGTGTCTCCCACACCGAAAAGGGTTATCCTACTTGCCAAGGTAGAACCATGAATCTGAGCTAAAGTGGATCCACTAGCTAATTTATATTTATACAATCATCCTATGGGGGAACATAGGTAATGGATAATGAGATTGCTACTTGAAAACCCGACCTCAACACCGAAAGAGCTTCAATCTCAATATCCTCTCGATGCTAAGCATAAATCCCATAGAGTAGTTATTAATCTTGAATTGTTTCATGATCCATGGAAAGGCACAATAAGTAACCAATCCAAGCTAAAGTCATATTATCATCGATGAAAAAGTGCAATTAAGCAACAAATCCAAGCTAGATACATCATAGAATAGCTCCTTAGACCATGTGTGATAAAACCTTAAATCGTCCATTATCTTTTCATAATAGCTTTTAAGGCCCACATTCGTTCACATTATGCTAGAGATGCCCTACTAATACTAATGGAAATAGATTTGAAATTGTGGTCTATAATCATTGATGGCATATCCGGATACCATACTAATTAAGACCTAATTCAGGAAAATAGCTTGAAAAGCATTGAGGCAAAATTAAGATGGCATTCATGTCATGTGGCCAAGCTTCATAAAACATATAGACAATCTCATCTATTCGCTTTCTTTAATCATAAACATACTTTCACGAATGTGTATTCTTTTCAATAGTTTATAAGTTTCATCATATTTTCAAAGTTAATGCATCTTCAAATTCATTAGAGAAGACATGCATATTTTCATAAATTCATCTTTCATAGTTCAAGACCCACATAACATCAACAAAGCTTGGAAAACATGGGTTATGCATGGGTTCATGGGAAATCAACTTAAAAACATGTAATTACTTCAATTCATGAATAAAAGTTCCTAAATCAATCAAATAAATTAACGTTGAAAGGAACCATGACATAAATAAAACCCTAACTCAATTGTGGAATTCTAACATTGTAAATTGGAGAATTTGGAAACTCCATGGAGAAAAGGCTTCCATGAATGAAAACTATTGATGAGTCCACGATTTGGACTCATTTGGGGCTTTATCTTAATAGATTTAGTGTCCTCAAATGCATATTTTGTGCTAATAACTGATGTAAATCCTTGATTTTCAGTTATTTGGATTGAGGAATAAAGCATGGACACTAATGAACAAAAAGAAACAAGGCAGCTTAAAGAACGAAGAAAAGAAGGCATGATGATCGCCTAACCCATTGGGCGAGTCACCGAATGGCCATGATCTCGCCTAAAGTTCTAGTGTGCTAAGCCATGAAGGAGAAAATGAGGTCGGCGATAGAAATGAGCAATCGATCAGTCACCAAACGGTTCCACAATGCAGTGCTATATCACCCAAAGTTATAGAACTTGATTCTGCTGAAGGCCAAAGAAAAAAGGTGATGGAATTGACGAAAGGGCGGATCTTCGAGTGGATCGGCGATCCCGACTTATTGCGCTGATGGTCCTTCGCAGCGCATTTTTTACGACGATAAATACATTTTAAAATTCTTATCTATATATTTTTGTATCTAGTTTTCATTATAGAATTATCAGTTTTGAAGTTGAGAGCTGAAAACTGAGAGTATTGAGAAAATATTTCCTTAGCATTGAAGATTTCAAGATTTCCATTTTTGAGAAATTGGAAGTGGGTCTTTGAGATTCTTCAACCTTGACCTTTGTAAAGACGAAATTAATCTTACCCAATTGATGGAAACACAATTTGGTAACGATTTTTATCTTTTTATGATGTCTAGCTAAAACCCCAATTCTTGGGTGTGATTATGTGATTATGGATTGATTTAGCCACTGGTATTGTTAATTGATAGTTTAAATTATGTTTAAAAGTGATTTCATTCAGTAATGGTGGCTTAATCTAAAGGGTTGTAGTTGTAAATGCAACTCTACCTTAGTATTTTTGGCTTGCTCGAGAGACAGGTTTTAAAATCAAGATTGCTGATTTGATGGTCTGTGGGTATTGGATTGTCATGGGTTCAGCTCGAAAGAGTGAATCCTAAACCCTTTTCCACACATTCAGCTCGAGAGTGTGAATGGACTAAAGCGTAGGTTGTTCTTAATTGCTGCTTATTGGTGTTCTAGAGAAACCAATTTGATTCGGGGTAAATTGTTCGAGAGAAATTTTATCTCCACTAAAGTCTAGCTTATTCACTGATTTAAAGTTATTTACTATTAATTGCAATTACCCATTTGTCTACCTTAGCCCATAATCCAATCACATCCCACGAACCCGTCTCTATTCTTGATATTTTTGTGTTATTTGTTGTTGTAGCTGATAGTTGAAACCAAAACTCCCCTGTTATTTGACACTTGTGTTACCTCAAACTTGAACCATGCTTTTATTCGTAAATGTTTTTATATATGATTGACTTGAGAACATTCATGCTTTTTATTGATTCTCAAATATCTACCACTCCCTATGGGGTTCGACCCCAACTCACTTTGTTGGGTTATATTACAGACTAGTGTGCTGAGCCCTGAAAGAACGGATCAAATCAGCAATGAAAAGGAGATGTCGGCGTATCACCGAGCATGTTTCATGAAGCTGTACTATGTCACCCAATGATCCAAAACACGACGATGCTGAAGGCTAACGCAAGACGACGATGAACTACACCGAAGGGCGAAACACCGAGTTGATCGGCGATTCCTACTAATGTCGCCGAGTGATCCGCTGCAGCACAAATTTTTAAAAACTATAAATACTCGTTGAGAGTTGTAGCTTATTATCATATTTTTAATATAGAATTTTTAACATAGACTTTTGAGTTCTAAGTTTGGAGAGGGTTTTGAAGAACTTGAATATTCAAAGGGTTTCAACTCCAAGAATTTGGACTTGGGTCTTGTGGATTCTTCATTCTTTACTTGTTTTGAGACTTAAATCTTCATACCCATTTGAATGCAAACTCATTTTGGTATAAATTTCTATCTCTTTTACATGTCTAGCTAAAACCCCAATTCTTGGGGTGTGATTTTGTGAATATGAGTTAGATTATGTATTGGGTGTTGCTTGTTGATGGTTTATTTGTTGAGTAAATGTGATTTTGTTTAGTAGTTGTGGTGGAACTTAATGAAGTTTTAGTTGAAAATATGATTTCACCTTTGTGTTTTTGATTTGCTTGAGAGAGAGGCCGTAAAACTAAGACTACTAAATTGATGGCCGGTGAGATTGGGTCGATATGAGGTTCAGCTCGAGAGAGTGAACCTTAGTCCTTCTCCCACACACTCAGCTCGAGAGAGTGACTAGGCTAAGGCGGAGGTTGTTCTTCATGCAGCAAGTAGGTGTCCGGTAGGAACCCATTTGATTCGGGGTAAGTTGCTCGAAAGAGAATTTACCACTATAGTCTAGCCTAGTCACAAATATTCAACGGATTTACTATCAAAAGCATGTACCCAATAGTTTAGTTTATCCTGTATTCCTATCACATCCCAAGAATTTCGTCTTCTTGATTAGTACTTTTTGTATTTTTGCTGTTTTTTGCTTACTTGTGACAAACCCCATTTGTTAATTGACGCTTGCGTCACCCCTTTAATTTATAATGTTTTTAATCGATAATATTTTTAGCTATGACTAATTAGAACTTAATTTTATTTTTCTATTAATTCTCAAGCCCACTCCCTTGGGACTCGACCCCAACCCTTGATTGGGTTACTTTACTATTGTACGATCGTAGACACTTGCATTGAAATTTGGGTCTTGATTACGCAAAAATCACTATACCACAAGGCAATTTATAAGCGTCACATAAATAGAAGTAGTACACGTAGAATACGAGGTGTTACACTGGACTCCGCATAGAGCAAGAGATGGCCATGAAGGCCAAGCAAAGTCAGACCTCATTGCCATTCCCGGTCCTGATCACAGAGTTATGCCGGCGTGCTAAAGTACCCCAGGATGGTATGAGAGATATTGCGGTTACCCCTTCTTCCTCCACTAACATTCAGCGTATTAAGGTCGAGTACACTCGTGAAGAGGCTAATATGAGGAGGGCAGCTCCGGTGGATACATCCCCGGAAGTGGATATTGATTCGATACATGCAGAGGCATCTTTGCCTACTCCGGCCTCTAGGCCTTCAGGTACATCTGTCCCTTCTTCTTCTTCACAGGACCCTGGTGCCACTACCTCGTCCCAGTCTGCCAAGATTACTCAGGCGATGATCCTGAAAATGGGACACCTGGCCCATTCAGCTGATGTAAGGGTGACCCGACTTGAGAGATCCATCCCATGGATGATCGAGAGTGCCATCATGGCTGCACTGACCCCCCTCCAGACTTCTATTGACACTCTCACCACGAGAGTTGAGTCTTGTGAGAGCAGGCAGAGGGAGACCTCCGAGGTGACGGCTTTGAAATCTGAAGTAGTAGATTTGAGGAAGGACGTAGACTATCTGAAGTCTACTAACTTCATTTCATTACTGAAGGTTGTTGATGATGTGGACGCTCCTGAGACTTCTGAGATTCCTCCGGCTACCACCGTAGATATACATAGGGATGATACGACAATTGATGAGTCGGAGGCAGAGACCAGTGAAGAGCTGATAGAGATAAGGGAGGAGAGCATATATGGAGATTTGCCGGATCTTGAAGAGATGATTGTGCAGTCGGTGATCCAGACATCGCTGACAGAGACATCCATGGGTGGGTCTGATGTTTTCCGTAATCAATGACACTTCTTACCGTTCAGGTGTCTACGATCATGCAATAGTTTAGTAACCCAACCAAGGGTTGGGATCGTTCCCAAGAGAGTGGTTTTGAGAATTAATAGAAAAATAAAACCTAGTTCTAACTAGTCGTAGCTAAAGACATTAAAGATTAAAAACATTGTAAATTAAAGGGGGACACAAGAGTGTCAATTGACAAATGGGGGTTTTGTCACAAGTAAACTAAAATTAGCGAAATCAACTAGGAAATCTAAGCAATGAGAGGGGGATTCTTGGGATATGACCGGAATACGGATTAATCTAGATTATTGGGTACATGTTTTTGATAGAAGATTTATAGAACAATAGTGAGTAGGCTAAGCTTTATGTGGGAAACAGTTCTCTCTCGAGCAACTTACCCCGTTTCAAATGCGTTCCTCTCGGACACCCACTTGCCGCATGAAGACCAGCCTACACCTTACCCCACTCACTCTCTCGAGCTGAGTATTAAGATATGGGACTAGGGCTCACCCTCTCGGGCTGAGCCTCATGCCAACCCACTCTTTAGGCCATCAATCTAGTGGTCTTAGTTTCGCGACTTCTCTCTCGAGCAAGCCAAAAACACATAAGTGAACTTGTATTTTCAACTACAAATTTATTAGATTCAACCACAACTACTAGACGAAATCACCATTAAACTACATTTAATATATCAGCAAGCAAGACTCAACAATTATCTTAACCCATATTCACTAAATCACACCCCAAGAATTGGGGTTTTTAGCCACACATCAAGAGATAGAAATTTATACATAAATGAACTTGCATTCAAATGGGTATGAAGATTCAAGTCTTGTTACAGGCTAAGAATGAAGAATCCAAGAGATCCAAGTCCAAATCCTTGGAGATGAAACCCTTTTATCTTCAAGTCATCAAAACCCTCTCAAACTCAGAGCAAAAATATGAAAAGCTAATATTCTAGACTGAAAATTATAATAATGTTCAACTCTAAGTAAATATTATAATAATTTTTCCACACTTAAAACTACAACTCTAACTAGTATTTATAGTTTTCACAGATTTGTGCTGCAGCAGATCATTCGGTGTCGTTAGTCAAAATCGCCGATCAACTCGGCGATTCGCCCTTTGGTGTAGTTCATTGTCGTCTTGCACCAGCCCTCAACATTGTCGTGCTCTAGGTCATTGGACGACATGGTACTGCTTCGCGGAACTTCTTGACGATGCGTCGGCTGCTCCCATTTTCCTTCAGGGCTCAGCACACTGGAATAAAAGGCGAAGTAAGACCCTTCAGCAACTCGCCAAGTGGACTCGGTAATCCTCAGGCCTTCATTTCTTCGTTCTTTTCAGCCTTTTCATTTCCTTTTGCGACGTAGTGTCCATGCTTTCCTTAAAACTTCAAATACATGAAACTTGAGGGTTTTCATTAGATATTGAGATAAAATAAGCATTTAAGGACAAAATTTCTATTAAAATATAGCCCTAAATGAGTCCAATTTATGGACTCATCAGGGTCCAGTGAAGATGGTCCTTCTGATGTGACTTCGATACTGAGGCCCGAGATTAGAGTGATACACAGGGAATTGATGCCCTGACAGATGGAGTGACTATTTAGACAAGATCCCTGTTTACCTCCCTCTTGGTCTTACTTTTTGACTTATGGATATTATTTTGCTTGCATTTGAGGAAAAATGTTTTTATTTGTGGTGCGGTGAGGCCCACCTTTTGTGACCTTTTGTGATTATGGTTTTGTTTATATATTGGGTTTTTTAGCTATAATTGTGTTTTACACTATTTTTGAGGATGATTCAGTTTGTGGCTCCTTGTTTTTAATTCTAAATGATTTTTTGACCCTTCTGAAAAAAATTGTGTGCCACCTCTTATTTGTGTTTGAATGTGGTTGTTCTCTTGCAAATTTGAGTATCGGTCTTGAGCAATACCGATGACTTGAATAGTGCTCATAGTCGGAAAAAAGTGAATGTATGGCTACGATGAGGCCAAATGAAGTTGCATAGATAATATGTGAACTTTCTGCATCTCATTGTGACTAGCCAAGTCTCGAATTGAGTCTCTTGTGATGAACATTGCACACTAGCAAAAGTGTGGAGTTTTGTTTGACATTGGTATCAATGCCTTGGGTGTGATGAGCTTACCATGAACCATGTGTGATGACACCTAGAATTTGCCCCGTTGGTCCGGTTGACTAAGTCATGCAGGCTCTTGGGATGATCTTAGGCAACTTTGAAGAGTGTGAAACAATTTGACATTATACCTCTTTTTGTGTCCTACCTTGTGAGTGTGTGAACTCCGCTTGACCACCCTTTGAGCCATAAACTTTTCTTGCAAGAAACATGATGAAATGCAAAGAAGTCCCCTTGACCCATAGTTTTGAGAAAGATGGAACCCCTCCATACAAAAAAAGAGAGAAAAGAGAGAAAAAGAAGAAAAGAATGAAAAAGAAAAAGAATGGAAAAGTTGTGGAATAAAGTTATGATCATGCAAAAAGAAATGGGGTTTCCAACAGTCCATGGAAAGTGAATAATGGGGTGACTTGTTAGCACAAATGAAAATGATAAAGAAAAGGAAATAAAGTGTTGTTCACACCACATTTCATGAGGGTTACAACCATTGAGCCTAAATGACCATACCTTTACACTCAGCCCCATTACAAGCCTTGGAAAGACCTTTTTGATCTTGAGTAAGTTGAAACAATTGTTGGTTGGAATATAATATAAGGGCAAACCTATGGGTGAAATCATGCATTGTGTTCATCTTTGTGAGTGTGAGTGTTGCATTCGATTCCAGAGCTTTAAATTGTGAACCATTGTGTGTGAATATGGAATCATTCTTTTTGTGAGGGCATTTCAGTACCTTTGTTGAGCTTGAACTTGCATTTGAAGCAAGTATTGTGAACTTGAGAATCTTTGATAATGGTGAGTCACAACTTGAATCTTTGAGTGCACAATTGATCCTTGCATGAGTAGGTTGAGTCTTTTTGTGTGCATTTTTGATTGAGTCTTTTGTAGCATTGTTTGAGACATCCTTTTTGAACTGTCGAACTTGAATTTTACTTGAGGACAAGCAAAAGTTTAAGTTGGGGGTGTTGATGAGTCCATGAATTGGATTCATTTGGGGTTTTACCTTAATAGATTTAGTGTCCTTAAATGCATATTTTGTGCCAATAACTTATGTAAATCCTTGATTTCAGGTATTTGGATTGAGGAACAAAGCATGGACACTAATGAGCAAAAAGGAGCAAGGCAGCTAAAAGAACGAAGAAAAGAAGGCCTGATGATCGCCTAGCCCATTGGGTGAGTCGCCAATGGCCATGATCTCGCCTAAAGTTCAGTGTGCCACGCCATGAAGGAGAAAATCAGGTCGGCTATAGAAAAGAGCAGTCGGCGAGTCGCCGAACGATTCCGTGATCCAGTTTTATATCGTCCAAAGTTATAGAACTTGATGTTGCTAAAGGCCAAAGCAAAAAGGCGATGGAATTGACCAAAGGGAGGATCGCCGAGTGGATCGGCAATCCCGACTTATTGCGTCGAATGGTCCTTCGCAGCATATTTTTGGCGACTATAAATACATTTTTAAATTCTTATCTATTTATTTTTGTATCTAGTTTTCATTATAGAATTATCAGTTTTGAAGTTGAGAGCTGAAAACTGAGAATATTGAGACAATATTTCCTTAGCTTTGAAGATTTCCATTTTTGAGAAATTGGAAGTGGGTCTTTGAGATTCTTCAACCTTGACCTTTGTAAAAACGAAATTAATATTACCCAGTTGATGGAAACACAATTTGGTAATGATTTTAATCTTTTTATGATGTCTAGCTAAAACCCCAATTCTTGAGGTGTGATTATGTGATTATGGGTTGATTTAGCTGCTGGGTATTATTAATTGATAGTTTAAATGATGTTTAAAAGTGATTTCATTCAATAATTGTGGTTTAATCTAAAGGGTTGTAGTTGCAAATGCAACTCTACCTTCGTATTTTTGGCTTACTCGAGAGAGAGGTTTTAAAACCAAGATTACTGATTTGATGGTCTGTGGGTATTGGGTTGTCATGGGTTCAGCTTGAGAGAGTGAACCCTAAACCCTTTTCCACACATTCAGCTCGAGAGAGTGAATGGACTAAAGCGTAGGCTATTCTTAACTGCTGCTTATTGGTGTTTGAGATAAACCAATTTGATTCGGGGTAAATTGTTCAAGAGAAATTTTATCTCCACTAAAGTCTAGCTTATTCACTGATTTATAGCTATTTACTATTAATTGCAATCCCCAATTTGTCTACCTTAGCCGATAACCCAATCACATCCCAAGAACCCGTCTCTATACTTGATATTTTCGTGTTATTTATTGTTGTAGCTGATAGTTGAAACCAAAACTCCCCTGTTATTTGACACTTGTGTCACCCCAAACTTGAACCATGCTTTTATTCGTAAATGTTTTTTTATCTATGATTGACTTGAGCATATTCATGCTTTCTATTGATTCTTGAATACGTACCACTCCTTGTGGGATTCGACCCCAACTCACTTAGTTGGGTTATATTACTAACTAACGATCGTTGGAAGTTAGTATTGGATGAAGTGTCTTGATACATGAAATTAATTATCACACCTCAAAGCCAATCGTTTATCTTCAACGGAGGAATTGATACTTGACTTGAAACCCTACGTTGAATCCTTCTTCTTCAAGCTTTCTAAAGAGAGAAATATTTGAGAGTTCTTCTTTTTGGTGAATTTGAAGAGAATGCAGTGAATGAAGTAATTTAGGGGTTGGAATCACATATATAAGGGTCTTAGTGAAGGGTAAAACGACGTAGTATGGGGATTAAATAATTAGGAAAAGACCCAACTGTCCCTAACATAACTGCCGACCTACCAACCTATGAACCACTACCGACGGACTATGGACTGACCGATGGTCCATCTTGTACGACCTTCGTCCATGGTTAGAAAGTGGTTCTTAGGGTCCTGACCTACGAACCCTCAACCACGTACTGTGGTCTGACCGACGGTCCATTGGTCATGCCTTGGTTTGTGACCTCCTGACTGAAGTTTGGGTGACCAACCACAGACCACACCTACGGACCGTCATCCCACCTATGGTCTGTGGATGGTGTCGTCGTTGCTAACACCAAAAATAAACCACAAATCATTCGTACCAATTCCATAGAAAGAACATGCATATCTTCATAAATTTATAATGCATAGTTCATGAGTTTATCATAAGATCATGGCTCAAAAGCATAATTTAAGCATGGGAAACCGCTATTTTAACTAAATATCATAGATTAACATCAAATAATATATTAGAAGATTTCATTTATCATATTCAATCATAATTGGAAGACACCCACATTCTTTGAAGTGAAATCCTAATTTAATAATTTGAAAATTGAATTGGGAACTTGAAATCTTTAGGGACCCATGGCGGAAAAGACTCCATGGGTGAATACACACATACTTTGATGCCAAAAGCCTAAGAATAATAGAGAATTTAGGGACTTGAATGAAACCCTAACTCTTCTTCTTCTTCCTTAGACTTGAGAGAATTTGGGAGGATGAATCTGGTCAACCATTTGCGAATTTAAGAGAATCAGTTCAAAATGAGTAATTTGGGGGTTTAAAAATGTTTATATAGGACCTAGGGTAGAAGGTAAAATTACATAGTATTGGGTTAAAATAATTAGGAAAAGACCTAATAGCGCCTTTTAAAATAACTGTCGAACCTTAGCCACGGTTTGGACCTACATTCTGTAGGTCCTTTTACGAACCGTATGAGTAAACCGTAGATAGGTTACTGTGACCCTTAATTTGACCCTCTTTTGATAGAACTCATGTACAGTTCGTAGGTCACCCTACGATCCGTACATGCCATCTGTAGAACCCATCGTTGATCCTCATAATTTCACTAGGTGTGGGACTCACCTACGAGGCCTATCTGCGACTTAAACAAAGGTTGACAAATTGTCCCGGTGAACTGTAAAAATGGTATTAGAACTTGAATTTTGAAAAATTATTTTCTCACTACCTACGGTTTCCATCTACAGCCTGTAGAAGCATCTATGGTCTGTAGATGGGACCCGTAGATATAGACACCAACCTAAATCAACATTTTACCTTCTTTTTCCAAATTCGAGGTGTTACAATTTTTCATCTTTACTATAATTTTCACTCAAAATTTTAGTTTTTTCTTATATATTTATTTTATTGTAGAATAATAAATATATCAAATAATCGTGCTTTTATACTCTTAGATGCAAAACTAGTGGTCGTTATTTTCATTACTCCATAATATTTATTACCTCTAAAATAATTAATAGTCATATTCATGACATTATTTGTTATTCATATTATAGTTCTATAAATAGAAGGATTGTAAGACTTTGGAGAAATGATCACGTTAGCCTTTTAAATTCTTAAATTTCCAGTAGTCATTATATTCATTATTTAGTTTAACTTGAAGAATAAAATAAGGGCTATTGAATGGTTATCATGCAATGACCCTTAGGTTATTGGTGTTTATGCCTCCCGCTCATCGTTTAAGCTTTATTATAGTGACCCCAAATCATTTATGACTTGCTGGGACTGAAAGTTTGGTCACCTCGACATTCGTTTAGTTTATGTGCGAGTTTAAGAGTTTTGGAGCTTTTGAACCTTGAATGGTCAATTTTGACCAAAAGTTTAGGAATATGACCTCAAAATCGAATTTTGTCAATTACATCAGCTGGAAAGGTCATTTTAGGCTCAGAGCATAGTCAACATGCCTATCGTAGCTTTCAGTGTGAGTCTATGGGATTAGACATTCTGACTTTCAAGTTAAGGCCTATGTTTGACTTTAGTCAACATTCTGTGTACTCGAGTTCGAATGAGAATTCCATCTGCATGGTTAGCTCCGGAATGTTGAGTTTGGCCTATAAGAACCTTTTGTTTAGATCTCGAGGCCTCTGGGCTATTTCTGAGCCCATTATGGATTTGGGCATTAAAATGAAATTTGGGTGTGAGACCCATTTTTCCTTGAAACGACCTTTGATGGAGGTTTTGATCATTCTATTTAGTCCCGAATGTTGAATAGATGGGGTAGCAAATTATATTTGTGCGCATGGGGTTCTGAATGAATCCCAGGCACCCGATTAGAGTTTTTGAGCCTTAGCACATCAATTGATTTGCTGATAGCTGAGGCATGCCCCGCGTTCACATGCCTAGGGCTGCGTTCACAAAGGGTTGGTGCCTTGGCAGGAGCGTTTTCACCCTTAAGCTTGTGATTTCTCCGCTGTCTGAACTCTGATTTTGGCGATTCAAAGTCTTGTGTGTTTGTTGGAAGAATGGCTACGTGATATTATGCTTGGAGTGCATTGAAGAACAGTCATTTGAGGTGAATATCTCTTATATAGCTATTGCCCTTTCTTTGATCTAAGATCAAATTTGATTTCTCATTACCTGTTGTTATGTTGGCTATTTTAGGCCTTGAATTGTATTCAAAATTAAAACATAAGTTTGAGGTATTGTTCAGGACCTTTTGACGGAGTCAATTCTAGAAATTATAGCATGAATCCCACGATTCTTATTTGACTCTAATATTGGTTCATCTCCATTTTATACAATTCTCATGCCTAAACAACCATATTGACGTTGTGATCCTATTCTTGATAGTGTGGCAGTGTGTGGAGACTGTTAGGATAGGAAAAGCTCTAGACTTATGATTTAGAGCACGTGATGTTGGCCTACAAGTAGACTACATCTTCCTTTCTGATGAGATCGAGCCTGTGTATGTGAATTCATGATTATTAGAGTAAATTGGGGGTGAGTACCTAGTATTCCTATTTTCTCTTTTAAGATACCATATCTTAGGGTTGATTGACACTATTTTGAGGGTAGTACCATATTTGCTGAGGTTGTATGTGTGTTGACGCATGCTATGTGATTTAATTGTGTTGTTACGTGTTTTCTGAAGCATGTTCAGCATTAGGCTAGGATATAATATTATTTCCTTGAACTCGTGAACCTTGTGACTTTGGAATGTCTATGACGTCATTCAGATGACCTAGGTCCTTGTAGATTAGCGTAGAAGACTTAGCTCTGATAGTATGAGCCTTAGCCTAGGCGGTTGTGAAACCTTATGGACATACTAGTTTCTCTCCCCATCTATACGACTCAAATGAGTTATCAGACAAATTATTACTCATGAAGACTTAGGATTGGGTTATTCAAGGCTTGGATCATTCCATAGATGCTCGTGGGTGGATGTCATTCCATGATTACTTGGTCTTGATATTGGAATCCTATTCGGAGTCGTCATGCCTTCTATCACTCTTGCTAGTAGGGATGCGAGTTGATTGGACACTATTATTATTTCTGATTTGAGGTCAATGTTCGCGGTTTGAGGCCATCATCTCTAGTTTGAGGTTGATGTTCATGGTTTGAAGTCGTATTCCCAATCTGAGGCTGATGCTTTGTTGTTTGAGACCATAACCTCTAGTTAGAGACTATCACTTAGGGTTCGAGGCTCAGTGTACCCTTGTGGGATCTAGTTTATTGGCACTTCTTTCTTGTAGATTAGCTATTTTGTGTACCTGTCGGGCGTTTAGGGGTTCGTTCGGGTTTAATTTAAACTTACGCACGAGTGTTCCTTCTGGGCTTATGGGGTCCAACTAGGTTTAAGTTAGCAGTACTTAGATTTACTTTAGGTATGCTTGTGTGCTTTCTTTTCATATCCTCTTTGAACTCTAATTATGTCTAGATTCTATCTTTTCTGTTTGTCTTTACCTTTCATGCTCAGTTGGCCTATGATGCCTAATTAGTATCTTTTCTTTGGTACTTATGCTACACTCTGCATCGTTTCCATGATGCAGGTCCTTGTACCAGTTACTAACAGTGATCATTTATGCCATCTTTTGCAACTTATGGATATCAAAGATGAGGGTGAGCACTTGAAATCCTAGACCAGCCTGTCTCATTCTATATATATGTTAGCTAGTCTTTTACCTTTGAGATGGCTTTTTTATGGTCCACTTCTAGGACTTGTACTTGTTCATATCAGACAACTATGTACTCATGACTTTTAGTTTATAAGAGGGTTTTCGTTGTACATATTTTTGGTTTGTATCCACTTTTGTGTTTTTGTAATGTTGGTGTTATTTTCTAGTTAGTTCTACCCCTTGTACTCATTACTTGTTATTCTGGGTACGAGTTGTCTTACTTACTAGTAGGTTATAGTAGGTGCCATCATCACTTGGGAAGTTGGGTTATGACAAGTTAGTATCAAAGCCCCAAGTTCACCAGTCACATTTGTATAGAGCTAATGCCTAGTAGAATCCTATAGAATGGTGCAGAGACATCCACATCCTATCTTTGGGAGGCTACAGGGTGTCCTTAGGAGTTCTTCTCTTTTGTATCACTTTTGTGCAACATGTGTGTTATTTGTTTCTTGGAATCTCACTTATTTTACTCCTTTTGTAGGATGACTCATGTGCGTCGCGAGGTGGCTCGGGGTAGGGTTGTGACAAGTTGCTATCAGAGCCCCAAGTTCACTAGTCTCACTTGTATAGAACTAATGCATAGTAGAGTTTTACATATCGGTGCGAAGATGTTCATGTCCTATCTTTTGGAGGCTATAAGGTGTCCTAAGGAATTCTTCTCTTTTGTACCACTTTTATGCAGCATGTGTTGTTATTGGTTTCTAATTGGAATCTCATTTGTTTCACTCTTACGCACCTCGAGGCGGTTCAGGGTAGGGGATAACCCCCCTTGTCACGTAGCAGTGTGGCACCACCCTAGTTAGAGAGTCGGGTCCAGATCCCGCATCATATCCTCCAATATCCCATCTTCCAGAGCATTCGGTGGGCCCAAGACCAACTCAACCACCACCCAGACTAGCTATGGCTCCAGATCTCCAAGAAGACATTACTCAACTCTTGACTATGCTGGGTAGCATGCAGTCGGCGCCAACATTTGTGCCAGTACCGACACCTACACCAGCAACAGGTCAACATGACCATCTTGCACCAGAGGTACCTCGGGCCCAGGTACCACCTGGGAACCTGTGATTGCGACCAAAGCTATGCCGCTACAGGAGCAAAAGATTCTTGTAGTGTGTTTTAGGCTTTCACCTCTAGGAATTTCTTGGGTGGTAGGTGAGGATGACCACGAGTTTCTTCCTACTTTTCGTGAGTGGCTGTATACGATGGGCTTTGTAGAGTGGAGAGGAGCCAACTTTACTGTTCATCAGCTAGATAGGACAACCATGCAGTGGTGGAATACCTTTATTGAGACTAGGCCAGTTGGGTCTCCTTCAGTCACCTAGACCAAGTTTTCTGAATACTTTTTGGCCAAGTTCGTCCCTCGCAATGTCAGAGATCAGCCTAGGGATAAGTTCTCTAGGTTGGAGAAGTGTTATATGACTATGTACGAGTACGAGGCAACATTTCACGCGCTCTCCCACCATGCAACCATGATTCTACCTACTAAAGAGGAGAGAGCTCAATTTTTTGTTCATGGGTTGAGCCTTCAACTATGGATTGAGGCTCAGACTATGGTATTCGCGGGTTGTTCTTTTTTAGATATTGTTGATCATACCCTCACTATTGAGAAACTTTGTCGTGAGGCCCAAGGGGGCAATAACAAGAGGGTAGTTATAATGGGTCCTGTTTCGGGAAAAGGGACTCTTATGATAGGCCTAGACAACAGTTTAGCAGGGTAAGCCCAGGAGGCCTGTTTAGGCCTCATTGCAGCCTTCAGAGGGTGACCGGTACAACAGGAGTGAGGTTGACTCTAGTTAGAGTCATGGGTTCCAAGCTAGTGCTTTCGGCATTGGTTGTCATTCTTCTAGAGTAGATCATCTTCAAGTTGCTTTGAGTGTATGGATCCTAATCATAGGTTTAGATATTGTACATGCGTAGGTAGATTGCTCCACGTTCACCAGCAGCACCTCCAGTGAGGGGTCAAGGTCATAGTTAGGACCATTATGGTGGATAACAAGGTATTTGTGGTGGTCTAAGGGTGGCAGGTCCGGTGGTAGGACTGATAGCCAGGGGAAGATGTGATAGGGCCATTTCTATGTAGTTCCAACAAGGGTGGAGGATGAGGCATTGGATGATGTGATCACATGTACGATTCTCCTATGCCATCAACCGACCTCAACTTTATTTGATCTAGGCTCTACCTATTTTATATGTCTGTTTATTATGCTTCTCATATGGGTACGAATTTTGAGCCTATAACAGAGTCGTTGCATGAGTCAACCCCTGTAGGTGAGTCTTCAGTAGTGGATCATATGTTTACCTGTTGGAGTGCATTGAAGAACCTCCATTTGAGGTGAATTTCGCCTTTATAGCTATTGTCATTCTCTTTGATTTAAGCTTAAATTTGAGTTTTTGTTGCTTGTTGTTGTGTTGTCTATTTTAGGCTTCGAATTATGTTCAAATTTTGAACACAAGTTCGAGGCATAGTTTATGATCTTTTGACAAAGTAAATTCTGGAATTTTTGACACGAATCCCATGATTCCTATTTGACTTTAGAATTGGTTCATCTCTATTTTATGCGATTTTTGTGTCTAAACGACCGTACTGATATTGTGATCCTATTCTTGATAGTGTGGCAGCGTTTGGAGGTTGTTAGGAAAGGAAAAGCTCCATTCTTGTGATTTTGAGTGCGCACGGTTGGCTACAGGTAGGCTAGACTTCCTTTCTAATTAAATTGAGCTTGAATGTGTGATTCATGATGATTAGTATGAATTAAGGGCAACTACCTAGTATTCCTACTTTCTCTTCTTAAATACCATGTTTTATGGTTCAGTGACATTGTTCTGAGAGTAGTACCATGTAGTTGGGGTTGTATGTGTGTTGTCGCATGCTATGTGATTTACTTGTGTTGCTACATGTTTTTTCTAAGCATGTTCGGCCTTAGTGTAGGACAAACTAGTGTTGCTTAGACCCGTCAATCTTGTGACTTTGGTATGTCTCTGACATCGTTTGGATGGACTAGGTCCTTGTTGAATGGTGTTGGGTCTTATAGTATGAGCCTTAGCCTAGGTCGTTGCGCAACCTTGTGGACCCTCTACTTTCTCTCCTCATCTCTATGACTCTGATGAGTTATCGGAGGGATTACGTCTCGTGAAGACTTGAGATTGGGTTATTCTAGGATTGGAGACTTCCATGGATGCATGTGGGTGAATGTCGTTCCACAATGACTTTGTCTTGATGTTGGAATCCTCTTCGAAGTCAACATGCCTTATGTCACTCTTGCTAGCGGGGATTGGAGTTCACTGGACATTATGATTATTTTTTTATCGAGGCCGTCACCTTCAGTTTGAGGCTGATATTCATGGTTCAAGGTAGAATTTCGAGTCCGAGGCTGATGCTTTATGGTTCTAGGCCGTCACCTCTAGTTAAAGGCATTCACTTTGGGTTTGAGGTCTAGTGTACGCCTGCGGGATCTGGTTTAGAGGCACTTCTTTCTTGTAGACTTAGCTATTTTTTGTATGATGAGTCTACAAATTGGACTCACTTAGGGTTTTATTTTAATAGAAATAGTGTCCTCAAATGCCTATTTTATCTCAATATCTGATGAAAACACTTTAAGTTTTAGGTAGTTGAATTTTAGTGGAAGCATGGACACTTAGGCGCCAAAAGGAACAAAGAGGCTGAAAAGAATGAAGAAACTGAAGCCTGAGCATCGCCAAAGGGACACACTCTGCACTTTGTTCCAGTACGCGAAGCCCTGAAGGAAGTGGATCAAAAGGTGATGAAAGGAAAAGTTGGCGTGTCGCCAAATAGTTCCGCGAAGCATAAATATACCGCCCAATGATCCAGAACGTAGAGAGAGAGGTTGCGAAACCAAGACCGCTAGACTGATGGCCTAAGAAGTGAGTCGACATGAGGTTCAGCCCGAGAGTGTGAGTCCTAGTCCCATATCCTAACACTCAGCTCGAGAAAGTGAGTGGGGTAAGGCGTAGGCTGGCCTTCATGCGGCAAATGGATGTCCGAGAGGAACCCATTTGAAACGGGGTAAGTTGCCCGAGAGGGAACTTATTTCCATCTAAAGCTTAGCCTAGTCACTATTATCTTGCAAATTTCCTATCAAAAACATGTACCCAACGATTTATATCAATATATATTGCGGTCACACCCCAAGAAATTTTCCCCATACTTGATTTTCTCTTTATTTTTGTTGTTTTAGCTGCTTGCGACAAAACTCCCTTTGATATTTGACACTCTTGTGTCACCCACTTGAATTTACTTTGTTTCTATTCAAAAATTTCTTTTAAACTACAACTAATTAGAAGGAAATTCTAGTTCAACTACTATTTTCACTACCACTCCCTTGGGACACAACCCCAACCCTTGGTTGGGCTACTATATTATCGACGATCGTAGACACTCGAACCGTAGGTTAGTATCGTTGGTTAAGCATCAGTGTACCTGTCGATCGTATGGGGGTCCCTTCTGATTTTATTTAAACATGCACATGAGTGTACTTTCTAGGCTTATGGTGGTCCAGTTAGTGTCTAGATTCTATCTTTTCTGACTGTCTTTACCTTTCTTGCTAAGTCGGCTTACGATGCCTTCTAAGTACCTTTGCTTTGGTACTTATGCTACACTTTGCATCATTTTCGTGATGCAAGTCCTAATACCAGTTACCAGCGGTGGTCGTTCGTGCCATCATTTTTAGCTTGTGGATATCAGAGATTAGGGTGAGCACTTGACATCTTGGACCAGCCTGTTTCCTCTGTATATATGTTAGCTAGTCTTTTGCCTTTGAGACGGCTTGGTATGGTCCACTTTTGGGACTTGTACTTGTTCATATTAGACATCTTTGTACTTGAGAATTCCAGGTCATGGGAAGGCTTCCATTGTAGATAGTTTTGGTTTGTTTTCCTATTGTTGGTGTTATTTTCTAGTTAGTTCTACCCTTGTACTTATTACTTGTCGTTTTGGGTAAGGGTTGACTTACCTTCTGGTGGGCTATAGTAGGTTACATCATGACTCGGGAAGTCACGTTGTGATAAATCGGCTTGCGGGAATGGATGTCAACAAGAGCTTGGAATATTGTGTATTGATTTAGTATTTTTATTTTTATTTTTTAATGATTAGGATTGTAAGAATAATGTTGCGTTTTTTTTGTAGTTCTCTTAATGATTTCTCTTTGTTTAGTATTTTATATAAAAGATTTTTGTTGTCGTAAGTTAATATTTTCTTTTGGTTCAAAAGAGTAACTTATGTCTTTGTTGTATGTTATCTAACTACTAACCAAACATTTTTCTCTTTGAAATCAATTATATGTTTGGATAAATATATATTGACATCTTATTATGCGGACAAGTTCCACTAGGTATGTAATATAATATGATATAAATTTTTATATAATGATAATGTAATTTTTAGAGTTTAAACTTTTGAGTGTTTGAATATAATGTATACAGTGTAAAAAATAGGAGTAAATGTATGAGACATATAGTAATGCGACAAGGTGGCATTGGAATAAAAGACAGCCTCCACAAAACTCATCTTTTCATGTTCACAAGTCAGACGAAATGAGGCGACCCTCACAGTTGAAGCTGCAAAGTGTTGATATTATATGAAGGGCAAAAGGTGAAGAATAATGATAGTGAAGGGCAAAAGGTGAAGAATCAAGATTCATTCATTCATTCATTCATGTCTAGGGAAGGAAAGGAGGAATCTGGAAATATTTGGAAATCAAGATTTGCGAGTCTCATCCTTCAACTCTCTCACACTATGCGTGGTTTCAAACTCAAAGATCGTTGTAAGACTACTCAAGTCCATGCTTACAACACTAACCCTTTTCCTATTTCCCCAACTTCTTCCAAGCTCCAATACCCTACAATCAACTCCATTTTGTCTGAATCTCCTTTTCTTCCCTATGGCCTTCCAAAAACACATTCTTTCGAGCCCCCACTTGACCTTTCTCTCAAATCTCTTGATTTCGTTCAATCTTTAGCTGACCTTTACCGAAAACTTCAGATGACACAAGATTTTAATAAATCTTTGCTTCATTTAGAGCAATATGCTCTCTTGTACACCCTTGGTGATCCAAAGTTGCTACGTAGGTGTCTTCAATCCGCTCGTCAACATGCTGTTGATGTCCATTCCAAGGTCGTTTTGTCTGCTTGGTTGAGGTTTGAAAGGAGAGAGGATGAATTGGTAGGATCATCAGCTTTCGATTGTATTGGAAGAGTTCTTGAATGCCCCAAAACTGCTTTGCTACATGGCTATGATCCCAAATCAGTTTTTGATCATTGCCAATCTCATCCCCCACCTAATCAGATCTCAGATGCCAATAATTTCCTCACCTCAGAAAACGATGGGGGGATAATTCACTTTTGCATACATAATCAGGAAGTCAACTGTATTCGAGGTAGAATTGCAGCTCTCTCTGCTCCATTAAAATCAATGTTGTATGGTGATTTCATTGAGTCTGATAAGGAAAAAATTGATTTTACACACATTGGCATATCTGTCGATGGAATGAGAGCTGTAGATTCCTTTAGTAGGACTAGAAGATTTGATTCCTACCCACCCAACATACTTCTGGAGCTTCTTTCATTTGCAAACAGATTCTGTTGTGAGGAACTCAAGTCTGCTTCTGATTCTTACTTGGCGTCTTTGGTTTCTGATATTGATGAGGCATTGATTCTAATTGATTATGCTCTGGATGAGAGAGCACCTCTGCTTGTGGCGTCTTGCTTGCAGCTAATGCTAAGAGAGCTTCCAGGTTATTTGTATAATCCAAAAGTTCTCAACACATTTTGTAGCTCTGAGGCTAGGGAGAGACTTGCCACAGTTGGGCAAACTTCTTTCCTCTTATATTATTTCCTTAGCCAGGTAGCAATAGAAGATAACATGATGTCCAAAGTTACACTTATGTTGTTGGAGAGATTGAAGGAGTGTGCGACTGAAAGATGGCAAAAGGCACTAGCTATGCATCAACTTGGATGTGTGTTGCTTCAAAGGAAGGATTACAAAGAAGCTCAACGTTATTTTGAGATGGCAATTGAGGCTGGCCATGTTTATTCAGTAGTAGGTGTTGCACGGGCTAAATTCAAGCAAGGGCAGCGGTTTTTGGCTTTTGAGCTAATTAATGGTATTATTTCAGAGTATACACCTATGGGGTGGATGTACCAAGAGAGGTCTTTGTACAGCTTAGGCAAACAAAAGATTTTGGATGTTAATGATGCCACCAGATTGGATCCCGCCCTTTCTTTTCCATACAAATACAGAGCCATTGTGATGGTAGAAGAGAACCAGATTGAGGCTGCTATTGCGGAGATAAATCGAATTGTTGGTTTTAAGGTCTCTCCAGACTGCCTTGAACTGCGGGCTTGGTGTTTTATTGCACTTGAGGATTATCAATCTGCTATAAGAGATATCCGAGCATTGTTGACTCTAGAGCCAAACTATGTGATGTTTCGTGGGAAAATGAGGGCTGACCACCTGGTTGAGCTTCTCAGTCTGCACGTCCAGCCGTGGAGCCCTGCAGATTGCTGGATGCAACTCTACGATCGATGGTCATCTGTTGATGATATTGGTTCACTGGCTGTTATACACCAGATGCTCATAAATGATCCTGGGAGGAGCATTCTGCGATTCAGACAATCTCTGCTCCTATTACGGTAGTTTATTGAGACATTATCTTTTGAATTTTGCTGCAAGTTAAAGCTGTATGCACAATTCATACCTTCTTTAGATCCTGACATCCGTTTCCTTCATTTTTGGGGAATGCAAGCAAAAACGAAAAAAGGGAAAGACTGATCATTGTGATGAGAGATAAACTTTTTGTGGCGATCTATTGATCATAATCTTGTTGTCTCATGTGGTATGTTATGTTTAAACAGCATGACTATTGATTGTAGCATATCAAGCCTGGGTTTTAAGTTATGAGATGTGTAGTAAAAGTTGAAATTGATAACTTACGAAGCAACTTTATCCTAACTATTTTTATTTGGATTGAATCGACAAATGTGAATGACATATAAATAGATTTGGGAAAAAACTGGCAATATAGGTCATTCATAGACAGAAAAGCCTTATCATGGGTAACACTCCATGCTGTTGATTTTCATAATCATTTGATAGAAGCACATCCTATAACTTATGTTTACCTAACACACTTTACATGCAGGTTAAATTGTCAAAAAGCTGCAATGCGCAGTTTGCGCCTCGCCTGGAATCATTCCACCTCCACATATGAAAGGCTTGTGTACGAAGGATGGATTTTATATGACACTGGACATCGTGAAGAAGCACTTGCCAAGGCTGAGGAATCCATTTCTCTCCAAAGGTCATTCGAAGCCTTTTTCCTTAAAGCGTATGCTCTAGCTGATGCAACTCTGGATTCTGAATCTTCATCTTATGTCATCCAACTGTTGGAGGAAGCACTTAAATGTCCTTCAGATGGTCTTCGCAAGGGACAAGTGGGTCATTTCTCCAAACTAGTTCTCTTGGTGTTTCTGTAAATGAATTTATTCATGTTATGTTTTCTTGGCAGGCATTAAATAATCTAGGGAGTATTTACGTGGATTGCAATAAGCTGGACCTTGCTGCAGACTGCTATGTCAGGGCCCTCGAGATAAAGCATACAAGAGCTCATCAAGGGTTAGCTCGTGTATATCATCTAAAAAGTGATCGGAAGTCTGCTTATGAGGAAATGACTAAGCTGATAGACAAGGCTCAGAACAAGGCGTCAGCTTATGAAAAACGGTCAGAGTATTGTGATCGTGACCTGGCAAATGGTGATCTCAGCATGGCCTCACTATTGGATCCTTTAAGGACTTACCCTTATAGATACAGGGCTGCAGGTACATTATCACTTTCAATAGCTTTGCCACCCTTGCTTGTTACAAACTTCTTTGTTCAGGAAGAGATTGCTAAAATTCTGACTAACAACCTGACTGTAGGATGACGAATAAAACTTGTTATATGAATTTGAACTGAAGTTCATCTGTGATTATATTTGAGGGGAATATTTTCATAGTTTCTATTACTAATTGTGTTAAAAGTCCTGGTGTAACCTAGAGAAGTTTCACAAATAGTAAGCAATATTTGTTGCTTGTGGGACTGGGCTTGAACGGATGAATCTTCTTATTGAAAATGCAACTCAGTTTTTTGAAGGATTATTAGTGTTGTTAAAGGATGAATACATGTCCGTAGGGATGGCAATGGGGCTGGGCGGGTTTTGGGCTATGCGGTCCGGAGCGGGTTTAAGGATATGTGGGGGCGGGGGCGGGGGCAGGGACAGGGGGCGAGGGCTGGGGCTGGGGCGGGGCAGGTTAACATATATATTTTTTTTAAATTAATGGGTGCGGGTTGCGGGTTTATGTGGGGTCAAACAGAACAAAAGTTTTAAAAAATAGTATTTCTAAAACCTTGTGAAATACTAACTACAATGTTAGGAAAGAAATTGTATTCTGCTAATTCAAATTAACAAAAAGTTAATTTAACTACTCATTTCTGTAAGGAGAAATGAATAGCACTGTGTTCTGCTATTTGAAATAGATAAATAATATTGTATTCTGCTTCTGCTATACACATAAAAATAGGAAATAAATTCAATAACTAAAAACTATCCCTAATCCTATTTTGGAGGAGAAGCAAATTATGCTGGATGGGGGAAGATTTATGCCCCCACCCCCACCCCCACCCCGTCCCATTGCCATCCCTACATGTCCGAACTGCCAAGAAAAAAGTTCAACCAAAAATTGCAATAGAATCACTTGAAAGAGCCTTTATATAGGAGAATACCGTCTCTTTTCTTCTTCTAGGATTGCGATTACTATGACTCTTATAATTTAAATACGGTCTTCTAACACATTTGCCATGGTCAGTGATCTTCTTTTTTTCCATGTCTCAGCTTCACCTTATAACATAGTTTAACAGTAAATCTCCTATCCTTGCTGCCAATCTAAAGTATAGTCTTTCACATCTTCCTCTAATACCACAATTTCCAGTTTCTGCATCAAAAAGTTCAAATCTTCCCTTTCTAAATCATTTGAATTCCTTCTAAACTGCAGTTTGTGTGGGTCCAATAATTAAATAGATTGAAATAAAATAAAGTAAAAATAGAAGGACAAAGATAAGGAATAAAAATGAATTAAGCAATTTGCAATATGTAGCAATTTGTGTGCGTTAGAATTAATTCATTCTGATTGGTAAAAACAACAGCTCCTCTTCCTATTAAAATTAATAGGATTGTTGGTCTTTCAGTTGAAATACACCCAAAAATAAATAAATATGAGAGCTATAAAGAGGAGATAGAGTAATCCACAAGTTCTTTTTAGTCTGTGAGAAAACAGAGCGGAAGTAACATTGTAGTGAGTTGTGTTTTTTTCCCGTTTAAGGTGTAGTAATCTCTTTACACTGCCAAGTTGTAAAAGTGTTGTTATAATTATACTTTGTTTAGATATATATTTTACCCCGTTAAAAGATTTGTTGTAGTTGTTACTTTCTTGTTTTTGCTATTTAGCGTGGACATAATTCCTAGGTGGCATTATTATTTTCAACAATGTGGTATCAGAGCCATGACAAATAATTGTCCATTGTCTTTTCAGTACCCGTCTCACAAAAGAAAATTATGAAAAATTGTGTCTACGAATGAAAGTCATTCTTGCTCCTAAGATGCTTAGGAAATTGTAGACAATGGGTACACAAAACCCGCTAATGAGGAAAGTCCGTCTCAAAATAAAAAAGATGTACACTTCAGAATTGAAGGATTTTAGGCCCATTAGTCTGATTGGCAGTGTCTATAAATCATATCCAAGATCCTAATAGAAAGGCTTAAGAAAGTGATGTCTAAGTTGGTGGATAAACATCAAATAACTTTCATTAAGGGTAGGCAGATCATAGATGCCATTCTTATTGCCAATGAATGTGTGGATGTGAGGAACTCAAATAAAGTCCCTTGGGATATCACTCACACCTATCTAGTTCTTATTTTCAAGAAGGAAAAGGTTAGTAACTTCACTAACCTTAGGCCAATTAGTCTAAGTACTGTTGCCAACAAGATCATCTCCGGAATGCTACATGAGAGGATGATGGTAGTGCTACCTTGGTTGATCTCGTCGCAACGGTCTTGCCTAGTGCAGGTTACCTCTCCTGTGTGGTTTGTGAGCTATTGCATAGGAGCTATTTCCACTGAAATGTTATCTAGCTGCTTCAACAAACCTTTTAACTTATTTTAAAAAATGGCAATCAATAGTCTCTCTTTCACTGCCCCACATATTTTCATTGACGGAAAGTCAGAAACTATCACATTTGGTCGGTGAGAATGAAATCATCTTTTGAAACCTATGTGTTTTGGAATGTCGTGATGGAAGAAAATTTCTTTCAACTACTCCTTGCAAATCCTATAATTTTCTAGATTAAAACACTTTCAAAAGAGCTTTCAAACAAGACAAGATTATTGAAAGTTTTTTTTATACGCAAAACCAAAAGTAGAAAAAGAAAGAAGAAGAGAAAAATCAATATAAAAGATTGAGCAAGTTCAAAATAATTAAAAGAATTCAACACCAAATTAAGGTTGAACATCTTTTTTTAAATTGTGGTAACTAAAGCAAAAGAGGAATGTTTAATTTGCTTTTAGCTACTGCAGTAATTTTTTTAGCATTTTAAGTTACCAAGATTTAGGATGAATTTGAATTTGAAATTTTTGTTATGTTGTTTTAGTTGTTGAAATGTTTTAGCCTTTTTTGAATTTTTGTAATGTAGATTTTCTGCAGACTGTTTTCAAATTGGCTATTTAAAGCCCTATTATTCTTAATAAAAATATTGAGAGATATTTCAATCAATACTTTTTGCTGCCACATCTTCTAAAAAACCAACAATTATAGTTACAAGGAGGGTTGGGTTTCCAATCCTTAGTAGATGTATCTAAGGCCCTTTTTTGCTAAACTATGGTTGAATTTTAGAACATCCACCTTCTCACTATGGAGCACTTACATATGGAACAAATACTGCTAGAAACTACATCCCAACCATTGCTAAAGGAACATGTGCCTCTCATGTGTAGAGAAAGATGATCCTTGTCAGGGATGAGGTTGAGCAAAATATTTGGTGGCAAGTGAAATCAGGTACACCCAGTTTCTGGTTTGATAACTGGACCAAAGAAGGGGCGCTATACATTCTGGAAGAGGAGAATGCTGGGTAGGAAGAAATTGAGGTAAAGAGTCTAATCTCTAATGTGGAGTTGAATAGGCAGAAGCTGCTAGATAACATCTCAGTGGAAATGACAGACCACATCATGGATAGAATCAGTTCAACCCTGTCAACTCAAGGTCTGGTGGATAGAGAACACAAAAGGGTCTTTCACAATAAAATATGCCTGTGATTTGTTGAGGCATAAATAACAAGCGAGGATGGATTAAGATTTCATATGGGCAAAGGGCTTGCCATTCAAAATTGATTTCTTCCGAGGGTATGGAGGAGAAAAATAGCTTTTGATGACAACCTAAAGAGGATGAACATTTGTATTGCCTCTAGATGTCGGTGTTGTGATGCTCATGAGCAGGAAACAATAATCCACCTATTTCCAAAATCTCCTGTAGTCACTAGGCTCTGGAAGTGGTTTGCTTCTAGAGCATGTATATTTACAGAAGGGTGCAGAGTTGCACCTGCAACAACTCATAATTAAGTGGTGGAAATTGCATGCTGCTCCCAAATTGCAGGCAATTTTCAAAGGCTGTCCCAACAATCATCATGTGGAAGTTATGGAAGAGAAGAAACACAATCAGGCATGGAGGAAATTCTACATACAGTAGAATGATACAGCAATACAACAAGTTCAAGATACCATCCATAAACTAATCAGAGTCAACTACCCTTTGGTTTGCAGGGGTACCAATGGAATGGACAAGGATACTGAACTACCCAAGCAGTTACAAACCTAAGTTGCACTACATACTGATTTGTTGGAAGATACCAGAAGGGTATAAAGTTAAGTGCAACACTGATGAGGCTAGCAAAGGCAATCCAGGTCAAGCTCCTATGGTTTCTCTCTAAGGAACAATATGGGTGATCTGATATATGCTCAAGCTGAGGACATTGGGGTTGCAACGAATACTGAAGCAGTGATTATGGCTAGCTTAGAGGCCATAAAGTATTGCTCTACACATGGTGTAGAATGTTCTCCTTCAAACTGACTCTCTGAGTTTAAAGAACATACTACAGGACGCATGGAGAGTAACTTGGGGAATTGCAGAATAGGTGGAGGAAGTAAAAGAAATCATGGCCACTCTCAGTGCACGAATCAGACACGTTTAGAGAAGGAAACCAATTGGCAGATTTCCTAGCTAACACAACCATCAATCAACAAGGAATACAACATTACCACACTTTTCAAGATCTACCAACCATAGGTAGGAAGATCTTGAACACAGACAAAGCACAATTACCATTAATCAGGATAAGAACTCGCAAAATAAACAGCTATAACACATACAAACAAGAAAGAAAGGAATGAAAAGAGTGAATAGAGAATTCAACCAGCACATTTACAGAGTATTCGATAACTATTCAGGAATTCCGGCTGCAGTTATTCTAGCAAGTCTATTCTACTGTAGCTATAAAAAAGCAACTTCACCAAAATCAAAGGACTGCAGCATCAAATTAGTTCTTGTAGTCAGAGTGCGACAGAAAACCCTACTGGGGGAGTGCAAGCATGGCTTCCACCACTCCCAGCTGATAAGGCACAGAAGGAAAACCGGGTTAGTAGCTGAAAAATAAGGCAAACATAAAAAGAAAGAGCGGAAGGACACCTACATAATGATCTGCAGACCCCAGATAACACCCTTTTATTGATCCATTCAGAAATGGACTCACCCCAACCTCCTATAGAAGACACAATAATGGAATGGGTTCAAACAACTAAAAAACGAAGTAAACAAGGAGATGGAAACTTATTTTGGAACAGTGAAGGCTCGACGCAAAGCTTAATACCGGAGTCACCATCAGGTCCCAGCTGGAAGATAACCCAGAGAAGAAAAAGCAGGCTTCCAGTAGCATTTTCTGAAACTCACTCAATGCCATTAGATGATTGTAGGTCCAACTCCTGAGATCGACAATCCCATTTGTAGAATATTTAGGGCCAGGTCTATCCTTTGGACCTTGCCTTTCTTTTACTGCTTTTTTACTTTCAGACTTGTTTTGAGACTCTTGGCCAATCTGGTTGTTATTCTTTTCATTTTTATTAATAAAATCGGTCACTGACCACTATGCAATTAATAAAAGAGATTGCATTTTCTGAAAATAGGACAATCTCCTACATAACACTAGCCAAAATTCTCTTCAGTACTTTTTTACTGGGTCAATTTAATATGTTGGCATTTTTTCCTTGTAAATGATGATCAATTTTGCGTAAGGTTGTGAGCTTTTGGTTCAGTCTAATAAAACAGTGATGTAGATTCTTCTTCAGTACAGTAAATTTGTTCTTGCATGGAGATTTATTGGCTGGTTAACACAATGTGATGTTTGTGTATATGTTTGATACTATTTGGATGAAATTGTTGTTCTACATTTCCGAAGTTCTTACTAACTGAGATGAAACTAGGAGGATATATCAAAGTTCCTCCGTACTGGTCCCCAGGAATGATTAGGTATCAGCTGCAAGTTTAGCAATTCTTATTGCCTTGTCAGCCGTGAGTTTTGCCTTGTTCATACTGAATTTGAATGTTGGATGCAACAGTGCTCATGGATGACCAGAGGGAGACTGAGGCTGTGGAGGAGCTCACAAGAGCCATTTCTTTCAAACCTGACTTGCAAATGCTTAATCTTCGAGCAGCATTCCATGAGTCAATGACTGATTTCTCTCGTGCTCTCCAAGATAGTGAAGCAGCCCTCTGCTTGGATCCCAATCATAAGGACACCTTAGATCTCTATAGCCGCACACGTCTGAAAAACACTTGAAGTACATTGTGCTATTTAAGAAAAAACAGCAACTGCTTCAGTAGATATATGGCATAACATTGATAAACTGGGAAATCATTGAGGAATGCAGAAAACTTGGATTGGTGTACATATGATTGATGGACTGGCAAAAAGGTCGGTTGTTGAAGAAGCAAAGCAGATAATTTCAGAGTTAGCAAAATCAGCAGGCATAGTCACGCTCATACTTCTTTGAATTCTCAGTTTTTTATCATAACATTATACAACCTTGAAAGAGGTTAAAAAATGTTATTTATGAAGTTCAAGAGGAACTTTTCTTTCTCTGGTTCTGCTAAGTAATAAAGTTGCTGGAATGTGTACATATTGTCTTGACTCTCTTGCTATTGTGAAATATTACAATTTGAGATTCCTTGTAATTAAGATCACAATAGACAAACATCCCTTGAAAATATTGGCTTTGACGAGGTAATGAAGATAATCTTCTCCACAACTTTGATTCTCTAGCTGTAATCAAGGAAGAAAGACAACCAAGAATAGGTAGGGGTGAGTACATATACAGAAGCAACAAGGAAGTTAGAATATTATATATGTCGATAATTAAAAGAGATTTGAACAACTTAAAAGGATGAAATGCCATATTAATGTTAGTACGTAGACTATTTTAATACTGAATTGAAGTATTAAAGCACAAAGAACTCATTAAAATTTCAGCATTTCATTAACATGAACATCTCAATTTATACAAGAAAAAGATAACTAGCAGCCGCTTACGAAGTGGATAGAAGTTGAATAACAAAATGTCCCACTAATCAGCCATAAAAGGCCACTAACTTCGCAGCTAACTTTGACCAAGTCTTTCTAGAAAATTGGAAAGCAGTAAGCCATCTACTTCATCAAAGGAAGTGGTTTGGACTTAACCCATACACCACATGCAAAATATGTATACAGGGTTCTCATCAATCACAAATGAGATTTATTCAGTTGAAGAAATCATACCCATTTGCAAGGTAGTAAAAAACTACTCAGTCTTTTTTTTTTAAACAAGAATCATGGAAAAGTATAGTGGAAGTCATAGAAGAAGCTAGATATATGGATACTATCACTATGGATCAATTGATTGGGAACCTCATGACTTATTAACTTAAAAATACTTAGAAGTGTGAAACTACTAGTCTTAGAAAAGGGAAGAACTGGTCCTCAAGTCTACTAGAATTGATTATTAAAATATTACTCTACTGGCCAAGAGATTGAAACGCATTATTAGAGAAAGGTCAAAGATTTAAAATGATAAGTTTTCAAAAACTTTTCTAAAAATACAAATCAAGAGCATATATGTCACCAATGTGGAAGTGCTGCTCACTTCATAAAAGAGTATCCTCAACGGGAGTTGGAATAACTGGAAGCTAAAGTCATATGTTTTTATCATTGGGAGACCGAAGAACTTACTAGCTCTACTATATCATATTCTAAGTATGGTTACTCAGAGTAACACCCCAATTATTTTTAAACCAAGAATCAAATAATTCTTCGTATGAATATAGACCCATACTAGATTTTTAATTGTGCGTAGGTGTTAATATCAATTTTCAAGTGTGGTAAGTGTATTGATGTGAAATAATGTCATAAAGGAACCTCTAGCACTAAGTCTATTTTAAAGATTCTCTGCCAATTAAGTTTTTGTATAAGATAGTGCAAGGTTAATTTCGAACGAGCATATATGCTAAGAATATGAGCAGTTATCTGTCCCATTATCCTCCAAATTAAAGGTCTTTGAGTCTTCTTTCATACGTCGTAATAAAAAGTTATGATCGTTTTATCAAAGATTCTCCAGTCTGAAAATTTCTGTCCCAGGCACTACGAGTCAAACTACAACTCATACTTTGAAAGTATGGCATGTACTGGGACCTGTGGAAAACTTCAGAGAATCCAAAAAATTGACCCAGGAAACCACGAGTAAGTTCACGACTCGTGGTACTATTGATTTATAGTTTGGTCTCAACGATCATACTCAATATTTAATCTACATTGCATCTAATCGCCTTTTCCTGACATCATGTTTTATTTTCTCAAGGGCAATAAATCTAATCTATCTCACCCTTTATATGGATAAACCTTTCCTGTAAAGAAAGACTAATAAATTTAGAGCAACTGTTCAACATATATATATATATATATTCGTCATCAAATGAAAGATGAATGTCTACATAGCAAGGAACTTCATTGCAATAATTTTGAACAAGTTTAAATTGTTGCTTCTTATGAATTTAAATAAGCATAGTTTCTTTATCTTTTGCTAATTATTAACCAACAAATTTTATTAGGACTCTTACCTTCTACTAATATTGTCACGACCCAAGGTACACCCTAGGAGTAACATGGCATATAGGACCCCAAGAGGCCCCACACAAGACACTTAGCATGCATAAACAAGATAATAGAAAATCAAGAGATTTAAACAACATTTCATAGCATAAAGAGTTTTGTAAAAACAAAGCGAAAGTCTACATAGTCTCAAAAGCCATCTAGTACATAAGAGGTGATCGGGACGTAACCCGTACATCACATACAAAGCTGAAAATGTAAAGAAATAATGAAATAAAAGTTTGGTCCTCGGAACATGAGGACTCATCAATCTTCCCTATCTAATAAGTGATCCCTAGCCACAGAGGTGCCAATCTGGAATGTCGGACCCTAAATTTGGGAGGATGTAGGAAAAAGTGCGCTAGTAAAAAATGTAACAAGTATGATAGGAATGCATAAAGTATGAAAATCATGCTAAAAGGGATTTTAGTGACATGCAATGACCAAGCTAAAACATGAGATAAAAAAGTTAGAAAACATAATTCATAAAAACATGGTCAATGCAAGCTAACATCTTTAAAACATTCGTGAGATACTTTTTGAAGTAACCTTGATTTATTAGTGTGGGAGATTTACCTTTAACCGACATTTACAACCATGTGAGCTATTAACATAGAATCCGATGTCTACCCCACACCGAAAAGAGGTGTTCTCATTTGCCAAGGTAAGAACCATGAACTTTTAGCTTACATGGATCCACTAGCTAATGCCTGTCTAGACAACCTATGGTGGCACATAGTTTATAGGACATAGGTAATCACCACTTATCCACTCGGTGCTAAGAATAACTCCCACGTAATATTCATCTTATCTTTAAGAGACATGGGTAATTGCCTCTTGTCTTTTTCATTAGAGGTCATAGGTAATCTCCCCTTACCTCATCATTAGAATAGCTCCTTAACTTTGTTTGATTCATTTTAGGTGAGAATACCTTTCACCCTTAGAATCCTTTATATGAGAAAACCTTTTATATTCATGTATTGAGTAATTATGTGAGAAATCCTTTTACAACAATTAACAACAACAATCAACATTTATACTTTACTCTCAAAGCAACTTACATAATATTTCATCAAATTCATAAGAATGTGCATATTTTCATAAATCACCTTTCATAGTGCAAAACCCACCATCAATGATGAAATCATAGAAAACATGGGTTAAGCATGGGTTCATGGGGATTCATCGTAAAAACATGGAAGTATATCAATTCATGCATAATAGTTCATAAAACAATCAAATAAATAAATATTGAAAGGAACCCATGACATAAAAGAAAACCCTAACTGCTCGTTAAGGCCACCAAGGGTTGTGAGAGTGGTCATGGTCTTCACTTAGCCTCTAGGGGGCCAAGTCATGAAGATCTAGCCACTGTCTCAAGGCCCACGAGAGGCACCACGGCTAGTGGAGCCCCTCGTGAAGGTGCCTTGGGCTTGTGGGCTAAAGGCACTTGTTGCCTAGCCACTGCCTCAAGTCCACGAAGGGGACCACGGCTCGTGGAGACCCACGTGGTCCCTGGCAGCTCACTTTAAGTGAGGGATGTTTTGGGGAATTTCGCTTTAAGTCCTATCAAAGTGAAGTTTTTTGGGGTAAGTTTGGGGTGACTATATATGTCATGACCCAAGGGTACCCCACAAACGTAACATGGCACATAATACCCCTAAAGGCACCATCTAAGTCACTTAGCATATGATAACATAAAACATTAGAATAATAAGAGTAAAAACACATTTAAGTCCAAAGCTATCATAAAAGCAAAGCGGAAGTCTAGACTTGTCTCAATTAGCCATCCATTACAATCGAAGAATCAAATAGGGTCACAACTCTTACAACATAAATCTGAAAGTCTAGTACAATAAAAAAAAGGAACTACAAGATATCACTTGTCCTCGAATCCATGAGGACTCACCACAAGCAAGGAGAATAGTCGAATCCAAACTTGAATCAAAGGAAGATCACCTCAAACACCGGACCCAACACTTTTTGGAAAAATGTAAAAGAAATATGGGTTAGTACAAAAATGCACTAAGTATGATAGTCCTGCATAAATCCTTGAAAACATGCTAAAAAGGACATTTTAGTTGAAAAGCATGCACTATGGCTATTTAAAGATGCATCATGAACATTAGTGTAAAAGCATAAGTCATAAGCATATTCAACATATAGATCATCATAGCATAATGGAAACATACCATAAATACACTCAAAGCATCCTTTTTCAATGCATGGATAAGATCCCATAATCCTACCCACACTATGGAAAGCTTCTTAAGTAACTATAGTTCATACCTCATATTTTTGATCATATTACCATAGTGGGAGATTAGGCTTAACCGACATAGACCATGTGAGCTTACCATGGAATCCGATGTCTACCCCACACCGAAAAAGGGTTGTCCTACTTGCATAAGGTAGAACCATACTGTTAGCTTAGGTTGATCCACTAGCTAAAGACCTATGAGGGCACATAGTTTATGGGATAAGGGGATTGCTACTAGAAAACCCGACCTCTACTAACGTGAGGGCTTCCATCCCAAGAGATTGTTCCTAAAAACCCGTCCTCTACTAACGTGAGGGCTTCCATCTCATATCACTATCCACTCGGTGCTAAGCATAATTCCCATTGAGTTCATGTTAGTCTTGACTTAATTTCATAATTACGGAAGAATGTCTTGACACTCAATCCATATAACTCATACTAAAGCTCATAGATTCATTGGGTGAGACTAGTTTTCTAACCTTAGAATCACTACATGTGACCAACCTTTCACATCATATCATATTTATACATAAGTGTGTACATGAAGATAATCATCCAATCACCTTGGTACCGAAGTAGCACATCTCCCCCTTAGGATAAAGCCTCAATGGTAGGATCAAGGTCTTGTTTAGACTTCACATCTACCACAAAGGACTATTCGGAGCCATTATGAACCATGACACCACCCTTGGTGGAATCCACTAGTTGGACACCTAGCGATCACAGACCAACTCTTTCTTTTCATCCTCTATATGAGCCACACTACCCATGTAAGTGCATCCACTACAACATTAGCTTTGCCGGGGTGGTAAAGGACAATTATGTCATAATCCTTCAAAAGTTCTAACCACCTTCTTTGTCGGAGATTCAAGTCTTTTTGACTAAACACATATTGAAGACTTTGGTGATCGGTGAAAACATCCACGTGGACCCCATACAAGTAATGTCTCCATATCTTCAAAGCAAATACTACCGCCGCTAATTCAAGATCATGGATCGAATAATTCTTCTCAGGTACCTTGAGTTTTCTTGAAGCATAGGCAATCACTTTACCGTTTTGCATGAGGACACATCCCAAACCCAATCTAAAGGCGTCACAATATACAACAAAACCATTCGTACCCTCCGGTAAGGTCAACACCTGAGCGGAAGTAAGTCGATCTTTCAATTCTTGGAAGCTTTTCTAACAAGCCTCTGACCACTCAAACTTAGCCTTCTTTTGATTTAAAGTCGTCAACGGAGACACAATGGAAGAAAAACCCTCCATAAACCTCCTATAGTAACCGGCAAAACCCAAAATGCTTCTAATATCAGAAGGAGTTAGTAGTCTAGGCTAACTCTTGACCGTATCCGTCTTCTTAGGATCTACCTCAATACCTTTGCTTGACACAATATGACCAAGCAAAGCTACGGACCTCAACCAAAATTCACACTTGCTAAACTTTGGAAAAATTTGTTGGTCCTTAAGAACTTGCAACACAATTCTCAAATGGTCCATATATTCATTGTCACTCCTTGAATAGATCAAAATATCATCGATAAACACAATCACAAACATATCAAGGTATTGTGTAAACACCCTATTCATCAAATCCATAAATGTCGTCGGGGCATTTGTCAACCCAAATGACATAACCACATATTCATAGAGACCATACCGGATCCTAAAGGTCGTCTTGGGAATATCAACCCCTTTCACCCTTAGTTTGTGATAACCCGAACGAAGATCAATTTTGGATAAATAGCTAGCCCCTTGAAGATCAAACAAGTCATTAATTCTCGGAAGGGGATATTTATTCTTAATGGTCACTTTGTTCAATTGACGATAATCAATGCACATTCTAAGAGACCCATCCTTCTTTCTAACAAACAACACCAGAGCACCCCATGGAAAGATACTCGGACGAATAAAACCCTTATCTAGCAAATCCTTTAATTGCCCCTTCAACTCTTTCAACTCGGCCGGAGCCATTCTATAGGGAGGAATGGAGATAGGCTGCGTATCTGGTAAAAGATCAATGCCTTAATCTATTTCTCGCTTGGGAGAAATATCGGGCAAATCATCGAGAAAAACTTCCAAAAACTCCTATATTATCGGAATCGACTCTAAAGAAGGGGTTTCAGACTCAACATCCATAACTCTAACAAGATGGTAAACACACTCTTTGGAGATCATTTTGCTATCTTTGAGGCAAGAAACAAATTGACCTCTAGGTATAGAATTCCCCCCTTCCACTCTAAAATAGACTCATTTTGGAAATTGGAATTTGACCACCCGGGTCCTACAATCTATAGAGGCATAACATGCATGCAACCAATCCATACCTAAAATCACATCAAAATCTAGCATGTCTAACTCTACAAAATCCAGCAAGGTAACTTTGTGAGACAAAGAAATAGGACAACTTCTATAAACTCTTTTTGCCACTATCGAGCCACTAATCGGGGTAGACACCGAAAAAGGTTCTACTAACACTTCAGGGAATATTTCAAACTTCATGGCCATAAAAGGTGTAACAAAGGAAAAAGTGGCACCGGGGTCTAACAAGGCATATACATCAATAGAAAAGACTTTTAACATACCGGTCACCACATCCGGGGAGCTCTCTTGGTTACCTCAGGATTGAAAAGCATAAAAAGCGGTTTTGCTTTTGGGCATTGGAGTTGGAACCGCTTAGGAGCTTGTTTTGCCTTCTCTCCCCTTGGCCATGGGTACCGGGAAATCTCTCATCTTGTGGCCATTCTTTCCACAACCATAGCACCCATCCGAGCCAACTAAGCATTTGCCTTCATGTTTTCTACCATATTTTGCACAATTAGGCGTATCAACATACGAACCACCATTCTTACCTCCTTGAGATTTAGGGTTGAAAATCCTATCCTTGTCGACCCTTGGAGTACTAGAGGAGCCTTGATTGGAGAATCTTTGCTTGAACCTTTGTCGACCTTTTCCATCGGACTTAGCATTGGAGAAATTTCCATCACCAGTTCTAGCTTTTTTCACCTCCCCATTGTTGCCTTGGAGTTTCTCATCCTCCATTTATTGGGCATACACCATAAGACGCGATATATCCATATCATGAAGGAGCATTGACGTATGATATTCTTTTCTTACCACTTTGGATACGCCCATCAAATACCTACTCATCATTTCCCTTGGATCTGCCACCATAGCCGGAGCAAACTTGGACAATTGAGTAAACTTTAGAGAATATTCTTGAGCACTCATTCCTCCTTGACGAAGGTTAATGAATTCTTCCACCTTAGGTTCCATCATCTCTTGGGGAAAGAACCTATCAAGGAACGCCAATTTGAACACTTCCCAATCTATTGGACCCGCTCCTATCGGCCTATTGTTCTTCCATTGAGTATACCATACTTGATCCACACTCTTCAATTGGTAAGTGGCTAACTCCGCTTTCTGTACCAAAGTCACCCCCATAACATCAATTATCTTATAAACCTCTTCAAAAAATTCTTGAGGATCTTCTCCCACTTTGGAATCAAGAAACATGGGAGGGTTCACCCTTTCAAAATCCCTCAATCTAGAAGCCGCATAATTCATATTAGGGTTCGCACGGGGCCCAACATCTCTATTGGCTTGGACTGTCATAGCTTGGGCTTGAGTTGTCACGACTTGAGCTTGAGCCGTCAAGGTTTGTGTCCACATTTGAATAGTCGATCTAAACTCCGTCTGGGTCACATTGTCACCCACGAGATCGACCAAAGCTTGGTTACCTTGAAGAGCTCCTTGATTCACATTCTCCTCTTCCACCCTTCTTCCGTTGGCCCTTCTTGTATTCATTTCCTGAAGACACAAGAGAAGGATTAGGAGAGGGACTTTCATAGAGTTAATCTCTAAGGCACGACTTAAGAATAATGAAAGAAGTGAAATTTCCTAACATCTTATAACCTCTTATTCATAAATGTGGCGCGCTTCACACTCATGAACAAGACTCTACTAGACGTGGCTTAAGAGACATCATTCTAAAATCATTCTAAACCTTTTGCTCTGATTACCAAGATTGTCACGACCCAAGGTTACCCCTTAGACGTAACATGGCACATACTACCCCTAAAGGAACCATGAAAGCCACTTAGCATATCAAAACATAAAGCATTAGAATAATAAGAGTATAAACACATTTAAGTCCAAAGGTTTCATAAAAGCAAAGCGGAAGTCTAGACTTGTCTCAATTAGCCATCTATTACAATCGAAGAATCAAATAGGGTAAAAACCATTACAACATAAATTCAAAAGTCTAGTACAATAAAAGAAAGAAACTACAAGATATCACTCGTCCTCAGATCCATGAGGACTCACCACAAGCGAGGAGAATAGTCGAATCCAAGCTTGAATCAAAGGAAGATCACCTCAAACACCAAACCCTACACTTTTTGAAAAGATGTAGAAGAAATATGGGTTAGTACAAAAATGCACTACGTATTATAGTCATGCATAAAATCCTTGAAAACATGTTAAAAAGGAAATTTTAGTTGAAAAGCATGATCTATGCCTATTTAAAGATGCATCATGAACATTAGTGTAAAAGCATAAGTAATAAACATATTCAACATATAGATCATCGTATCATAGTGGAAACATACCATAAATACCCTAAAAGCATCCTTGTGCAATGCATGGTTAAGATCCCATAATCCTACCCACACTAAGGAAAGCGTCTTGAGTAACTATAGTTCATAACTCATATTCTTGATCATATTACCATAGTGGGAGATTAGCCTTAACCTACTTAGACCATGTGAGCTTACCTTGGAATCCAGTGTGTACCCCATACCTAAAAGGGGCTGTCCTACTTGCCTAAGGTAGAACCATACTCTTAGCTTAGGTGGATCCACTAGCTAAAAACTTATGAGAGAACATAGTTTATGGGATAAGGGGATTTCTATTAGAAAACCCGACCTCTACTAAAGTGAGGACTTCCACCCCAAGAGATTATTCCTAGAAACTCGGCCTCAACTAACTTGAGGGCTTCCATCTCATATCACTATCCACTCGGTGCTAAGCATAATTCCCATTGAGTTCATGTTAAGTCTTGACTTAATTTTATAATTACGGAAGAATGTCTTGACACTCGATCCATATAACTCATACTAAAGCTCATAGATTAATTAGGTGAGACTAGTTTTCCAACCTTTGAATCACTAGATGTGACCAACCTTTCACATCATATCATATTCATACATAAGTGTGTACATGAGGATAATAATCCAATCAACAAAACAATTAGATCATAATCATATTCAGTTTACTCTCAAAGTGATTTGAATGCATATACATAAGCCTCATAACATACATAATTCTCATGATTTTCCCTTCAAGGACCATATATCACATTCAATCAACATATCTAGAATTACTACATTAGACATGGATGTTAACATTATTCAGTTACTATTACTACTATAAGCATAATGGAATAATACTCTTCTTTCTACAATTCACCCACACTTTTAGATCCAATTTGGAAAAATAGGGAAATTCATGGATTCTTATGGAATTAAACTTAAAATCATATAAAATCATCAATATATCCATAATTAAACATAATCCAATCGTTAAAAACGAATTTGAAAGGAATCCATGATATTGAAGTAAGACCCTAGGTTTTAAGATTTCTAACTTTGAAATTAAGGGTTTTGGAGGGACTCCATGGATGAAAACTATCCATGGATGAAGGACTAAAATACCTTATTGAATAAATCCCATGAAATTGTGTAGAAAAGATGGATCCTTCAACCCTAGCTTAATCTTTCTTCATCTTCTTCCTTGGAGTTCTAGAGAGAATATTTTGGAGAGGGTTTGGTTTTGATTTGGGGATTTCGGAATTATGATTCTAGATGAGTTAATTTAGGTGGGTAAAATACTTATATAGGTGTTTAAAATAGGCTTAAAACGACACCACTTAACCATTAATTGAAAAGGAAATCCCTAAAAGACCCCTAAGTCTAACTGTCAATTGCATGACCTACGACCATGGACCCACGAACCGTGGGTGGGACCACGACTCGTGCTGGTAAACCACTACTCAGGAACATTTACAAATCTTGAAATAAAATGAGAAATAAATAGAAAAGAATTGTATGCACTATATAAATGTTTATTAGCTTTTGAACCATATATAGTATATAATAAGTTCATTGTAAGAACAGATAATACGCAGGTAAAATGGTGGATTACAAGGAAGATACAAGATTCAGTAACTACCAAAGAAATACGAAGACTAGTATTAAATATACAGAATTTTACATTTTCAATAGAAATAATAAGTACTAACAAAAATGTTATTGCAGATTACATTTCAAGACAAAGCTACACAGACGGATCTAGACAAAGATAATACTCTTGAAAAGATATTCAATGCTATGACGCTACTTTGTACAAAAGTAGATAGTCTGGATAAAGAGATACAAAAAATGAAAGGTCAGCAGCATGACGGTAAATATGCGGAGCTAAGTCAATCGGAAGACTTAAAAATTCCAGAGCTAGAAGGTGACGATGGGAAACACCGAAAAACCCAAACTAACAATTTGTTACATGCAGCTACAGGTAGCACACCACCTACAAAAGGAGAAAAAAGATATGTTAATACAAATATGAACAAGATATTTGAGAAACCATTTGTACCCAAAAATCAAAACCCCTTATTTGTACCACCACAAATAAATACCTACAAAGACAGCTTAGGATAGGACAAGAAAATCTATAATCACATAACCAGAGCTTATATAGAAAACATTCACAAAATACAGACCTTTTTAAACAAAAATCCCAGATCCAAAACTACCCAAAATCCACATGAAGATTATATTACCCAAACTCTACAAGGATACAATAAATTAATTGCCTTACCTAAGACAAATGCAAATCTAGTGGCAACTTGTTATAACTACGGATTACTGAACACAGTATATACCCAGACAGGAGATGAAATAACTACAATACCGGAGCTACACAAAGCATTCATGCACTACAAAAGAATTACTAAGGGAACCCTATTTTATATAAAATTCTATTCAGCACCAGCCGAGATACTTTATGATGAAATTAAGCCAATTATACAAGTTATAAAAATTGGATTAACTAGAGAAATGATCATACCAGAAAAAATAGAAGAACAAGACGAAATACAAAAAGTAGAGATACCAGCATTCTATGCAGGAAAAAGAATTATTGGAATAGCTACTATCTTAAATGAGTTAATGTCTAATTATTTAAACCAAAATTCGATATGGAGTTATTATTCAAGAGAGCAAACAATGATATATTCAAATTGTTCAGAAACCAGAACAACAGATATGGAAGAACTCAGGCAATGGGCACTAAGTCTACTGAAACCTGAGCTACAGCCAACTACAAGAGCTATAAGAAAGAACTTTATCTCATCAGAAATAATGACAAGATATTGTAAAACTATTGGACACAAATATCCGGATCATCAATGTTCTAAATGCCAAGGAGAAGATAGCGTAATCCCAGACGTACAGCGGGAGTAAAAAAGCAACAAAAGCAGACAAGATAGAAAGAAAAAGTTATGCAGACAAGCTAAAAGAAGAGATAGTGGAAAACTTTATGAAAAGCAAAAGCTAGTGGAAGACTTTAGCAACGTGTTAGGTTAGTAGTAATATGTACAAAAGTATGAATAGTATTAAAGATGTAAAGTAACTATAGTTAGATGTAAAGTAACCATAGTATAGAATAAAGCAACTATAGTAAGGTTACTTATATTTGTATAAATAGATAGCCATTATGGCAGGACGAGGTAGGACTTTCTACACGGAAAGCAAGCCTCTCTTTGTAAAAAAAATACTCTCAATAAAAATATCAGTTTCAAAGCTAAAGCTATGGATCAAAACACTGAAGATACTACACAGGTATATATATCCATGATTATGCATAGCTAAATTTATTAATTCTTGACTATCATAGTATTGATGGGATAAGTTTATATTAGTTATTATATACTAGAATTATTATCGGCATGTTTTCTAGTTTGTTAACATGAGGAAAGAAGGAAAAACTTCCAGACTATGCCATCCTAAAGTTGAAACCATAGGCATGGAAGCCGTGAGGGGAGTAAACATAGTTGAGGCGCTGTTAGGAAGAGAGTACCTTTGAAAGTACAATGTTAATAGTGATAGGAAAACATGGTTGAAAATAATCTAGTTTATAGTAATCTAATATAAATAATATTCATCAGGATTATGATATGAAGGAATTGTATTAAAATTGTTATGAGTTATTTACATGATGAAATGATATTAAATTACAAAATATTAATCTTGTATGTGTTAAGAAGCATAGAAATTATGGAATTAAAACAAATGATATGGCAGCAGATATTTGAAGAAGAAGAAGAAGAATTAATAGAATTAATAAACCAACTATGGCATGAAGATGAAATTCCAGAATTTAACTTAAGTGAGTGATTTTTTCACTCCCTTTAATCCATGGTGTGGATTTCCTATTTTTATTACTTACTCTTTTTGCTCCTACTTTTTGTTTACATGGTGTGGTAAACCACCAATGTGTCTTTGTTATTATATGTGGATATAATTTTTCTAAAAACGGCATTCCTAAAAGCATATCTTTATTTATGAATTCATAACTATATATATCTTCTATAGTTAATATTTTATCCCATATTTGTAATTTTATATTTTTTGTTTTATATGTTATCATACTTCCTTCATTATTAAATCCTGTTACGACTATAGGGGTTTTTAGTTTTTCCCATTTTTCATCTGGTAGGCAATTATGTTTACACATATTTGCTTCTGCTCCTGTATCTAACATTGGAGTGTAGTATCTATTATAATAATTTTCTACTATTATTTTCGCAAGTATATAAATTTTCATAATGCTCTTTTTATAGTGACTTTTTTGTTTTTATACGTTATAATTAATTGTGTGTTTCTAAGTTGTATGGTTTCATTTCCTCTAGCCATTTTATTCCTAATGTTATATTATCTTCTTGATATATTTTAAATTTTATTAATATAATTATTCCTCCTATAATTACTTCCTTTTGAGTTGTCTCTTCTACATATGATAATTCCTTTGGTAATTCTGGGCATACTTGTTCTTTAATATTTATTTCTTCTTCATTTACTGGTTCTCTTGGTATATAATTTTTTTCTTGTCCAGTATTTATTATAATGATATGTTTTCTTTGTTCTATTATTCCAGTTATATAATAATGGTATGGTTCAATTCCTTTGATCATTTGGTATTCTACTGATTTTCTTGGTTGAGATGTATTTTCATTTTTATCTGTATTTTTTATTCTTTTTGATGTACTGATCCTATCACTCACTATTTCTAAATCTTCTTCTATATCGATTTCTTTATAACTATAATCATTATTGTCTATTACTGTCACAATTTGTTCAAAAGGATTTTCTGTTTTTATTTTATTTATTTTGTTTTTAGCTGTTATTTTATGTTTCGTTGTTAATACATATAAGTTTTTACAGCGAGCTGTGAATATTTTGCTTCCTGGGGCTAACTCTATTCCCGACATTTTCCAATATAATACGAATGATTTGTCTATATTTTTATCATTTATTGCTACTGAATAATTTGCACTTATTATAAATTTGAATTTTTGATATATCAAATTTCCTTTTACTGCACTTATTATACTTCTTTCTATTGGTTCTATTATCCTATCATCTGCTAAATATATCTCTATTGGTGTATCTATTCCTTCTCTGAAACAAGCTTTTATCAATATTTCTGTTCCTCCTAAATGTACGTATTTTATGGGGTCTCTAGCTTTGATTTCTTGTATTTCCTTATTTATTATTCGTTTGTTTATTATAGGTATTCTTGCCTTTCCTTGAGTGTATTTACAATCTATTATATGTTCTTTTTGACTTACTACATAATATTCTTCTTTTTGTCTTTTAAATATGTTTCTTATCAGGGGTAACTTGAATATTTTTTCTACACTGAGATCTAATTCTTTTCCTTTTATTTGTTCAAAGATATTATTATTAAATATTATTTTTTGTTCTGTGTACTCTTCATTTGTATATTCTACTTTATTTATTATTTGTACGTCTTTGTCAGTCATTATTAGTTTCTTCTATTTCATTTTCAGATAGTTCATTTTCCTGTTTAAATTTGTATATACTATCATCACTTTCTGGTTCATAATCTATATGATCTATTTGTGTATATATATCATCATTGATTATTATTTCAGATATTTGTTTTCTTTTTGGATCTTTAGGTAATTTACAATCTTTAGCTAAATGTCCTAATTTTCCGCAATTATAACATGTACATTCTGTTATTTTTTTCTTTGTTCTGAAGGGTCTTTTTGCTTTGGTGTTTTTTATATAATATCTTCTTCTTGGTTGTTTATACTTATATTGAGATTTATATTTTTTATATTTTCCTGGTTTCCGATATTTCTTTTTATAATAATTATCATTACATCCAAATTGGGGTGCTACCTTATCTTTACAACACGCTAGATTTTTAATTATTGATTTTTCCATTTTCATTTCTTCTTTATATTTTTCACATATTTCAGAATACCATTTTTGTAAATATCTCATTCTTGCCCCAAGTGTATCTTGTAATCCTGCTTCGTTCCATTCTTTTATTATTTTAGAACTGAATGGTTCTGGTAATTTTGTAAAATACAATTTTCTTATTTCTTTTGCTTCGTCTGTGCTGTATGTTCCTTTGTAATAATATTCTCTAAATACGCATGTGTATTCATCTATGTAACACATATTACATATGGCTAATTTTAACATTAAATTTCTATGTAATTGTTTTTCTTTATTTTGTTCCTCTACTTCTGTGGTTGTACTACTAAATTCGTTTCTTATAGCTATTTCATACTTATTTAATATATCAATTGGTGTAGTTGCAATCTTTCCATCTATCTTTTTATTGTTTCTTAATGTTTTTATGCTTTCTTCTGCTAAATTTTGTAACCATAATTTTACTGTTCCTATAAGTGTTCTTTCTATGTATCCTGGCACTTCTGTCATTCCAATTTTGTTATCTATTAATTGTTTTGATATATAACCTACCCATAGTTGTATTGTTTTATTTATATCTGCTACGCAATCTAAATCTAAAAAGTTATTATTTCGGGATGTTGTAGATGGCGTCCATTTTTTATTTAATCTTTTATTCCATAAACTATCATATCTATCAGATTACTCATAACTAACTGTGTAATAGTTAGGACTTAACGTTCTTGGGTTTTTTACTTCTGATGTACTTGTACTTGCTTTATTTTTTATTTCTTCCGTATTTACCTCTATTGTATTATTTATTATGGTTTCTCCTATTTTTTCTAATATTTCTGTATATGTTTCACTTATATCTGAGCCTTGTTCTGAGAAATTTTCATTTTCTATATCAACATTATCAACTCTTATATCTGGGTTTAATTTTTCTTTAAATTTTTCTATCTCCATTCTTAATTCTGTTTCCATTTCTTTTTCTTTTTGTTTAGCTGCGTACAATTCTTTGAGCATAGTCAGTTCTTTTTCTAATGCAATTATCTTATCATTTTTTATTTCTTCAATCTGCTGTATTTCTTGTTTTGCTTGTTGTTTAATCGTTTCTATTTCTTTTTTCCTATCTATTTCTTCATTTTCTCTAGTTATTCGTACCATTGCAGTTAGACTATCTTCTAATCTTACTGTTTCTTTTTCTACCATTAGATATAGATTTTCACCTATTTTTTTGTACCTTCTTCCTAAATTTGAAAAGATTATTTTTATTTTTAATCCTTCCGGATTTTCGTAAGTTTTTTCTTCTATAGCAAATTCTTCCTTATTCATGTTAAATTATGTTTTAATTTATACTCTATTCTCTGTATTTCGTGTTGTAATTTAAATATTACTTTTCTTTGGGCTAGTATAGATTTTTGACATACTCCTGCATATATATTGTATTGAAGCCTTTCTTGCTTATGTTTTAACTCTTGTCTGTTTAAAATTACTGTTCGAATTAATTCGTACTTATGATTTTCTTTATCATTCATACTTGGTTAATTCTTTATTACTTAGCTCTGATACCAATTTTGGGAGGGGGGGGGGGTCCTCTTATTGATTAATTCTTTCATAATACATTTTTTCTAAAGGTATTAATCTTATAATTTATTTTATGTTCTCCAATATATATTCTATGTTTTGTATGTCGTAAGTTTGTTGGAATGCTTCTGTATTTTCTTTTATTAAATTACTTAATAAAGTAATATCTGTTATAGTTTGTTGCCAATATCCTAAGTATTCTTGATTTATCATTAATCTGATTATTGAATTTCTAAATCACTTACGTTAAATTCTGGAATTTCATCTTCATGCCATAGTTGGTTTATTAATTCTATTAATTCTTCTTCTTCTTCTTCAAATATCTGCTGCCATATCATTTGTTTTAATTCCATAATTTCTATGCTTCTTAACACATACAAGATTAATATTTTGTAATTTAATATCATTTCATCATGTAAATAACTCATAACAATTTTAATACAATTCCTTCATATCATAATCCTGATGAATATTATTTATATTAGATTACTATAAACTAGATTATTTTCAACCATGTTTTCTTATCACTATTAACATTGTACTTTCAAAGGTACGCTCTTCCTAACAGCGCCTCAACTATGTTTACTGCCCTCACGGCTTCCATGCCTATGGTTTCAACTTTAGGATGGCATAGTCTGGAAGTTTTTCCTTCTTTCCTCATGTTAACAAACTAGAAAACATGCCGATAATAATTCTAGTATATAATAACTAATATAAACTTATCCCATCAATACTATGATATTCAGAATTAATAAATTTAGCTATCCATAATCATGGATATATATACCTGTGTAGTATCTTCAGTGTTTTGATCCATAGCTTTAGCTTTGAAACTGATATTTTTATTGAGAGTATTTTGTTTACAAAGAGAGGCTTGCTTTCCGTGTAGAAAGTCCTACCTCTTCCTGCCATAATGGCTATCTATTTATACAAATATAAGAAACCTTACTATAGTTGCTTTATTCTATACTATGGTTACTTTACATCTAACTACAGTTACTTTACATCTTTAATACTATTCATACTTTTGTACATATTACTACTAACCTAACACGTTGCTAAAGTCTTCCACTAGCTTTTGCTTTTCATAAAGTTTTCCACTATCTCTTCTTTTAGCTTGTCTGCATAACTTTTTCTTTCTATCTTGTCTGCTTTTGTTGCTTTTTTACTCCAGCTGTACGTCTGGGATTACGTTATCTTCTCCTTGGCATTTAGAACATTGATGATTCGGATATTTGTGTCCAATAGTTTTACAATATCTTGTCATTATTTCTGATGAGATAAGGTTCTTTCTTATAGCTCTTGTAGTTGGCTGTAGCTCAGGTTTCAGTAGACTTAGTGCCCATTGCCTGAGTTCTTCCATATCTGCTGTTCTGGTTTCTCAACAATTTGAATATATCATTGTTTGCTCTCTTGAATAATAACTCCATATCGAATTTTGGTTTAAATAATTATACGTTAACTCATTTAAGATAGTAGCTATTCCAATAATTCTTTTTCCTGCATAGAATGCTGGTATCTCTACTTTTTGTATTTCGTCTTGTTCTTCTATTTTTTCTGGTATGATCATTTCTCTAGTTAATCCAATTTTTATAACTTGTATAATTGGCTTAATTTCATCATAAAGTATCTCGGCTGGTGCTGAATAGAATTTTATATAAAATAGGGTTCCCTTAGTAATTCTTTTGTAGTGCATGAATGCTTTGTGTAGCTCCGATATTGTAGCTATTTCATCTCCTGTCTGGGTATATACTGTGTTCAGTAATCCGTAGTTATAACAAGTTGCCACTAGATTTGCATTTGTCTTAGGTAAGGCAATTAATTTATTGTATCCTTGTAGAGTTTGGGTAATATAATCTTCATGTGGATTTTGGGTAGTTTTGGATTTGGGATTTTTGTTTAAAAGGGTTTGTATTTTGTGAATGTTTTCTATATAAGCTCTGGTTATGTGATTATAGATTTTCTTGTCCTGTCCTAAGCTGTCTTTGTAGGTATTTATTTGTGGTGGTACAAATAAGGGGTTTTGATTTTTGGGTACAAATGATTTCTCAAATATCTTGTTCATATTTGTATTAACATATCTTTTTTCTCCTTTTGTAGGTGGTGTGCTACCTGTAGCTGCATGTAACAAATTGTTAGTTTGGGTTTTTCGGTGTTTCCCATTGTCACCTTCTAGCTCTAGAATTTTTAAGTCTTCCGATTGACTTAGCTCCGCATATTTACCGTCATGCTGCTGACCTTTCATTTTTTGTATCTCTTTATCCAGACTATCTACTTTTGTACAAAGTAGCGTCATAGCATTGAATATCTTTTCAAGAGTATTATCTTTGTCTAGATCCGTCTGTGTAGCTTTGTCTTGAAATGTAATCTGCAATAACATTTTTGTTAGTACTTATTATTTCTATTGAAAATGTAAAATTCTGTATATTTAATACTAGTCTTCGTATTTCTTTGGTTGTTACTGAATCTTGTATCTTCCTTGTAATCCACCATTTTACCTGCGTATTATTTGTTCTTACAATGAACTTATTATATACTATATATGGTTCAAAAGCTAATAAACATTTATATAGTGCATACAATTCTTTTCTATTTATTTCCCATTTTATTTCAGGATTTGTAAATGTTCCTGAGTAGTATCTACAATGATGTTCTATTTTTTCTTTATCGTATCTATATTTTAACACTCCTCCATAGCTTATTTCACTAGCATCTGATTCTACTATGTATATGAAATTTTTGTTTTCGTCTGGAAAGTATAATTTTGGTAATTTTTTACATAATAATTTTATTTTTTGTATCTGATCTTGGTCTTTTTTATCAAAATAATATTCTACATCTTTCTTTAATTTTTTATATAAGGGTTTAAGATTTTCTTCTAGATTAGGTATATATTCTCTTACTTGGTTTACTAATCCTAAAAATGATTGTAATTTCTTTTTCGTATCTAGTTGTTCCTCAGAATTTATTATTTTTTGTACTATATGGTTTTGCATTTTTATACCATTCTTATCTATTTGTATTCCTAAGAATTCTATTTGGTTTTTCATTATTTCTGCCTTTTTCTTACTTAAACTTATTCCTGAGTGTGTTATAATATGTATAATTTTTTCTAATAATCTTATATGGTCTTCTTTTGTTCTTGAATATAATAATATATCATCTATGTATACTATACAATTTTCTAGCTGGTTAAAATAATTATCCATAAAATGTTGATATCTTCCTGGTGTATTTTTATATCCAAAAGGAAATACTTATATAGGTGTTTAAAATAGGCTTAAAACGACATCACTTAACCATTAATTGAAAAGGAAATCCCTAAGAGACCCCTAAGTCTAACTGTCAATTGCATGACCTACGACCATGGACCCATGAACCGTGGGTGGGACCACGACTCGTGCTGGTAAACCATGGTCCGGTGGTTTGGGGCCTTTTTTTGAGGGGCTTGACCCACGACCCCTACCCACGGGGAGTGGGTGGACCTACGGGGCATGGGTTGCCCTCGCGGGTCACTGCCTAAGTCACTTTTGAGGCTTTTTCCTCAAGGACCCATATTTGTCCTTGGGGTTTAAGCCTTGACGTTCTAACACAAAAACATGAATTTTAAGGTACGGGGAGGTACTTTCAAGGCTCTAACCCTAACGTTAGGCTCTAGTTTAGTCTACTAGTTTTCCGAAATGTTACAATACAAGTCATTTTTAAGTCAAATTCACCCAAACTAATTCATATTTTCACAATACCCAAATATTTTGCAAAGTTCATCTCCTCCCCAAATATTCTCTCTCTAGAACTTCAAGGAAGAACAAGAAGAAGGAAGTTGGGTCTAGGGTTCAAGGAGCCCCATTACAATAGTTCCAATGAAAAGGACACAACCCTTACAATCATAGTTTGAAAATGAGATATTAGAAGTGAAACTTAAAGTGAATCTTCCGTCCTCGAATCATGAGGACACACCTCAAGCGAGGAGAATAGTCGAATCCAAGCTTGAACCAAATGATGACCGCCTTAGGAACTGGACCCTACACTTGGGAAAATTATAGGAAAATATAGGTTAGTACAAAAATGCACCAAGTATGATGCCCATGCATGAAAACGTAGAAAACTTGCTAAAAAAGACATTTTAGTTGAATGCATGTAATTTATAAGTTAAAGCATCATTTACAAAGACAAGGGAAAGCATAATGTCATAAGCATTTTCATTTCATAGATCATCATATCATAGGAGAAACATACTTCAAGTACCCTCAAAGTCTACTTGTGCAATGCATGAATAAAATCCCATAATCCTATCCATGCTATGTAAAGTTTCTTGAGTAATCATAGTTCATAATTCATCTTCTTGTTCATAGTGGGAATAAGCCTTAACCGACATAGACCATGTGAGCTTAACATGGAATCCGATTTTACCTACACCGTAAAGGGTCGTCCTACTTGTCTAAGGTAAGACCATGGCTTGTTAGCTTTTAGGTGGATCCACTAGCTAAAGACTTATGGAGGCACATAGTTTATGGGATAAAGAGATTTATACTAGAAACCTGCCCTTTATGACAGAGGAGCTTCCATCTCAAGAGATTGCTTCTAGAAACCCGCCCTTTCTGACGGAGGAGTTTCCATCTCATAACAATATCCACTCAGTGCTAAGCATCTATCCCACAGATTACGTATTAAGTTATAACTTGTTTCACTAGGATAGCTCATTAGATTCAATTAGGTGAGAATTGCCTTTCAACCTTAGAATCATCATATTGTGAGAAAACCTTCCACATTATATTCATTGTATGTTCATGAGAATGGCCTTTCGATCAACAAAACAACATCATCATAATCATGGACAATGCACGCTCAAAGTGTTCTTAAAGCATATACATAAATCTCATAATCATGCATACATCATAGTTTACCATTCAAGGATTAAAGATCACATTCAATTAACACATCTAGAATTACTACTTTAGACATGGATAACAACATAATTCAAATGTTCAATTCATTACATTCATAATTCTATAATATTCTACTTGTATCAATTAATACCACACTTTCAGATCCAATTGGGAAAATAGGGGAATTCATGTATTCTTGGGGAATTCAACATAAAACCATATAAATTATAAATATATACATAATAAAACATTATCCAATCATGAAAAACGAATTTGAAAGAAATTCATGAGATTGAAGTCAAACCCTTACTTTTAGGATTTCTAGTTTTGAAATTGGGGGTTTTGAAGGGGCTCCATGGATGAATTCTATCCATAGATGAAGAGATACCATACCATGGTGATGAAATCCAATGAATTTAAGTGGAAAACCTTGTTCCTTCAACCCTAGCTTTCACTTTCTCCTTCGTCTTCCTTGAAGTTTTAGAGAGAGAGTTTTTGGGGAAAAGTTGGTTTTGATTTGGGAATTTGGAGTTATGAAGGAGATGACTTGATTTAGGGGTCTTAAAACTATATATAGTTATTTTAAATTAATACAAAACGGCATCACTTAATATTAACTTAAAATGGAAAACCCGAAAGTGCATCTACACTAATTCCCAAAAATGGTTCCAGGTCACCACCCACGACCCCCCTTACTGACGGACCGTGGTTGGACCCATGATCCGTGCTGGTGAAACACGAGTTGGGGTTGGAGTCCTCATTCTACAGGTTCCATCTATGGCCCCTCACCCATGTGGCGTGGGGGGACCTACGGGGAGTGAGTGGCCCCTCGTGGGTCACTGCCCAGGTACATTTTTGTGCATTCCTGTTGGTCCTTGGGGTTTGAACCTTGACGTTCTAACATGTAAACATTTATTTTTTAGGTATGGGGGGGTACATTTTACGACTCTAACTCTCGTGTTAATCTCTAATTTAGCCTACTAGTTTCTGGACTATTACATTATCTCCCCCTTGGGAACATTTGTCCTAGAATGACTTTCTAAACACCTTACAGAATTAAATTCTCAAAACTAGCAGCCTAACATGCATGAAACATCTAAATAATGCATAATTCAAGGAGGAAACATCAACTCCAACTCAAAACATAATCAATGCAATACAAGGAACTAGGAACTACATCTAACAACCCAATATGCATGAAACTCAATATTTCTCATATTCATAGGAGGAACTACCCTCTCCAACAAAAATCATGCTGAACACATTATCATGGAACCAATATGCAATTATTTCTCAAAAGCATACTAAAACATGTTCATCAGTTCATCTCATGAAGTCAAATAGGCAAGTCATACTAAATGCACAACAATATGAGGAAAGTCAATCATAAAAACTCTTTTTCTTACTAAACATGAATTTCATCAAGAACATGCACAACATAAGGAAATCACGGAAAACACATATAGCACACATGACTCCCAAAACACTAAAACTCAAGAGGTACTATTTACCTCAAGCTTCACTAGGAGTAGAAAGAAAGAGATGAGGATATCGGGATTTCATATCGGCCTCGATCTCCCAAGTAGCACCCTCAACTAAATGATTTCTCCATAAAACCTTCACGGAATCTACTTCTTTGTTTCTCAATCTCTTTATTTGCCGGCCTAAGATTTTTACCGGAACCTCTTCATATGAAAGGCTTTCATCAATTCCCAATCCTTCTAGGGGGAAAATGGATGCCGGATCTCCAATACACTTCTTATGCATAGAAACATGAAATACCGAATGAACCGGGGCCATCTCATTTGGAAAATCAGACTCATAGGCAACTTTCCCAATACATTTCAATGTTTGGTATGGGCCTACATATTGGGGACTAAGTTTCCCTTTCTTGCCAAATCTCATCACACCCTTCATGTGTGAGATTTTCAAATAGACCCAATCATTCACTTAAAATTCTAGATCCCTTCTTCTCACATTGGCATAAGACTTTTGTCTACTTTGAGCTGTTCTCAACCTCTCTCTAATGAGCCAAACTTTCTCAAAAGGTTCATAAACCGATTCAGGACCAATAAGAGCAATGTCACCTACCTCAAACCAACCAACCGGAGACCTACATCTCCTACCATAGAAGGCTTCAAAAGGAGCCATACTGATACTTGCGTGATAACTATTATTGTAGGCAAACTCTATTAATGTCAAGTGGTCATCCCAATTACCCTTGAAATCTATAACACATGCCCTCAACACATCTTCTAATGTTTGGATGGAACGCTCCGCTTGCCCATCGGGTTGGGGATGAAAAGCCGTGCTAAGATTGACCTTAGTACCATGCCCTTTTTTGAATGACTTCCAAAAGTGCGAAGTAAATTGAGTACCCCGATCCGAAATAATAGATAAAGGGACCCCGTGAAACTTCACTATCTCACTTATATACAACTTGGCATAGTCTTCCGCCGAATGAGAAGCTTTGACGGGAATAAAGTGGGCTGATATTGTCATACGATCTACAATGACCCAAATAGAATCATGTTGCCTTCGAGTGCGAGGAAAACCCACAATCATGTCCATATTAAGATCTTCCCACTTCCAAGTGGGAATACTTATATTTTGGGACAAGCCTCTCGGCCTTTGATGCTCAACCTTAACTTGTTGACAATTAGGACATTTGGCTACAAATCCCGCAATATCTCTTTTCATATGATTCCACCAATAGACTTCCCGTAGATCACGGTACATCTTGGCATAGCTCCCGGATGAATAGAATACCGAGCACTTTAAGCATCGTCTAAAATTTATTCCCTCAAACCATCAACATCCGAAACACATAATCGACCTTAGTACCTAAGCACCCTATCTCCCCCTTGGGAGAAAGCCTCTACAGACTTTTTGAGTACCGAATCATTCAACTAAACTAATATGGGATCAAGGTCTTGCTTAGACTTCACATCCATCACAAAGGATGATTCGGAGCCATTACGGACCATGAAACCACCCTTAGTGGAATCCACTAGTTGAACACCTAGCTGAGCCAACCTATGCACCTCACGAACCAATTCTTTCTTCTCATCATCTACATGAGCCACTACCCATGGACAATCTACTAAGTGCATCCGCTACCACGTTAGCTTTGCCGGGGTGGTAAAGGACACTCATATCTTAATCCTTCAAGAGTTCTAACCACCTTCTTTGTCATAGATTCAAGTCTTTTTGACTAAACACTTATTGGATACTCTTGTGACCGGTGAAAACATCCACATGGACCCCATACGAGTTATGTCTCCATATTTACAAGGAAAATACAACCTCCGCTAACTCAAGATCATGGGTCAGTTAATTCTTCTCATGGATTTTAAGTTTCCTTGAAGCATAGGCAATCACTTTACCGTTTTGCATGAGCACACATCCCAACCCTACTCTAGAGGCATCACAATACACCACAAAACCATCGGTACCCTCCCGTAAGATCAACACCAGAGCTAAAGTAAGTACATCTTTCAACTCTTGGAAGCTTTTCTCACAAGCCTCTGACCACTCAAACTTAGCCTTCTTTTGAGTCAAAGCCGTCAATGGAGAAGCAATGGAGGAAAACCCTTCAACAAACCTCCTATAGTAACTGGCCAAACCCAAAAAGCTTCTAATATCGGAATGAGTTAGAGGTCTAGGCCAACTCTTGACCGTATCCGTCTTCTTAGGATCTACCTCAATACCCTTGCTTGACACAATATGACCAAGGAAAGTTACGGACCTCAACCAAAAATCACACTGGCTAAACTTTGCAAAATGTTGTTGATCCTTAAGAACTTGCAACACTATTCTCAAATGGTCCACATGTTCACTCTCACTTCTTGAATAGACCAAAATATCATCGATAAACACGATTACAAATATGTCTAGGTATTGCCTAAACACTCTATTCATCAAGTCCATAAATGTCGCCGGAACATTAGTCAACCCATACGACATAACCACAAATTCAAAGTGGCCATACCGGATTCTAAAGACCGTCTTTGGGATATCAATTCCTCTTACCCTTAGTTGGTGATAACCCGAACAAAGATTAATCTTAGAGAAATAGCTATCCCCTTGGAGTTGGTCAAACAAATCATCAATTCTTGGAAGAGGATACTTATTCTTGATGGTCACTTTATTCAATTGTCGATAATCAATTCACATTGTAAAAGACCCATCCTTCTTTCTAACAAACAACACCGGAGCACCTGATGGAGAGATACTCGGTTGGATGAACCCCTTATCTAATAAATCTCTTAGTTGCTCTTTCAACTCTTTTAACTCCGCCGGAGCCATTCTATAGGGAGGAATGGAGATAGGTTGAGTATCCAGAAGAAGGTCAATACGAAAATCTATTTCCCGCTCGGGGGAATACCGGGCAAATCAACAGGGAAAACTTCGAGAAACTCATTCACTATCGGAACCGACTCTAGAGAAGGGGTTTCAGATTCAACATCCTCCACCTTAACAAGATGGTAAATACACCCTTTAGAGACCATCTTCCTAGCTTTAAGGTAAGACAAAAATCTCCCTTCCACTGTAATATAGGCACATTTGGAATTTGGAATCTAACCACCTGAGTCCTACAATCGATAGAGGGATAACATGCATGCAACCAATCCATACCCAAAATCACGTCAAAGTCTAACATGTCTAGTTCTACTAAATCCACCAAAGTAACTCTATGTGACAAAAAAAATAAGACAACTTCTATAAACTTTCCTAGCCACCACAAAATAAACAATCGGGGTAGAAACCGAAAAAGTTTCTACTAACACTTCAGGGAGTATTTCAAACTTCAAGGCCACAAAAGGTGTCACAAAGGACAAAATAGCACCAGGATCTAACAAGACATATACATCAATAGAAAAGGCTTTTAACATACCGGTCACAACATTCGAGGAGCTCTCTTAATCATCTCGGGATCGAAGAATATAAAAATGGTTTTGCTTTTTAGCATTTGAGTTTGAACCACTTCGAGGAGCCCTCTTGTCCTCTTTTCTCTTACCCAAAAATGTTGGGCAATTCCTTAATTGATGACCACTCTTACCACAACCATAACAAACATCCGAGCGGCTATACACTTGCCATCATGTCTCTTACTGCACTTAGCACAAGTGGGCCTACCTATGAAGATTCACCACTATTGCCTCCTTGTGAGTTAGGGTTAGACACCTTATCCTTGTTGACCCTTGAAGAAGTATTTGAGGAACCTTGGTTGGAGAACCTTTGCTTGAACTTTTGTCAACCTTGTCCATCAGACCTAGCATTAGAGAAATTCCCATCACCGGTTCTAGCACTCTTCACTTCTTTATTCTTTTTCTTGAGCTTTGACTCCTCGATTTGTTGAGCGTACACCAGAAGCCTTGAGATATCCATGTCATAAAGGAGCATTGCCGTACAACATTCTTCCTAAACCAAGTCGGACACACCCATCAAGAACTTACTCATCTTATCCCTCGAATCCGCCACCATGGATGGAGCATACTTGGATAGTTGGATAAATTTCAAGGTATATTCCTTAACACTCATGCTACCTTGCCTAAGGTTAATGAATTCTTCCACCTTAGCTTCCCTCAAATCTCGAGCAAAGAATCTATCAAGAAACACAGATTTAAACACTTCCCACTCTATGGGACCCGCTCCTACCGGCCTCTTGTTCTTCCATTGATCATACCATTCTTGAGCAACACTCTTCAATTGGTAGGCGGCTAGCTCCGCTTTATCTACCGAATGCACCCCCATAATGTCAAGTATTTTGTAAACCTCTTCCACAAATTCTTGAGGATCCTCTTTCACTTTGGTGCCATGAAACTCAGGAGGGTTCATTCTAGAAAAATCCCTAACCCTTGAAGCAGCCAAATTTACATTAGGATTCATCGGAGCTACAACTTCTCTACTGGCTTGAGCCGTCGCGACTTGAGCCAACATTTGGAAAGACGACCTAAACTCCACATGGGTAACATTCTCAACCACGGGATCAACTGGGGCTTGATTATCTTGAGGAGGAGCTCCTTCATTCACATTGTCACCCTCCATTCTTCTTACGTTAGCCCTTCGTGTATTCATATCCTGAAGACACAAGAGAAGGATTAGGAGATGGAATTTATAGAGTTAAACTATAATGCATGACTTAGGAGTAATGAAAGAAGTGTAGTTTCCTAAACATCTTGTAGCCTCTCATTCATAAATATGACACACTTCACACTCATTAACAAGACTCTACTAGACGTGGCTTATGAGACATCAACCTAGAATCATTCTAAACCTTGTGCTCTTATTACAAAGTTTGTCACGATCCAAGGGTACCCCCTAGATGTAACAAGGCACATAGAACCCCGAAAGGCCCCATATAAGCCACTTAGCATATTCTAACATAAAACATAGAATAATAAAGAGTAATAACGCATTTCAAGTCTTAAAAAGTTTTGTTTTTCATAAAAGCAAAGCGGAAGTCTAGACTTGTCTCAATTAGCCATCTATTACAATAGTTCCAATGAAAAGGGACACATACCATACAATCATATTTCAAAAATGAGATACTAGAAGTGAAACTCAAAGTGAATTTTCAATCCTTGAATCATGAGGACTCACCACAAGCGAGGATAGTAGTCGAATCCAAGCTTGAACCAAATGATGATCGCCTTAGGAACCGGACCCTACACTTGGGAAAAGTATAGGAAAATATGGGTTGGTAAAAAATGCACCAAATATGATAGTCATGCATAAAAACCTAGAAAACATGATAAAAAGGACATTTTAGTTGAATGCATGCAATTTATAAGTTAAATAATCATTTTTAAGGAAAAGGGAATGCATAATGTCATAAACATGTTCATTTTATAGATGATCATATCATAGGGGAAACATACCACATGTATCCTCAAAGTCTACTTTTGCAATGCATGAATAAGATCCCATAATCCTACCCATGCTACGTAAAGCTTCTCGAGTAACCATAGTTGATGATTCATCTTCTTGTTCATAGTGGGAATAAGCCTTAACCGACATAGACCATGTGAGGTTAACATGGAATCCAATGTTACCCACACCGAAAAGGGTTGTCCTACTTGCCTAAGGTAATACCATAGCTTGTTAGCTTTTAGGTGGATCCACTATCTAAAGACCTATGTGGGCATATAGTTTATGGGATAAGGAGATTGCTACTAGAAACCCGCCCTTTCTGACGGAGAAGCTTCCATCTCAAGAGATTGCTTCTAGAAACCCGCCCTTTCTGAGGAGGAGCTTCCATCTCATAACAATATCCACTGTTTGCTAAGAATATATCCCACAGAGTACTTATTATGTAATAACTTGTTTCATTAAGATATATCATTAGATTCCATTAGGTGAAAATTGACTTTCAACCTTAGAATCATCATATTGTGAGAAAACCTTTCACATTATATTCATTGTATGTTCATGATAATGGCCTTTCAATCAACACAACAACATCATCATAATTATGGACAATTCACGCTCAAAGTGTTCTTAAAGCATATACGGAAATCTCATAATCATGCATACATTATAATTTACCCTTCAAGGATTAAGGATCACATTCAATCAACACATATAGAATTACTACATTAGACATGTATACTAACATAATTCAAATGCCCAATTCATTACATTCATAATTCTGTAATATTCTACTTGCATCAATTAATATCCACACTTTGACACCCAATTGGGAAAATAGGGGAATTCATGTATTCTTGGGGGATTCAACATAAAACCATATAAAATCATCAATATATCATAATAAAACATAATCCACTCATTAAACACGAATTTGAAAGGAATTCATGAGATTGAAGTCAAACCCTTACTTTTGGGATTTCTAGCTTTGAAATTGGGGGTTTTTAAGGGGCTCCATGGATGAATTCTATCCATGGATGAAGAGCTATTATACCTTGGTGATGAAATCCAATGAGTTTGAGTGGAAAAGCTTGTTCCTTCAACCCTATCTTTGACTTTCTCCTTCTTCTTCCTTGATGTTCTAGAGAATGTTTTTGGGGAAAAGTTGGTTTTGATTTGGGAATTTGGAGTTATGATGGAGATGACTTGATATGGGGGTCTTAAAACTATATATAGTTAGTCTAAATTAATACAAAATGACGTCACTTAATATTAACTTAAAATGGAAAACCCCAAAGCGCCCATCAACTAATTCCAAAAACATGGTTCCAAATCACCACCCACGACCCCCCTCACTGACAGACCATGGTTTGACCCACGGCCTGCAATGGTGAAGCGTGGGTTGGTGTCACGACCCAGGAGTATCCCCTAGATGTGACACGGCATACATGACTCCGAAAAGCCTCATATAAGCCTCTTAGCATATCATAACATAAGATGAATAGGAAATTATGCTGAAATTTAAAACTTTTTCTTTACAGTAGAAGTCTTTTATAAAAATAAGTAGAAGCCTACACTTTGTCTCAAACCATCTATAACCATTAAAACTAAAACTTTGGGACGCAACCCACACAAAAGCTCTAAACATAAAATGAAATGTAAAGGACATGGTGGTCAAGCCCTCGAATACTATGAGGACTCACCATAACTTCTCTTCTGATCTACTATGAACCTAGCCACGAGGATGGAAGTCGATATCACCAAACCCTACACTTTTGGGAAAATGTAGCAAATATGGGTTAGTACAAAAATGCACTAAGTATGATAGCCATGCATAAAAACCTTAGAAAACATGCTAAAAAGGATATTTTAGTTGAAAAGCATGCACTTTACTAAGTTTGAGAAATCATCATGCACATTAGTATAAAATCATAAGTCAAAAGCATATTCATCATATAAATCATTATGACATAATAGAACCATCTCATATGTAACCTAAGTTATACTTGTGCAATGTATAAATAAAGATCCCATAATCCCATCTATACTAAGTACCACTTTTAGGCCACCATAATCATACTTGCCATTCTTTGTTCTCATCTTTAGTTAATAATCATAGAGAAGGAACATTCACATTTAATAAGTCATTTCAAGGAAAGCAACTCATAGCAACATTCCAAGTTAAGCATTCATCATTTCATAAGTCATTATACATTGAGGAACACACCATGACTACTCTCAAAGCCTACTTGTGCAATGCATGGATGAAGTCCCATACCCCAACCCAAACTTTATAGAGCTTCTTGAGTAACCATAGTACATAACTCATATTCTTGTTCATAGTGGGAATTAGCCTTAACCGACATAGACTATGTGAGCTTAACATGGAATCTGGTGTCATGCCCCACACCGAAAAGAGGTGTCCTACTTGCCTAAGGTAGAACTAAAATGTATTAGCTTTTAGGTGGATCCAATAGCTAAACGGGGGCACGTACTTATGGGATATGAAGATTGCTATTAGAAACCCCAACCTTACTTAACGGGGGAGTGTCCATATCATGAGATTACTTTGAGACACCCAGCTCACTTAACGGGAGAGCCTCTATCTCATATTCAATATCCACTCGGTGCTAAGCATAATTCCCATGGAGTATTTATTGAATCCTAACTTGTTTCACTAGGATAGCTCATTAGATCATTCGTGAGAATAAACTTTCGCCGTCCATGTCTTCATGTTAGATTCAATTAGGTGAGACTGGATTTCAACCTAGAATCTTCATTATGTGAGAAAAACTTTCACATCATGTTCATTATGTGTTCATGAGAATAGTCTTTCAATCAACACAATAATGTCATCATAATCATGGTCATGGACTTTTCATTCATAGTCATGTGTAAGTGTGTGTGTGAGAATAGACTTTCAACAACACCATAAACTCATGATCACTTTCCTTTCTCAAAAGATGTTCTTAAAGCATGAACACGCCTTTCATAAAGCATGTATAATATCTTATATTTCCCCTTTAAGGACCAAAGACCATATTCAATCAATACATCTATAATTCATTATATTAGACATGGATATAATCATAGTTCAAGTAATCAAGTCATTAAATGCATGATATCAAATACTCATAATATAGGTCATGTTGGTGAGTCTTTCTACAATAAAACCATATACAATTCAACCTACATGATGGCTTCACTCCTAAAGCCTTAACATCCTTAATTAATTCATATTAGCTTTTACCCTGATAGCCCTAGAAATCACAATCATACTATAAACCTTACTCTCAAGTGATACCTCACATGGTCATCATGTATGCCTAATTCCCAAGATAATCTAACCATACGATTCATTCTTAACAAATTGTAGTCATATATCATCATGCAAACTCACTCTCAACTCTACTTAGTCATGATTCATCCTATAAGCCCTAATCTAATCAATTCATGTCTACAATATTTACCTTTAAGTAATTCATATTTAGTTACTCTAATCTCAAGTAATTCATAAAGTAATTCATCAATCTTAGAAGATCACATCTAATCCCTCAATTGCCTCTTTCATGGCATAACCTAAACTATATCAATTTCAACCTAAAACCATAGGTTAATCAAGAATACATGTATAATCATACTAAAATCATGTAATTACACCATAAACAATCATTATCCACTCAATTGGATCAACATATAACAATTCCCACACTTTAAGTTCCAAATTGGGAAAATAGGGAAATTCATGGATTCGTGAGGAATTCAACTTAAAATCATTTAAAATCATCAATATATTTATAAACAAACATAATTCAACCTTTAAAAACAAATTTGAAAGGAATCCATGAGATTCAAGTCAAACCCTAACTTTTGGTTTTTCTAGTTTTGAAATTGGGGGTTTTGAAAGGGCTCCATGGGTGAAGGCTACCCATGGATGAAGAGCTACCATACCTTACTGAATATTCACCATGAATTTGGGGAGAAAATCTTTATTCTTCAACCCTATCTTCACGTTTCCTCTTCTTCTTCCTTGGAATTCTAGAGAGAGTTTATTGGGGAAAAGTTGGTTATGGGTTTGGGGGCCTTGGGATTTTATGAAGTGAATGGATTAGTTAATGAATAAAAAATTCGTATATAGTTCTATTAAAACAATATAAAATGACCTCACATCAAACTAACTAAAAAGCAAATTACCTAAACTACCCTCACTTAGGCCGACTTTGGGCAGGTTGCAGGCATGACCCACGACGCATGACTCACAGACTGTGAGTGGGTATATGGGGCATGTTGTACCTCCGTGGGTGGTGTCCTTCTACTCCACACTTGGGGTCTTGACCCACGACCCCTCCCCACGGGGCGTGGGTCTACCTATTGGGCGTAGGTGCCATTCGTAGGTGGCCTTTTGGGCAGTTTCTTAGGGGCTGTTTTGGGTCTTCCTCAAGGACCCTTGGATGGTCCTTAGGGAGTATTACCTTGACGTTAATCCTTAAAACCATCATTCTAAGTATCGAGAATTATTTATGACTCTAATCCTTACGATAGGCTCAAATGTAGTCTACTAATTTTCTGGAGTTTTACAGTCAGGGTCTGAGACCTGCTTCTGTAGGTTCCATCTACAGCGCCTTACCCACGTGGCAAGGGGGTACCTACGGGGCATGAGTGGCCCCTCGTGGGTTACTACCTATGCACATTTTTGTCATTCCTCAAGGACCCATGGTTGGTTCTTGGGGTTTGATCCTTGACGTTCTAACACGTAAACATTTATTTTTTAGGTATGGGGAGGTACGGTTTACCACTCTAACTCTCGTGTTAAGCTCTAGTTTAGCCTACTATTTTTCGAAGCGTTACACAAAGATAGGGTTTCCAACCCTAAATCTCAAGGAGGTAATAGTGGTGGTTCTTATGTGGCTAGGCCTAATTGGGCAAAATGTTGAAGAAAGCATGACGGTAAGAACCTAGTTGGCACTGATGGGTGTTTCAGTTGTGGGAAGGTTGGCCACAAGATGAGAGATTGTCCGATGCTTAATGTTAAGCAAAGAGAAGATAAACAAGCTCCTCCAAGCGGTTCAAATTCCAATGTCCCAAAGTAAAACTGCTTTTATGCTCTTCAATCCCGAGGTGACCAACAGAGATCCCTGGATGTTGTGACCGGTATATTAAAAGTCTTTTATATTGATGTGTATGCCTTGTTAGATACCAGTGCTACCTTGTCCTTTGATATACCCCCCGAAATATTAGTGGAACCTTTTTCGATCTCTACCCCGGTTGGTGATTCAATGGTGGCTAAAAGAGTCTATAGGAGTTGTCCCGTTTCCTTAGCCCATAGAGTTACATTGGTGGAATAGGTAGAGTTAGATATATTAGACTTTGATGTTATTTTGGGTATGGATTAGTTGTATGCATGTTATGCCTTTATCGATTGTAGGACTCAGGTGGTTAGGTTCCAATTTCCAAATGAGCTTATCTTAGAATGGAAGGGGGGAAATTCTATGCCTAGAGGTCAATTTGTTTCTTTCCCTAAAGCTAGGGAGATGATCTCCAAAGGGTGTATTTACCATCTTGTTAGGGTGATGGATGTTGAATCTGAAACCCCTTCTCTAGAATCGGTTCTGGTAGTTAATGAGTTCCCGAAAGTTTTCCCCGATGATTTGCCCAGTATTCCTCCCGAGCGGGAAATAGATTTTGGTATTGACCTTTTACCGGATACACAACCTATCTCCATTCCTCCTTATAGAATGGCTTCGACGGAGTTAAAAGAGTTGAAAGAGAAACTATAGAATTTGCTAGATAAAGGATTTATCCGACCAAGTATCTCTCCATGGGGTACTCCCGTATTGTTTGTTAGAAATAAGGATGGGTCTCTTAGAATGTGTATCGACTATCGTCAATTGAATAAAGTAACCATCAAGAATAGATATCCCCTTCCGAGAATTGATGATTTGTTTGACCAACTTCAAGGGGCTAGCTATTTCTCTAAGATTGATCTTCGTTCGGGTTATCACCAATTAAGGGTGAGAGGGGTTGATATTCCCAAGATGGATTTTCAAACCCGGTATGGTCACTATGAGTTTGTGGTAATGTCGTTTGGGTTGACTAATGCTCTGGCGGCGTTTATGGATTTGATGAATAAAGTGTTTAGGCAATACCTAGGCATGTTTGTGATTGTATTTATCAATGATATTTTGATCTATTCAAGGAGTGAGAATGAACATGTGGACCATTTGAGAATCGTATTGCAAGTTCTTAAGGACCAACAACTTTTGGCAAAATTTAGCAAGTGTGAATTATGCTTAAGGTCTGTAGCTTTCCTTGGTCATATTGTGTCAAGTGAGGGTATTGAGGTAGATCCGAAGAAGATGGATGCGGTCAAGAGTTGGCCTAGACCTCTATCTCTTTCCGATATTAGAAGATTTTTGGGTTTGGCCGGTTACTATAGAAGGTCTTCCATTGCTTCTCCGTTGACAACTTTGACTCAAAAGAAAGCTATGTTTGTGTGGTCGAAAGCTTGTGAGAAAAATTTCCAAGAGTTGAAAGATAGACTTAGTTCCGCTCCGGTACTGACCTTACTAGAGGGTACAAATGGTTTTGCGGTGTATTGTGATGCCTCTAGAGTGGGGTTTGGATGTGTGCTCATACAAAATGGTAAAGTGATTGCCTACTCTTCAAGGCAACTTAAAGTCCATGAGAAGAATTATCCGACCCATGATTTTGAATTAGCGGCGGTTGTGTTTGCCTTGAAAATATGGAGGCATTATTTGTGTGGGGTCCGTGTGGATATTTTCACTGATCAGAGGAGTCTTCAATATGAGTTTAGTCAGAACGACTTGAATCTTTCACATGCAATCAAGAAAACAAACAAGTATATCTCGGCTTAAAATTAAGCCCTCGACCGGCAAGGCCTCTATCAACAGATCTATAAAATAAACAACTACTTCCACGAGTTCATATAAAGAATTAGCCGACTAGCACAAAAGTCCTGATTGGGCCGTTGAGCATGACCTCTATACCGAAACTGAAAGCAAGTATATATCATGACAATACATCAAACAACTAATAAACCTTATCAAACCAAAAAACTAGGCCAGGATGGCCATAACGTAGCTATACAGCCCACACACTAGTCTGGAAGCCTCTAAGAGTAGTAAAGATTGGCGAGACAGGGCCCCAGCCAACCCATTAAAATATATACAACAAAAGATAACAAACCTCCCAACTTTGGTAGCTCTGAAGGAAATGGGCTAGCCAATTAGATAGAAGTCAATCCTGCTGGTGAGGAGGTTTACTGGGTTGTTTTTCGGGACATGCAGGCATGAATGCAGTACCCCAGGCAATGGGGCATCAGTATGAAATAATATACTGAGTATGTAAGGCAATAAACTATGAGTAGGTATCCTAATATACTATGAATAATCCGATAAATAAATCAAGGATAAGATAAGAGTACTGACCTACTCCTAAATCTAAACATATCAAAAATAATAAAACAACAGCCTAACCAATCCCGTATAAGCTCTATAGGTACAAACAACACACAAGACTACCTACCCAGGCCCCCATAACCCTAAAGGTGTCAACTAGTCTATATACCCCTATCAGTAGTCCCCTAGCCCCTTAGGCAGTCACATAGACCTCTTAGGAAATAATATATCCCCGTAGGCAGCACATAGCTGTCTTAGGCATCAATATAGCTTATAGACAACTCATAGACCTCTTAGGCAACAACATGGCCCTATAGGCAGCACATAGCCTTCTTAGGCGTCAATATAACCCTGTAGGCTACTGATAGCCCTTTTAGGCATCAATATAGCACCGTAGGCAACTCATAGCCCTTCTAGGCATCAATATAGTCCCGTAGGCAGAACATTGCCCTTCTAGGCATAGATCACATTCCTGTAGCTAACCACAATAACCTCAAGGGCAAGAATAACAATCCAATAGACTAAAATCAAAAAATTTAGCTATAAGCAACCTATACGAATAGCCTCTAAGTCTTGTCCAACATAGGGATGCTACTAACTGAATAAGAGTCCAGACAAGGGAGGATTATATCCTCTCGAGCAACCAACAATAAGTAATAATGGCTACAAGTATAACAAATATAACAACCAAATTACAATTCCCCTAAGCTTTAAATACACATGTCGTAAGAAGGGAATAGCCTTAACATGCTTGTTTCGCTGAATTCACATTGCCTAACGACTTTTACTCATAACCCACTTGATACTTGATCTTAAGTTCGTAATACACCTCAAAACCTTAAAATATGTCCAAACCCTTGCTGTCCCAACACCAAAGTATGATATGCTACGAAATTGATAAAACAAATTATACCATGATGACGAGCTCAGCGCGTTGAACAATTTTCGTCAATGACTTAGGTCGAAAAAATCTATAATTTGGTTGATCCTAGAAGTGGGGTTTCTAAGTTTATTGTTCTTAACTAAAAAAATGAAGAAAAGTCGAAGAAGAAGATATATAAAAAGTTCCACCGACCAAGGGCCCCACCTCACGTGTCTGCTTGCGTAGTCTGGCAGAAACGTGAATATCTCTCTATTCTGAAGTCATATGAACAAATAGTTAAATGCGTTGGAAACTAGATCCGTAGACATTCGATTTTATAGGTAGTGGTCCCCATAAGTCTTTATATATTCGGAGAAAACATCCGAGACATTTGACCCAAATTTCAGAAAAATATTTAAAAAGGAACTTACGATAACTTTCGCCAACTTTTATTTTGCCACTTACCTAACTTCAAAACTTGATATACAACCCTTAAAAACATAAAATATGACATACCACATCATTCTTAATTTATTACCCACCCTCTTTGTGTTTCTACGAAGGTACAAGTTAATTTAGACGTTTCGAATAGTCGGAGTGTTACATGTGTCATAATGGGTCTGAATTGTCCTTTGTGATGGATGTGAAGCCTAACCAAGGCCTTTATCCTATGTTGGTTGAGTTTAAAGTGTCGATAATCAAGAAGTCCGTTGAGGCTTTCTCCCAAGGGGGAGATGGGGTGCTTAGATACCAAGGTCGGTTATGTGTTTCAGATATTGATATTTTGAGGGAATTTATTTTGGAAGAAGCTCATAGTTCTCGGTATTCTGTTCATCCGGGAGACACCAAGATGTACTGTGATCTACGGGAAGTCTATTGTTGGAATGGTTTGAAGAAGGATATTGCGGGATTTGTAGCCAAATGTCTTAATTGTGAACAAGTTAAGGTTTAGCAAAAAAGGCAGAGAGGCTTGTCCCAAGATACAAGTATTCCCACTTGAAAGTGGGAAGATTTAAATATGGACTTTATTGTGGGATTGCCTTGCACCCAAAAGCAACATGATTCTATTTGGGTCATTATAGATTGGATGACAAAATTAGCCCACTTTTAATCTTTTCAAAGTTTCTCATTCGGCGTAAGACTATGCCAAGTTTTATGTAAGAGAGATAGTTAAGTTGCATGAGGTCGCTTTATCTATTATTTTAGATTGGGGTACTCAATTTACTTCTCACTTTTGGAAGTCATTCCAAAAAGGGCTTGGTACTAAGGTTAAGCTTAACACGACTTTTCATCCCCAAATCGATGGGCAAGCGGAGCGTACAATCCAAACATTGGAAGATATGTTGAGGGCATATGTTTTAGACTTCAAGGGTAATTGGGATGACCATTTGCCATTAATAGAGTTTTCCTACAATAATAGTTATCACACAAGTATCGATATGGCTCCCTTTGAAGCCTTGTATGGTAGGACATGTAGGTCTCCGGTTGGTTAGTTTGAGGTAGGTGAAATTGCTCTTATTGGTCCCGAATTTGTTTATGAAGCTATTGAGAAAGTTTGGCCATTAGAGAGAGGTTGAGAACGACTCAAAGTAGACAAAATTATTATGCAGATGTGAGAAGAAGGGATCTAGAATTTGAATTTAATTATTGGGTCTATTTGAAAATTTAACCCATGAAGGGTGTGATGAGGTTTGGAAAGAAAGGGAAACTTAGTCCCCGGTATGTAGGCCCCTATCAAATTTTGAAGCGTATTGGGAAAGTTGCCTATGAGTTGGATTTGCCAAATGAGTTTGCCCCGGTTGACCCGGAATTTCATGTTTCTATGCTTAAGAAGTGTATTAGAGATCCGACATCCATTATTCCCCTAGAAGGGTTAGGAGTTGACAAAAGTCTTTCATATAAAAAGGTTCCGGTAGAAATCCTAGACTGGCAAGTCTAAAGATTAAGAAACAAGGAAATAGCTTCCGTGAAGGTTTTATGGAGAAATCACTTAGTTGAGGGTGCTACTTGGGAGGCCGAGGCCGATATGAAGTCCTGATATCCTCATCTCTTTCCTTCTACTCCTATTCAAGCTTGAGGTAAGTAGTTACTCTTGAGTTTTAGTATTTTGGGAGTCATGTGTGTATATGCGTTTTACAATGGTTTCCTTCTGTTATGCTTGTTCTTGAGAAATTCATGATTGGTAAAAAAATGAGCTTTCATGATTTATGTGTTCCTCATGTTGTTGTGCATTTAGTATGAGTTGCATATTTGACTTCATTTCTCTAGATGCCGGACCAAAGATTTAGAGATACCTAACTTATCACTTTGCATGTAGTGCACTAGGAAAGGATTGCTATTACTAGGATTACTGCGTTATGAGCTTGTGGGGAACACGTATACCCTAGTTATTTCTCTCATCTTGATAACAACCAAAGCTGACTTTTGATTACTGATTATTTATTGAATTCTTACAATTTGTTTCACAAAACCCCCTTTTTTATTTCTTGCTTCTGGAAGTAATTTGACTAATTGAATATAATTGTTGGTTAAAGTAAAGTCTAAATCATTTTCTTCGTGGGATCGACCCCAACTTACAAGTTGAGTTCTTTACTTGATAACGATCGCTTATGCTTCTTTAGGGAAATGTAATTTCAGCGTATCAAATTTTGGCGCCGCTGCCGGGGAAGATTTGGCTTCTAGATTTATTTTAACTACATTATTGAACATTAGTAAAATATTTCCTAATTTTACTTTTTATTGTTGTTTTTGTCTCTCTCAAGTTCTGACTCTAGTGTATGCCAAGTACAGGAGCCAGGGTGAACCATTTACTCCATACGATCCAGAGTTGAACCGAACTTTGCGAAGAATGAACAATCAAGAAATTCAAGTTAATCCTATCGGAGTAAATCTTGGTGATGCAGTTGAGTTACAACAGCCAAGAGTAGTTGGTGGGGAAAATTGGGTTCTAGCTAAAAATCAATTGGGAGATGCAGTTGTCACGACCCAAGCCTAGGGCCTAGACGTGACATGGCGAATGAGGAACTCGAAGGAACCCCAAACAAGCCTCTCAAACCTGTCATCACACTTCATCGGTCGCGGAAGTACATTCAACATTAATTAACGGGAAATAGGGACTAAGGGCAAACCATTTCAAAATGACATCATAGAACAAGAGTCAAACTCATTTACAAAATACTTGTCCAACGCACACCTCTACATACATAGATAGGACGGGGGCCATGACATACTACCGGCTCCCCACATAGTCAAAATACAATTGCAAGCTAAAATCTCAAAACATAGGAGTAGGAAACATAACATAGCCCTCGAATCATTGAGGATTCACCAACAAACTCGGATAAGCACCGTACTAGCCACGTGAATGGAGAGAAGGATCAAGAGTAGCTCCGGTCCCTACATGGTGACATCATGTAGGCAAAATATGCGTTAGTACTTGGAATGTACTAAGTATGCGGGGTGCAACACAACAATAGACAAGGACACAATCGAAATACAAGAAATAGTTTCATAGGCATTATGAATAACAATATGAGGATGCATGATCAAAGTGAAGTCAAAACATGTTTAAGTAAATCTATACTAATAGTAGATATCATATGTGTATGCATGATCCAACCAATCTATAACCCCAACTTAGGATGGGGGATGCCGTTCACCCCCGGACACCCTGGTGGCAAGGTATAAACCCCTCACATGGCTGATGTTGGTCACACCCCAAGCATCCTAGGTGGTGAGATATGAACCTCTCACATGGTTGATGTTGGTCACACCCCAAGCATCCTAGGTGGTGAGATATAAACCTCTCACATGGTTGATGTTGGTCACACCCCAAGCATCCTAGGTGGTGAGATACAAACCTCTCACATGGTTGTCCGGTTCTTTTCCCCCGGACCGGGCATGGTCATGCAACACTTTATATAGGAAATTCCCATTAGGCTCTAATGCAATCTCACGTATGGAATGAACATATACACAAGCTTAGTTTGTCATCAGCACATCTCTGGATTTCCATACATCTCATAACTCAAGCTTTAAAGCATCGATTCATCAATTCTCCATAGTTGGACATTTTGTCAAACACCTTGAAGGCATGTAATGGAATCAAAGAGCATGGAAAATAGGGTAGTAATTATGCAGCCAAACCAGTGAACAACCTACAACAACACCTTTTAACACCCACAATACCACATGAAAATCTCCACATCCATTCCAAATTTAGATTCAAGTTCTAGAGTCACAACATGCTCAAAACAATCACTTTTCATGTTTAAAATTCAATGTGCAGGAAATTATTACAAAGAACAAGACTAATTTATGAATCTTAACTTAAACCATGAATTAGTGAGTAAAATAGAGTCTAGGCACTATGGGTGGAAGGACCCATGAGTTCAACACCACATACCTTGAGTTTTTATGAAGGTCTTGAGAGTGTCTTCAATGGAAGCTTGGAACTTGGAGCAAGAGTCTCTTTAATCTTGAGGAAGGTTTTGTATTAGGGTTCTTGAGAGAACTTGAGAGAACTTGAGAGAAAATGTGTCTATGTATGGGAGAGGTGTTTTGGGAAATGTTTTCGAGATGAGAATTGAACTAATTCTATATAGGAAATAACATATGCCCTTTGGAAAAATGATCCAACATTTAGAAAAAAATGAGGCGGGTGAACAGTAAAAACGCTCACTGGAAATTGCATTTCCTGCCGGACAGATTTTACGAAAATGGGCATAACTTCTTCGTCCGAACTCCGAATCAGGTGAAACGAAGTGCATTGGGTAGATAACTCAAAGGGCTTTCCATGGATATGTTATGGGCCACACAATTATTTGTGTGCTAGGAGATATAACCCTCCAAAGTAGACCCTCGAAAAAAGCTTCACTTGGAAATTTCGGATTTTGATACGGTTGCTCTAAAATTTGGGTTAGACCCATTTCCCACTCAATTTGACCCCTTAAACAAGAATATGAAGTCGTATTTTCGAAAAACGAAACAGATTTTTAGATATAGCTAAAACAAGTTTCCGGTAACTTCCGAAGCACATTTTTAAGAACTTTTTGGGTCATTTCAGCAGTGAGGGTGCATGGTCCACCAGGCCCACAACTGCATGACAACTATAGGGGCAACGTCAATATTGTTGACTCTGATGGATCTATAGTCTTACCCCCTTTGCCTCCGGGGCACACATTTGTGGTAACCAGTAGCTTAATGCAGATGCTTACAGCGAGGGGCTTGTTCTCAAGGTTGCCATCGGAGGACCCACATGGTCACATAGCCAAGATAAGGGTGGTCTGCAAGAGTTGTGTAGGTCGACTAGACTTGGCTATGGATGCCATCGGATTGTGAGTGTTCCCTCTATCATTGACATGCGATGCTGCTATATGGTTCATTGAGCTTCCTTATAAATCAATCTATACATGGAACCAACTGAGAGATGTGTTCTTAGCAAGGTATTATCCAGTGTCCAAGAAGCTCAATCACAAAGATAGGGTAAATAATTTTGTGGCATTATCTGGAGAGTCTGTGAGCAGCTCATGGGACAGATTCACTTCGTTCATAAGAGGTGTTCCAGATCACCGTATTAATGATGAGTCACTGAAGGAATATTTCTATCGAGGTCAGGATGACAACAATAAAGCACTGCTTGATACTATTGCTGGAGGATCATATGGTGAGTGCACATATGCGCAAAATGCAGAAAAATTAGAGAAGATCTCTTGCAACAATAAAGCATGGAGCACTAGGATGTCGGATACTGGGAGAAACACATTTTCCATTCATGCTATGAATAATCAGTTTGCAGAGGAGATTCGTGAGGAGATGGCTCAGATGAGGACCGAGTTGGGGTTGGTATTGAAGCATGTGAGCAGAGGTGCATAGAAGGTAAATGTTGTGAATTACTTGACTAGAACGCCACCACCAGCTGGAGAGTCTTACTATGAAGAAGATGATTATGCAGTGAATGATCAGACGGGGGGTTTCCGACCTAACGCTCAAGGATCCAACACAGAAAATTGGTGCCAAGGTTAAGGAAACCAGGGTCGGAACTATGGTAATTACAACCGAGAGGGTCAATATGTCCGGGATGGAAACTTCAATCGCGACAACAACTACAATCGGAACAACTATGGCAACCGAAACGATTAGGTTGGACCTTATGTTCCCCCTCAAAATAGGGAATCTGGTACTAGGGAAGCTGGAGGCAATCTGGCGCGTATTGAAGATATGATGCATAAGATGATGAGAAGGTTTGATGCAACTGATGAGAATGTGAAGGAGATGAGAAATGACTTGTCTGGTATTGGTCAAAAGGTTGATGCCCATGCAGTGTCAATAAAGCATCTAGAGCAGCAGATGACTCAGTTGTCTACTACAGTGAATCCACGTCAACCTGACACTCTTCCTAGCAACACCATCCAGAATCCAAAGAATGATGGTCATTGTATGGCAGTTACTACTCGAGAGGGTAAGCAAACTATAGATCCATTTATTTCGTCTGTGGTGGATGCAAGGATTAGAAAAGAAGATGATGTGGTAGAGATTAGAGAAGAGTCTGAGACGGCGACAAAGCAGGAAACGGAGATATCTCAGAAAGTGGTCCCCATACCTAGACCTCCACCACCTTTTCCACAAAGGTTAGTGAAGAAGATTGAAGATGGTAAATATCGCAGGTTTATTAGTATGTTGAAGCAGCTTTCTCTCAACGTTCCTTTGATATAAGCTTTGGAGCAAATGCCTGGGTATGCGAAGTTTATGAAAGATATGGTGACAAAGAAAAGGTCTGTGAGTTTTGAAGATGATGATAGATTGTAGCATTGTAGCGCGTTCGCTACAAGATCTCTTGTGCAGAAGAAGGAAGACCCTAGTGCTTTCACGATCCCATATACTATAGGGTTGTTACACTTTGCTAAGCATTGTGTGATCTTGGTGCTAGCATCAACCTCATGCCCTTGTTTATTTACAAGAAGTTGGATCTAGGGGACCCAAAGCCCATTGCAATGCGGTTACTAATGGCCGATCGAACTGTGAAGAGGCCCATTGGTGTACTCCATGATGTGCTAGTGAAAGTGGAGTCTTTCATTTTTCCAGCAGATTTTGTGATTCTTGACTGTGAGGTTGATTTTGAGGTTCCCATCATCCTTGGGAGACCATTTCTTACCACAGGGCATGCGTTGGTTGATATGCAAAAGGGACAGATGAAGTTCAGACTGAACAATAAGAAGTAATTTTCAATATATGTAGGTCCATGAAGTAGAGTGGTGAGCTTCAAACTGTATCTGCTATAACTTAGAGTGGAGAGTGGGACAAAAGTGAAAATTGAAGAGCGACTAGCTGTTGAGGCATTAGCAGCAGTTATGATGAATTTCGATACTGATGGTATTGAAGAGTATGATGAGTTGGTAGCCGCACTCGATAGGTGTGAATATCGATCAAAACCAAAGAAGTATGAGCTAGACATGAAGAATCGCGAGTCCCCACCCGCAAGACCATATATTGTGGAGGTATCGAAATTGGAGCTTAAGGCTCTACCACCGCATTTGAGGTATGTATACTTGGGTAGAGAGAATACTTTGCCGGTCATCATTGCGACAGTTTTGAATGCGAGACAAGTAGAGTGCTTGGTGACTGTGTTAAAAAGGTTCAAGCGAGCTATTGGGTGGACTATTACAGATATTATTGGGATTCCTCTCGGTATTTGCCCTCATAAAATCCAACTCATGCTAGATCATAAGCCCAGTATCGAGCACTAGAGAAGATTAAATCTACCTATGCAAGAGGTAGTTAAAAGGGAGATCATCAAGTGGCTGGATGCGAGAGTTATTTACCCCATTGCAGATAGTAGTTGGGTGTGTCCTGTGCAGTGCGCGCCTAAAAACGGTGGTATTACTGTGGTTCCAAATGAAAGAAATGAGCTTGTTCCAATGAGGCCCGTTACTGGATGGAGAGTTTGTATGGATTACCGGAAGTTGAATGCATGGATAGAAAATGACCATTTTCATATGCCGTTCATGGACCAGATGTTGGATAGACTTGTAGGAAAGGGTTGGTATTGTTTTCTTGATGGGTATTCAGGGTACAATCAAATTTATATAGCTCCAAAAGACCAAGAGAAGACCACCTTCACTTTCCCTTATGGGACTTTTGCATTCAAACATATGTCATTTGGGTTGTGCAATGCTCCAGCAACCTTCCAGCGCTGTATGATGTCTGTATTTTCTGATATGGTGGAGAACACTATTTAAGTGTTCATGGATGATTTTTCAATTGTAGGTGATTCTTTTGATCGTTGTCTGGATCATTTGGCCGAGGTGCTTAAAAGGTGTGAAAACTGCAACTTGGTGCTGAATTGGGAGAAATGTCATTTCATGGTTAAAGAAGGTATAGTGTTGGGTCATTGAATTTTAGAGAAAGATATTGAGGTTGATAGAGCTAAAGTTGAGGTAATAGAAAAGCTTCCGCCACCTATTTCTGTAAAAGGTGTTAGAAGTTTTCTTGGGCATGTAGGTTTTTATAGGAGATTCATCAAAGATTTCTCAAAAATTGCACATCCGTTGTGCAAACTGCTCAAGAGGGAGTGTAAGTTCTATTTTGATGATGCTTGTCTTAGAGCATTTGGAGAGTTGAAGGAGAAGTTGGTTACTGCACCTATCATTATTTCACCGGATTGGGGACAACCGTTTGAGGTAATGTGCGATGCGAGTGGAGTGGCGCTTGGTGTAGTATTGGGACAGAGGCGAGAGAAAATTCTTCACCCTATTTACTATGCTAGCAAAGCTCTAAATGTGGCCCAGAAGAATTATACTGTGACCGAACAAGAACTTCTTGCAGTTGTTTTTGCATTCGAGAAATTTTGATCCTACTTGCTTGGTACTAAGGTCATAGTGCATACTGACCATTCTGCATTGAGGTATTTGATGGCGAAAAAGGATGCAAAACCAAGATTGATTAGATGGATATTGTTGCTGCAAGAGTTTGATTTTGTGGTAAAAGATAGAAAGGGGACCGAAAATCAAGTTGCCGACCACTTGTCTAGATTAGAGGATGAGGCTATGCTAAAGCTTAGAGATAGGGCTGAAATTAATGATGATTTTCCAGATGAACATGTATTGGTTGCTTCTCATGATTTGATTCCTTGGTTCGCAGTCTTTGCTAATTATTTGGCAAGCGATATTGTGCCCCCTGATTTTTCTTTACACCAAAGGAAAAAGTTTATGCATGATATGAAGAAATTCTTTTGGGATGAGCCTTACTTGTATTGTAGTTGTGCTAATGGGATTATTCGTCGCTGTGTGCCCGATGTTGAGATGTTGAGTGTATTTGAAACATGCCATTCATCGCCTGTTGGTGGGCATCATAGTGGTATTAGGATTGCATATAAGATTTTGCAGTGTGGGTACTACTAGCCTACCATCCACCAAGATGCTCGTGATTTCGCCAAGTTTTGTGATCGTTGCCAAAGAGAATGAGGGATTTCAAAGAGGCAAGAGCTCCCTATGAATCCTATATTGATGATAGAGTTGTTTGATGTATGGGGCAGTGATTTTATGGATCCATTTGTGAGTTCATATGGGATGAAGTATATTCTTATTGCAGTTGATTATGTATCGAAGTGGGTGGAAGCAAGTGCGCTCCCCAACAATGAAGGTAAAAGTCTCACCATATTCTTGAAAAAGAATATCACTTCCAGATTTAGTACACCGAGCGCTATTATTAGCGATGGAGGTTCTCACTTTTGTAATAAGTTGTTCAAGGCACTACTTGAGAAATATGGTGTCCGTCACAATGTAGCCACTCCTTACCATCCGCAGACTAGTGGGCAAGTTGAAGTGTCCAACAGAGAAATCAAACAGATTTTGGCAAAGACTGTGAATGCTAATAGAACGGATTGGTCAAGGAAGCTTGATAATGCTCTATGGGCCTATCGCACTGCATACAAGATCCCCATAGGTATGTCTCCTTACCAACTTGTTTATGGGAAGTCTTGTCATTTACCGGTAGAGCTAGAACATAAGGCGATGTGGGCAATGAAGAAGCTAAATTTGGATTGGGGCACCGCGTCTAATCAAAGAATGAATGACTTGAATATGCTTGATGAGTTTCGCCTAAAAGCTTACGAAAGTTCAGCCTTGTACAAAGAAAAGATGAAGCGGTATCATGATCAAAGAATTGAAAAGCGAGAATTTGTGGTTGGTGATCTTGTGCTTCTATTCAACTCTAGGTTGCGCTTGTTTCCAGAAAACTCAAGTCCAATGGACTGGGCCATTTTTGCTCACAAAAGTTCTTCCCCATGGAGCGGTTGAGCTTGAGAATAGTGAAGGAACAAGGTTCATGGTAAACGGGCAAAGGATCAAGATCTATCTGGGAAATGGTGAAATTGTGCTAGAAGTGATTGAGGCCTACAATCTTGATGAAGTCTGAGTAATCAAGAAACTTGCATTGTGCCGCGACGTTATATCAAGCGCTGCTTGGGAGGCATCCCAAGATGTACAATCTAGCCAACGATAGGTTTCTGTTTTCCATTTAGTAGTTTTCTTTGTTTAATTGCGTCTTTGTATCAACTTAGATAGGTGTTTTAGTTTTTTTTAGTGTTGGCTAGAATTAGCATAGAGTCCGTGTCTAAAAAGTGTCCAGAAAATGTAAAAAGAATAGCCTATTGGTTGCTACATGTCCAGGTACACCATGAAAAATCTGTAGAAAATGGCCTGGTGCAGAGGTCTACGGACCCCATCGACGGTCCGTCGTTCAATCCACAGACCGTGGATGGTGTCCGTAGATCCCAGGTAAGCCCTTAAATATTTCTAAGTGTAAGAGTGATCTACGGTCATCATCTATGGACGGTAGATCAACTCACGGACCGTAGACGGGGTCTCGTGGGTCCAAACCCTAATTCTGAATGACCCGACCCGGACCCCCTTATTTAAAACTCCCCTAATTTCAAATCATTTCCACTTCCCTCCATTCACTCTCCAACCGTGTCACCATTCCATAACCTCCGTAAATCACTCCATAACTCCCCCATAAAATCATCCCTTCCATTCCCCCATAATTTCCACAATTCCTTTCTATTTACGAATACAACTCATTCCATAAACCACAAAAGGGTCTGGTGTTGGGTTAGTAACGAAAAGGTGCTTCCTTGGTCTTGCTAAGCTTAGTGTCGTCACGCAATCACCCCAGTCCTCGTTGCTTGTAAGGTAATAGACTTTCCCCTCACTTTGAATTTTGATTCATAGACTGAATATAGAAAGTCGGGAGTTGGGTCTTGACCTTGGGTAATTGTTAGATGAAATTGCATGATAAAATTGGAAGTTACAATACCCTTGGAACGATAGATAGTGATTGTTGCCTTGTTGTATGTGATTATAAGTCTACATGTAAGTTTTGACTTAGGGTTCCAAAGTTTGTCTTAAATACTTGTTCAAATGATTAATCGGAATCCTAAGAATGACAAACTAGCATGATTGAATGTTGAAATGCATGGTTAGACTAGGATATTGTTGAAAATGGTCTAAAATGTGGACTTGCAAATAAAGATTGGCTGAAACCTGGAACAGATCGCATCCACGATACCCCGTCTACGGACTGTAGATCAATCTATGGACCGTAGATTGGGTTCGTCGGTTGATGTACTTGAAAATCTCACCAAGTGTGAAACCACAGATGTGGACTACGGTCCGTAGATCAATCTACGGACCGTTCTGTACATCTGTGGTTTCCATCTATGACCAATATTGTTGGCCCTCTGATCTACGGAAGGGTTCCACAGACCGTAGATCAGTCTACAGACCGTAGGCCTCCTCCGTGGATGACCACTGTAGCCTCTGTCTGAAATTTTCTTAGGACTTTGTTACTGTTCGTTTAAAGTTCTAAAAGTTTTTTTTGTGTGTTTATGGTTAGTTTTGGCACTAATATTGCTTCCACAGGTACAATGGCACCCAAGAAGCTAGTCACCTACTTAAAACAGGGCAAGTCAAAATTTGTTGATCCTAGTTTCAGGTTAATCGATGAGGCCACAGACACGGAACAAGATCCAGCATACATTTATCCAAACACAAGGACTTCTCCCACGGCACCCCGAACCACCAGAGGCACCCCTCGGAAGGTGATTCCTGACGTAGTCACTGTCTCCCAGTCTGATGAGGAGCACACACTGATCGGGTCACCAACTAGGGCTGCTTCCAGTTCAGCTACTAAGTCTGCGTCTAGCTCTGAGTCCAGCCATGCTTCAGGGTATGAGTCCAGCCATGCTTGAGGGTCCGAGTTTGCTCATGCTTCGGGGTCCAATTCCAAGTCAGCCACAGGGTCCAGCCAGAATGAACAAGCTGCCTCTTCTGATAAGGCCACTAGCTCAGAGTCAGTACCCATACCAAGGAATGAGAACCCTACTCTAGTGGTCGGTGAGCCAAACAGAGGGTGTGTTGAGGGCCAATGGAAAATCTATCGGGATGCCAAGATGATTAATAACAAAGAGAAGATGGCCTGAATTGTTACAGAGGAGCGTAGAGTCCTCACAGGGAGCTTGCACACTGTCCCCGACATCCACTGGCTTTTTAACCTTCACAAGTGTGATTGGATGGCTCGGGACCCAGGTACTTATAGTGAGGAGATGGTACGGGAGTTCTACGCCTCTTATGCCGCCACTCTCCGTGGTTTGATTACCAAGCGGTCAAAGCCCATAACCCAGGACTCTCTCACTTCCACCATGGTCCGGGGTTGTCCGGTGGACATATCACATGCCACCATCAGCCGCTTTCTCTATGGTCTGACCATAGGTCACTCTTGGTCACTAAACACAACGGAGTTTGAGTACAGATGGGACATCATGCGGAGCGGTGCTGTCCAAAGGAATGCTGAACAGCAAGAGGCAGTATTACTATGGTTGGCTAAGTACATTGCTGTAGACGGTGAGCGTGCAGAGTGGGTCGCCGCACCTCGGTTAGGTATTCGTAAGGCCACATTAAATTTTGTGGCCAAGTTCTTCTGGTTGTTGGTGCGTAACAGGGTGTCGCCGACAAAAGATGACAACCAATTCACATGGGACAGAGTGGTCATGGTTGCAGAACTGGTAGCGGGAGTGGAGATTGACTTTGCCCGCATGCTGCTAGCAGAGATTCACGAGAGGGCATTCAAGACCTCCACTACTTACCCCTTTCCATGTTTGATTTCCGAATTGTGCAGGGATTCTGGAGTGCCAATTTAGCATTGTGATAGGTTGATCCACCCTACATGGACTTTCTATATAGGCCTCATTCGAGATGAGGCAAATGTGGCGGCACCTCGCAGAGAGCCCCAGGTTGAGGTACCTCCCTTGGGCGCAGATCCTGCAGACACGGTGGGGCAGGCATAGGGCGGTGATCCCATTATACCAGATCACTTTGATACTGTTCCGGCCTCCTTTTCCTAGGCTGCTAGTATGGCTTCTAGTTCATCCCGGTCCACACCACAGTTGGGAGCTACTGTTGTCCCGTTGGCCAGAGTACAGAAATTGGAGGCTCAAATGGCCACACTGCTGCATCACATCCAGCCTTGGATGAAAAAGTCGATAGCCGAGTCCGAGGCCAGAATGGAGCGGAGGATGGAGAGCATGATGGACCGGAAGGTCCAGACAATAAATAAGCGTCTTGATGCCTTTGAATTGCAAGTCCTCGAGAGATTATCCCCGGCCATAGATCTATCCTCTTTGCAGGCTGAGATAGCCAGTCTCCGGACCGAAGTTGATACCATTCTTGCTACCCCTACAATTGAGCCTCAGGCAACACCTACTGCACTGGTTGATGATACGGTGCTGGATGCTTTATTCAGTGGGACCGCCGAGGAGGGGCTTGAGCCTACACATGCCAAAGGTAAGAGGAACCGTTCTAATCGCATTGAGGAGTAAAAAGCTCAAAAGAGACAGCATAGGCAGGAGAAGGAGGTCTGGAAGGCCTCAATTTTAGATAAATAGTTGCGCCAACAGAGGGTGCATGAGAGTGTTGTAGGGGCATCGAGTTCTGCCCCAGTTGTAGAGGTCCCGCCTGTTGTGAGGGACGTTGTGAGCACCAATGATGGTGCTATGATGGATGATGTGGGCACTACTGAGGGTGACCCAACTATTGTTCCAGCGAGCTCCGGGAAACTAGACCCACCCGCTCGTGCATGATTCAACGGCGCTATGTGCCATAGGTTTTCTTCACCCAATCCACTATCTTTTACTGTTCTTGTATGCATTGGGGACAATAGCATCTATTTTTGTTGGGGGTGGGGTAAATGTATTGTGAGTGATAGGGTGAAGTCTGAGTAACCCAACTCATAAATCCTCTCTTGGGGTTTTCTTGCGTATGTTCTTTTTCCCCAAGAGACTGTTTAATTTCTATTGAATTGGCATGTGTTAGGATTGTATGTATAGAAGAATGAACAAGAATGAAGCATGATGGCTAATGAAAAATATACCCGTCCAAATTTTCTGATGTGTGCTAGAATTGGTAGGCTAAGACAAGTTGAATGTGTTGGCTCTGAGTATGACGTGATAATGAATCAACCTGATGGCATGACTTAAGCTGAAACTTGAACTGGTAATCTGATAAGATGATAATGAAACTACGTGCCAAGTGTGTGTGAGAATAGTTGATTGTTCAAATAGTTTTTGTGCAAAACTAGAACTTGCCCGGTTAGTCCTGCTAAGACAATTTACTCTAGAAGCTAGGAGGTGATCATAGACCCTTATTCTGATAAGTCCACAAATTTCCTAAATAAAGGATCCAACCAAATGAAATAAATTCTCCCTTTGATCCAAATGCTTTGAGCCTAAAATTAGACCATTTCTTTCTAAGCCCTGAACTCACCTTCCCATAAATCTACTATGTTGGTCCTGGTCCCTCCTTGGACATGTGCACCTCGACTTAGGTCAAAAGCCTAAGTTGAGGGTGGCTAATGTAAAAGATAACTTCAATCTTGGCCCTGACCCGACTTTGGGTATTGTGCACCTCAATCAATGGAAAATCCATAAGTTGAGGGTGGCTATGAAAGAGGAAACGGAAAGAAAAATGGGTATGAAAAGAGTTTGATGTTGAGAAAAGAGAGGAATGGATGTGACCTGTTGAAAGCTAAAGAATAAGCATAAAACACAAGAAAGAGATAAAAGTGAAAAATAAAAAGATCTGCAAAACCTAAAGTCACATCCATGGTTGAAGAAAATCAAGGGAAAGAAGGTAAAACAGTAGGATGACAAAAATAGGACAGAAAGAGGTTGAAAGCCTAGTGTAATGTCAAGGAGGGCAGAAAGTCACTAAGAAGTACCCAAATGTACCACACCTGACCCTGAGCCAACGTTACAAGCCAAGAAAGTCCTATAGTGATCCTAGAGTCTAATTTGGGGAGTTTAAGTAGTGAAAATAAGGGCAAACCTATGGTATTGAGCACTAACTGTACTTGAAGTTGTTTCTGAGTGTGAGTGTTGAATGAATCCTTGTACTCAAAGTCATAGTCATTGTGTGAAAGAAAAGGGATTTCGTTTGAAGTAAGGGCACTAGTTGCATTGTCGGAAAGTTGGAACTTTGATGATAGTAAAATAATGTATGTTGTGTGTTGGTTGGTCGATCGTTGTCATTGTTTGATCCACATGAATTAGCTTATCGAGTCTAAGAGAACAAATTTTGCACACGGAAAGTGAGTGGTATAGAGAGCCATGTGATTGCTTGGGCTTGAAATGCTTGCTTCTATACAAGTGTCGTTTAGAGTATTAGTGCGTCGCTTGAGGACAAACAACGAATTTAAGTTACGGGTGTTGATATACCGTGAGTTTACTGTATTTCTAATACATTTCACTTACAAGTTGTGTGTGTCTAGGGCCTTTTTGTATTGGTTTTTATGTGGTTTTATCATATTTTGCAGGAAAGATGTTCAAGCGCGGAATTAAAGAGAAAGCTGAAAGAAATGCAAAAAAGGGAATCTACGGAGGTGATCTACGGACCGTAGGTCCATTAATGCTCCGTAGATGGTGGTCGTAGATCAGCAGCCAATGCATGGAAGGCAAACCAGGGAAATCTGACCAAGTGTGGAACCGCGGTTACCATTGACGGTTCGTAGATTGATCTACATACCGTACTGTTGATTCGTAGATTGATACAATGAGGGTTCCAGTACCTGATTTGTGAAGAGTCTAAGTATGGAGCTACGGAGAGGGACTGACAGACTGTAGATCAATCTACGGTCCGTACTGTAGTTCCGTCGTTTGTTTCAGAGAAGCTGATTTTTGGAAGCTGAAATATTTTCCAAGTCTTGGCTGACGGAAGGGACTCACGGATCGTAGATCCATTGACGGTCCGTGAGTCAGTCTCGTGGAATGAAGACGCGTGCCTGTAACAAACTTTCCTTATTTTGTTTCCCTTTTTAATTTAGGACTTATTTTCTATAAATAGGGCACGTAAACTTCATTTTTGGGGGTTAGAGATTATTATTCTATTCTAGTTCTTGACTTGGGAGATTAACTTGCAACTTTAGCAATTATTCATTTCCTAAGATCGTTTTGAAGATTTTTGAGTTGCAATTCAAGTTGAATTTCTGGGTTTATTATTCTTCTTACGTAAGTTCATAACTCTTTCATCTAAAACAATAAATTGTGTTCATATGATTATGGGTAGCTAAACTCTACAACTAGGGTTGTGGGAACCATGAGTGATTAACAAAGTATGAATAGTAATAAGCAATTCTTTAATAGTGTGGTGCATGCATTGATAATTCTTTCATTTAGAAGTCTTTTTAGCGGTTTCAAACGTTAAAACTCACCTTGTTGCTACTTGCCGGACCAAGGAGGTAATCAACAGGAAAAGAATCATCAACATAGATTTAGTGTGATACTATCTAATAGGCTAGTGTCGATTGGTGCGAAGTAATAACTAAGCCAAACATCGATTATGATGTCTAATATGAGGTAAATGTAAGGGTTAGTAAATTATACACACGTAGCCGGACCAAGGTGCGGGGTGAAATTCTCTAGATGCCGAACCAAGGATTTAAAGATACCTAACTTATCACTTTGCATGTAGTGCACTAGGAAATGATTGCTATTACTAGGATTAATGCGTTATGAGCTTGTGGGGAACACGTATACCCTAGTTATTTCTCTCATCTTGATAACAACCAAAACTGACTTTTGATTACTGATTATTTATTAAGTTCTTACAATTTGTTTCACAAAACCCCCTTTTTTATTTCTTGCTTCTGGAAGTAATTTGACTAATTGAATATAATTGTTGGTTAAAGTAAAGTCTAAACCATTTTCCTCATGGGATCGACCCCAACCTACAAGTTTGGTTCTTTACTTGATAACGATCGCTTATGCTTCTTTATGGAAGTGTAATTTGAGCGTATCAAGGAGGATGAGGAAGAGGAAGACGTGCAGCGAGTGATTCATAAGTCTCAATTTACTGCTCATCAATTCCATGATAGAGCTGAACCTAGTGCGCCAGGCGGGGTGTAAGTGACTCACACAATTTTTCACATATGATTTAAGTTTGACATAAAGATAAATGTCATGTTTAAGTTTGGGGGTTATTGTGTTTATTATTCTTGGTGAGTAACATTGCAACATTCTTAGTTTGGTGTGTCAAGTATTAAATATCTTGGTTTGAGAGTATTTTTTGGTATTTATTCTTGATTGTTCGTTAATCGGGTTGGTCTTACATTCCTCTATTGTTTTACTACCCATGTTTACTTCCTTTGAATTTGTGCTTAGTGATATTCCATAAGGCCTTGTTCTATCAATCAATATACATGGATCGTATTCAACTTTGTGATGATAGTTAGTTTTAAAAACTCCAACGATTTTCTTTATACTAATGTTTTGTGACACCCCGAAAACTAGTAGGCTAAACTAGAGCTAAACATGAGGTTAGAGTCAAGGAAAGAGGGAAAGGGACAAATGAGTGGGCTAAGGCAGCCTACATGGGTGTAGGACCTGCCCTACCTACCACTCCCACAACCACGACTCTTGGTCAAGACCACGGCTCGTGGGAGGGGTCGTGGTGGCCTACACACTAGCCTCCCCAAATATGCCAAAAACAAGCCTCCTTTTCATGAGCCACTTCATGACTCGTGGTGAAGACCACGGCTCACAGAAAGGCTCGTGGAAGACAGTTGGGTGTATGAGAGTTGAAAGGAAGTGGCAAGCCACGCCGCAAGACCCACGAGAGGGACCACGGCCCGTGGCAAGCACCATGGCTCATGGAGCCCTCTGTGAAGGTGCCTTGGGCTTGTGGCCTAAAGTCACTTGTTGCCTAGCCACTGTCTTAAGTCCACGAAGGGGACCACGGATCGTGGGACCCCACGTGAGGCTTGAGCTGCCCACATAAAGTGAAGGTTATTTTTGGTAACTCCGGTTTTAATCCCAATTATGTGAGGTCGTTTTGCCTTAACTTAGGGTCACTATATAAGTCATTTTAACCCAAAATTCCACCCATTCAACTCATTATTTCCATAACCCAAATCAATTCCCAAAAGCTCTCCTCTCAAAATATTTTCTCTAGAACCTTGAAGAAGAATAAAATGAAGAACAAGAAAGAGATTCAACTAGGATTTCAAAAGAAGGCCTTGAAAAATCAATTTGTTTGGGAATTGTGGCTAAGGTATGGTAGTTTTCAGCCATGGAGTCCTCTCAAAACCTTCAATTTCAAAAGATAGAAATCTCCAAAAGTTAGGGTTTGATTCCAAAGTCATGGGTTCCTTTCAAAATTAGAATAAAATTAATTCTAATGTTTGAAATATATTATATTAAGCATGAATTGGTGATTTATTATGAGTTTTATGAAGTATCCCCAAGAACCCATGAATTCCCCATATTTCTCAATTGTGATCTTATGATGTGGGTCTTTGTTGATGAAAGGTGAATTTGATGAATTAATACATAAGGTGGTAGAATCACACAAATTATGTTGATACCCTTGCCTAATGCTTGAATTCTAGATGTGTGGCTTGAAATTTAGTTTTGAACCTCAAAGAGGTAAAGTATGATATTATGCATGTTTTATGAAGTTTATGTAAATGCTTTTAGAACACTTTGAGAGTGAAGTGTTAATGATTATATTGTTGTTGTTGTTGTGGGCTGATTGAAATATTATTATCGTGAACTCACAATGAACATGATGTTAAAGGTTTTCTTACATAATGATGATTCTAGGGTTGAAAGACTTTTTCAGATAATTGAATCTAAGATGTACATGTAGACATGGACGGTGAAAGGTTTTCTCATGCATGATCTAATGAGATATCCTAATGAACTAACTTGGATTGGTTGTCAAGGATATCCTTCCATAAGACATGAGTTATGTCAGACTTAATAAGTACTCCATGGGATTTCTGCTTAGTACCGAGTGGATATTGAAATGAGATGGAGGTCTTTTACGTTATTTGAGTCTCGGCTTCCCATGTATGTCTCATGATATGGAAACCTTCTACGTAAGTTGAGTTCGGGTTTCTAGTAGCAATCTCCGTATCCCATAAACTACGTGCCCCCATAGGATATTTAGCTAGTGGATCTACCTAAGCTAAGATGTTCATGGTTCTACCTTAGGCAAGTAGGACACCCCTTTTCGGTGTGGGTAACATCGGGGGATCATGTTATAGCTCACATGGTGTCATGTCGGTTAAGGCCACTTCCCACAATAAGAACATGAATAATGAACTATGGCTACACAAGAAGATTTGTAAATGAGCTCCAAGGTTTTAAGGATGATGTTGACTTATGTTGTCCATGATTATGACTTATGACTTGTAATCTCTTATATGATGTTTAAACTTGGCAAATTGCATGCTTTGAAATGAAATGTCCCTTTTTGCATGTTTTAAGGATTTTTATGCATGACTACCATACTTGGTGCATTTTTGTACTAACGCCTACTTTTGCCTACATTTTTTCCAAGTGTAGGGTCCGACAATCAAGGTGATCATTCTTGTGTGGCTAGAGCTTGTATTTGATTGCTTCCCCGAGCTTTGTGAGTCCTCATGGTTTGAGGACGGATTTTCATATGTCTAGTTTCTTTCATGTACTTTCCCTTGTGGATATGTTATATGGGCTTGGCCCTATTTCATTCAAGATTGTAATAGATGGCTATATTGAGACAAGTGTCTAGACTTCCGCTTTATTATATGAAAAACATTTTAAGACTTGAAATGTGCTTTACTCTTATTGTTTTATTTCATATGTTATGAAAGCTAAGTGGCTTGTATAGAGTCCTTTGGGGTTCTATACGCCTTGTTTCATCTAGGGGGTACCCCTACGTTGTGACATGTTCTTTCCCAAGGAGGAAAATATCTTTCTTTTTATTTTATTTTGTTCTTGTGTCTTTTTTTCCAAACCAGGTTGGCGTTTCATATGACAGATGATAGATTGAAAGATAAATTTCTTATGGGAAAATGCCAACTTATATTCATAAATCTCATCTTTTACAAGAGAAACCACAACAAAATTATTGGCAAAGAAAGTTTGTTAAAAGAAATTATTTCTAAAATGTTAAAAAGTGAATTGAAGAGCAATCTCTTGTCATGGTTCATACATTCCTTATTTGTATTTCTGATTTGCAAGCAGGATTTCTCCATTTCAGATTTAAAAGTCATTAGATTTTATTGATTTTGAAATTAGCTTGAGAATTTGTTGGATAGTAATGCCTTATGCGGAAAGGATTTGATTCATTCTTGTATGTACATGTTGTCTAGAACTTGACCCAAAATGTATTTCAAGGAAAAATTATAGATTTGACTTGTCTTGAAAGATGAACCTAGGCCCTTTTTGACCAGCCACTCTATTAAAACAATTTCCATCCAAATAACATGATCTTAATCAGCCCGATTGAGTCTGAACCAAATTCTTTGGCCACCAGGCACATATCTTTACACGTTATTAGCCCTATATTTTGACACCCTCATTTCTCCTACTTTCCAATGATTTTTGATGAAGGTTAAAAACCTAAGTTTGGGGTAGAAAAAGCGAATGATGTTGAAAGGTTGGCAAAGGCCTAAGTGTGGGGGTTTATGCAACAATAAAACAATAAGGTTTGATCTGCAAGTGTAGAGCACCATATTCTTAAGTTTGTATGGTGATAAAAAAGAAGTTCATAAATGAAGAAAAATAAATAAAGTATGAATGCTAACTCATCGTATGCACACGCCTCAAATGTGAAGAAGAATGGAAGCTGAAACAAGTGAACATTATAACCAAGTAGGAAAAAGGAGGAAACCAATAATAAAAAAATGTGACAGGTAAGCTCAAGTGAAGATGAAGTTGAAGCATTAGGGAGGCCTCTTAGTCACTTGACCAAATGACACCCTACCTTTTGCCCAAGCATAATCTGAACTAGCAAGTCCTTGGAGATTTTGAGTCGTGCCATCTACGTTAGTGGTGATGTACATACAAGGCAAGACTATGGGTCAATGTGCATATTCTTGAATTCATTTGTGAAATTTCCATGATCCCTTGAATTGACATTTGTAATTGTGTGTGAGATTCTCTCCTGTAATAGTGGTGTTACATCCTTCATATAAATTGGAATGTCTTGATTTCAATTGAGTTTCATGAATGCGATATATTTTTGTGAATCATTGGGAAAATCAAGAAGGATGATATGGTTTACTTGAGATGCTTTGATATTGTGCTTGAAAGACAAATTGTCCTAGAGTTGTGCGCTAAAAAGTTTTGCTTAAAACCTTCGCCTCATAGTTAATGATGGAACCAATACTAAGTGGTACTCATTTTAAGTCTTTTTTTGAAGTCTTTTAATTTCTTTTTTTTCATCGAATCAAATATGTGATTATGAAAATCCTATCTTGGGTGTAGTTGAGTTTGAATCATAAGCTTATTGAATGCTTTGCTTGTGGATAAACAATAGTTCAAGTTTGGGAGTTTGATGAGTTAGTATTTTACCGACTCGCTAGATTCAAATTCATGAATAATTCACATGTTTTAATGCTAATTGAAGGAACTTTAGGCCCTAGTTTTCTCTGATTCAAGCATTCTTTGGAAAAAAGCAAGTTTGATTGATTTGAAGTCGAAAATAACTGAAGCACATTGACGATGGAACTGGTGTCCTCTAAAAAGATACAAGAGCTTGTGAGCTAACCATCAACTTGAATGGATCTAAGATGCCCAGTACTGGCATTGTAATTGGTATGGTACAATGATTTATTGGTGATTCAGTTGTCCCAACACGGATACTCATGTGAGAACTGAAGGTTAGTACAAGAAGGCGACTGGTACTTGATGATTGGTAAATTTTCACTCATTTAAGGTCCATTAAGCTCAATAATTAGTGTCTCGAATGCCTAATTTTTTCCTATTTTGATAAAATGTTTATGATTTAAAAGTATGAAGGGAATTTGACAAGGTAATGAATGAAGCTTGAAAGAATGGCCAACAATATAAAAAGAAGTTCAAATTGCACAATTTTGATCACCTAACAAGAAGAGAGGATCGCCAACTGAGCATGACCTTGCACAAAATGACAGTTCAAGCACTTATGTCTATCAAGTAAGGTCGGCAGACTATAGTAGAGAAGGCAATGCACCGAATGAGAAATGTGGTCTTGGTGAACATCGCCCAAAGTGGTAGTGTGGAAAGGTGAAACAAAGTGGTATTCGACGATTCGCCGAATGTGAAAGGCTGACTCAATCGAGTTCGCCAACTAAGGTTCAAACACCTGAGGACTAGAGCATGAAAGGACGAGCTGAGAAAAGAAAGGTGATTCACCAAACAAGTTTGGCGAACCAGACTAATATTGTCGAGTTAGTTGCAAAATGGATTTTGGGCTGAATTTGGGGAAAAGATAAATAGCCCAAAGAATATAGTGTTTGGGGAGTTCTCTATTTAGATGTTTTTGGTAGAGAATTGAGTTTGTGAAAGTTTTAGAACACTATACCTTTAAATAATAGTTTTCTATCTTTTGGGGTTTCAAAATATGGTGTTTGAATTTGATAAATTGAAGTTGAATCCAAAGTGGATTTACTTGTAATTTCTTGTTTCAAGTTACCCATGTCTGCTTTCATGAAAGGTATAATCTCTTTACTTTTTATGATGGATGGTTAAAACCCCATGATCTGGGGTGTAAATATGGGGTTGGATGTTGATTTAATGTAGTGGGTATTGTGTTATGCTCTGTTTTGTTGTTGTTCATACCTGGATTTTGTCTATTTGACATGGGCTTAACCTATGGGGTAAATGTTGCAAACATAATTCCTACTTCCGATCTCTTGTTGATGCTCGAAATATATTGATTTGAGTTGGTAATTGATTCAATACTACCAATTTAGGTTTGATGTCTGTAAATTGATTGAAAAAGAGGTTATGGGTTGGATCTATTTTCCGTGTTCTTAAAAGAGAGAATATAGTAAGGTATTGAGTTGTTTAGGTTTGAATTTAGATGAGATCGAAAAGAGATTCTATGCGTAGATGCCTTGAGATCAAAAGATGATTAGCGTCAATGAAGATGACTTAGCCTATTCATGAATGTCCATCACTATAGAGCAACACAATTACCTCTATGTGACATCTATTTCCAATCCCTGCACCTCTATATTGATTGTTAATTCTTTATTTCTTTTATAGTTTAGATAAATTGCGATAACTTATAACCAAAGCTTTATATTAAGTTGGTGGTATCATCCATCCAATTTTTCTAATTATTATAAATGAGCTAATTTAAAGTCCAAATTTTTTGATAAGAAATTCTCCATAATATACCATTTTCTGTGGAATTTAACATCGACTCTTCATTGGGTTTTTATATTGACTATGACCACTGACTATTTCAATTTGTTTTTAAGAGTGATTTTAGCGATATAAAAAATGGCGCCGCTGCCGGATCATGGGTGTTGAGAATTATAATTGAGAAATTAGATTTTAATTTTGTTTATTTGTAGTAGATTTGTTGTTTGGTGTTGTTGTTGGCTGATTCACAGGTTAATAAAATTAGTGACGATGGGAGTGACAACGGTAGTCACTATGGTCAAAACTACAACACAAGTGATTTGAATGGCATGCTCATGAATGTTATTCAAACCACGGGAGCAATCTGGATACCTCCTAAAATTGGGAGAGCGGTGTTCCACTCCACCAGAACTATGATACAATGGCTCTAATTGAAAGGAAATTTTGAGGGTCTAGCTCACGAAGAATCCTCATGAGCTACACCCTCAAAAGTTTCTAGCAATCTTATATTTTGTTTTGAATTGTGCTAGGGAAAACTAGTCTAATATTTTGTTTAGAATTGTGCTAGGGCTTTTATTTATTTTTAAATTCAATTAAGAAAGGAATGAGACCGGATGACAAAAAAAAGGGTGGTTAAGAAAGGGGGTGGGGCCATGTGAGGTGGCAAAAATGAGTTTTAATATAAAAAAGTTTTAAAATGTTTTTTTAAGAGAAAAGGCTGAATTTAAAGTTAAAAAAATGTTGCCTTCGGTGGGAATCGATCCCACAGAATCACGCAGCGAGTTGGCTAGTTCGACCAGTGCAACGATAACAACTTTTTGTTGTTAGGGTGAACATTTAAATATATTTACATTTTATCAATTGTCTATACCTATATATTTACAATATTTTTTAAACGATACCAGGTGCTCGTGCAGCCTCACGGGTACATGTGGGTCCTCCCCTGATGAGGATCCCCCTGAACACCTTAGGAATTCTTGGAGGTATGTGAACCCTTTGAGCTCAAGAATGTCACAACCCAGGGGTACCCCCTAGATGTAAACATGACGTTTAGCCCAAAGGACTCCATACGAGCCACTTACTCTCATAATATAAGAAATAGAACAATAAGAGTAAAACAATAGTCCAAGTCCAAAACATTTTATAAAAGAAAAGCGGAAGTCTAAAACACTTGTCTCATCATAGTCATCTAATACAATAGAATGAAATTGGGCCTAGACCATACATCATGTTCAAAAGAGAAATTCATGAAATAATGTGAAACAATTAAACTCCGTCTTCGAAGCATAAGGACTCACCAAAGTTTGGAAATCTCGAACTCAACCACTAGCCACGAAATTGATAAACCTGTCTGCCGGACCCCACATTTGGGGACATGTAGGCCAGAGTATGCGTAGTACAAAACAATGTACCAAGTATGATAGCTATGCATAAAACATTTATATCATGACATTTCATTTCATGTCATGCAATTGACCAAGCTAAAACATGATATATAAGAGTTAGAAAACATAAATCATAAAATCATGGTCAATGCAATCTAACATCATCCTTAAAACCTTTGAAATAATATGCGATACTTCTTGAAGTAACCTTAGTTCATTATTAATGTGGGGAATTAGACATAACCAACAAAGAGACTATGTGAGATATAACATGATCCCCGGTGTCTCCCGCACCAAAAAGAGTTGTCCTAATTGCCAAGGTAGAACCATGAACTTCTTTCCTAAGTGGATCCACTAGCTAATGTCTCTTGAGACAATCATCCTATTGGGACACATAGGTAAGGGATAAGGAGCACTACAAGAAAAATAGTCTCTAAGGAAGGGAAATCTAGTCCCTAAAAGTCTATATCTGGTCCCAAATTCGAAGTAGAGACCAGAAAAGTCTGGTCGCCACCCGTCGCAACCGGCTTAGTCGCAATTGGCCTTTAGCGACGAAGAGAAAAGGCTGGTCGTTACATGGCATTGGAGACGGGGAAAAATCTCGTCGTGAAATCCTTTTAGAGACCATAATTACGTGGTCCTTGATTAGTTTTAGAGACAATAATGACCTGGTCCTTGATTAGTTTTAGAGACGATAATGACTTGGTCCATGATTAGTTTTAGAGACAAGAATGATCTGGTCCTTTATTAGTTTTAGAGACGAGAATATTTCAGGTCCTAGATTTCTTTAGAGACGAGACATTTCTGGTCTTAAATTGTCTTTTACAGACGAGCAACATTTCTGGCCCTAGATTGAACATCAATGGTCCTAGTTAAATTGATATCACAATAAATAAAACTCTTTTACAAACACTAAATCTCTACTAAAACTCTCGATTAAAAAAAGATATAGAAAGACAACCAAAAAGATAGAGATAAAGATTGCAATTAATTATAATACATATTGGTTAACATCCTATGATGTTAGTTGAAATATTTTCTTCAAAAAACTTATCTAACATCTGAGTTTAGACTATACAATTGAGTTTTGCATAACATTCGTAGAAATCTAATAACAAGCTTGTGCGTTACTTCCGAACTTGTATCTTGACTTGAAACTTCAATCTTCAAAATCTGCTAGTTCAAAATTTAAAAAAACGATAAATAAATATTGTATACATGTAAAGTTCATACTAGAATTAGGTCGATCACTCACCCCAAAAGCAGTTCAAATTTCACCAAGTGTTATCTAGAAACAACAACAAAAGCTGCAGAACATAAGAAAAAATGATCAGACAAACATTGAGATGCATTTATCAAGAATACAAATACTATTTGTGCATAGAGAATTTAATAAATAAAGAGGCAGTCCAAGAATGCAGCAGTGCAGACTGCTGCATCTCTGTATAAGAATTGCAGCAGTTCAAGAATGCAGCAGTACATAAATTTACAGGAACAATATTCACAGTCCTATATAAGAATTGCCACTGAACTAGCAGGAACAATATTTACAGTCCAAGAAGGCAGTCCAAGAATGCAGCAATACAGGAAGTACCAGTTGTCCTTGTCGTGCTCTTGTAAATATTGTTCCTGCTAGTTCAGTGGCAGTGTCACAAGTCTCTGTAGACACTTTTTGATAAAGTAATATATTTCCTTGTTCACCAAAAACAAAAGAGTGCAGCAGTGCAGAACAGGGAGAAGAAAGGCACACTGGTTTGTTTACAATTATGATAGAAACACTGAGAAACTTGCTGGTTCAAAATACATGGCTCATCTAGATGCCATTGTTGCCTAATGGTTAATGCTTGTGCAATCCACACATATCAAATCCACTTTGATTAACTTGTGGGTGCACAAATCAGAAAACAAAGTACATGACATGCTTCTACAATGTTTGCCTAATGGTTAATGCTTGTGCAATCCAATATTGACTCGAAGCCGCATATTGTCAGGGGAAAAGGATATGGGGAATGCACTAACCCCATTCCATAGTTTTTAATGGCTGCTTAATTATACATGCATTCAGAACAACCTTGAACAACCCAGCCAACATGACATCAGTTTCTACTTTCTAAGGACACTGCCTATACTTCTGCTTGATTGAGTTTAAGCTAATTCTATTTAAATTCTAAGACAATCAGAAAAAGAAAACTTGTAGAGATGAGGAAGGATTCAGCCAAATCTAGTTTATATATTTTAGATGGAAAGTATTAGCTACCATCCTTTATTTTACCAGAATTCATCTAAGTAGAAAATGACTCTATGCAAATCAACAAAATAAACTAAAAAGCTGGGTATCTTGTTGCTTACTTGGTCAACAAAAAAGTAGGGGTCATTCAGTTGAAACAAAAGATGTCGCAGGTTGAACATGTGACTGTTGAGTAGCGATGAATTCCTTCATTTTCATTATTTCTTTCATCGCATTTTCTAAGGTAGACAAGCGATCGTTCAAGGATTTGTTTTCCTCATTCAAGAATTTGTTTTCTTCATTCAAGGATTTGTTATCCTCTCGAGTTGAACGTAGAGCAGAAAAGAGTTCAGCCTTTGAAGAAGTTCCACCTTTTAAATCGTTCGTCTTTACTCCACCCCCAAATCCAAATACATGGCTACGAGTTTGAGGTCCACAACATTTTTCAACAATCTCTATGCTAGGTAGAGATGGATTTGCTTGAACAATTTCTTGAAGTTGAGCCTACGAAATATATAAAAGAACATTTTCTATCAAAACACATAACAATTTCAAGTAATAAACATATTGAATTTACCAAACGCACATGTTTTTCAATTGCTTCAGGTTCAACAAGCTTGTTATCTTTCTTACGAGTCTCAAAGAAAATGGTTGCCAAATCTGGTGGATTGCCATCTTTTCCTCCCTTTACATCAAAGGCAAACATGTCAAAGAATTCAAACCTTGTAAATATTTCATTTATGAAATAGTTTTATGATAATACCTTTTGATAAATAATCTCTCGAATAGGCTTGCTACCAATATGATGAAGCATCGTCAACTTAGCTCTATTTGTTGCATTCCTACTGCTTCTTGCCTGAATACAAATTTGTCTTAGTTGGTAGAATTTACTTTCTTTGGAAAGAAATAAACTAGAAGATTTTCCAAAAGAAACAAATGTAAGATTGAGGTACTGCTGCAATCTACTACTGGAAATCCATCAGAAGGGGAATTTACTTATCCCCTCAATGCTACTGCTGCAACAATACTATCATTACTACTGAATTGGAAGTCCAAGAGTAATAACAAATTTATGGACTTAGACGCTCAATTTACAGAACTACTTCTAACACTACTACCTCTATTTTGTATATCACTAAGAAACAATTCAACCAAGCGAGATTGAGGAACACGTGGAGCAGTCTATACCAAACGGGTGATGCAGCAATTCAAAGCATAATTACTATTTCAGCAACATGGATCAACAACTGGGTATATTTGGTGCTAATGAGGTAAATCAAGTAGTAGAAAAGAGTGAAAAATATACTATTAAATCAATAGGCATACCTGGAAACTTTCAGAAGCAAAATGTTCCTTTACTAACCATTCCCATTCTTTTTTATCTACTCCCCTTGGAATATTCCTAAGAGACTGTTGAATAGGCTTATCCTTCACATATTTTGCATGCAAGTGTCCTCTCCATTTATTCCATAACTCATTCATCCATCTCAAGATATGATCACGATGATCATTCATGTCAACACTCTCAAATTTATGCTACAATAATCGAACCATGAGTTGAGTTATTAATAAGGAAAAAGTACCAGGAAAGGATACCAAAGTGAAAAAGAGCTCTGTTCTACTAGAATAAGCAAATATTCCAGTAGAAAAAGAATTTCAGTTGTACATTTACTTATTCCAGTAGCTCATAATAATTCAAGTAGCAGATGTTCCAGTAGAAAAATAGCTCTGCATTTTCTACATCTACTTTTTCTTTCTGGTCTCTTAGAGAAAAAAAAATCTAGTGATTCACATACATTTGATGCAGTAGCACATGGGAAATATGAAAATTATTCGACAAAAAACTGTATATTTGAATCACATATACATTTGTTACCTTAATGACTGTTCTATGGACAAGAATACTCAGATGTATCAAATAACAATAAAGAAGTTGAATCAGGTGGCATTTGTTACCTCAACGGCTGCCCACATATGATTCAACTTTTCTTGTTTAATATCATTCCACGATGATACTCCCAATGGACATATATTACGATCACGAACAATTTTTCCCAAATGCCTCGAAAACAATTTGCTATTTGTTCCAACCGTTCGATTATTGTAAAAGGTTACTTTCAGCTTTTGTCCAATTTCAAGTGCAGCAACTTCTTTGCACATGTTGCTCCCTCGAACTCTTCTTACCTTTTTAGGATTAGGTGAACCTACAGTTTCATAATTTGGTAAAGACTAGCGACCAAATTCAGTTCTACAAACTAATAGCATAACATATGTATTAAGAATATCAAACCTTTTTCAGTTGTTTCGGTGTGTTTCATAAATTGATCAGTAGATGGAGGCAATGAAATATTGATTTGCATATTATCTTTCTCACTAACCAAGGGATGTCTGTCCATTTTTCGCATTTCTTGACCATAAGACTTGGTAGTATTCGATCTTGTGCTTTTAGAAGACATTGTAGACTCAGTTCTTTGCTCTATTCCCTTTCTTGTAGTACCTGCATCCGAGAAAATGTAACATAACAGTTCCTCAAAAAACAATAGTTCTGGAAAAAAAAAACAACAGAGTTGAAAACAAACTCACTTATTTCAACTTCTTTGGTGTATTGCTTAACTTGATTAGCACATGTAGGAGATGGAATATTAATTTTCATGTTCTCTTTCTCAAGAGCCAGGGAGTTCTTATGCATTGTTTCCATTCCTTGACTACTAGACATTGTAGAACTTTTATGTCCTAGTCCTCGAGTCTTCCCTATAGAACGTAGAGAAAATAAATAATATTATCAATACTTAACATAGTGTTTTGGAGCATGAGAAGCTGAAGAACAATGACAAGAACTCGTTGAGAAGAACAGATTGTGAAACAGAAAAAGAAACAGTGTAATAGCTAGGTAGTACATAACGATTACTAGTTGAATATAACTTTCTGTTTAACAAAAACAAAATATCTTACTTGTTTCAATTTCTTGGATGTAGTGGTTAACAAGATCATTAGATTGAGAAAATAACTTCTTAGCTGGCATATTCCCTTTCTCACCCAATGATTTAAGTCCAAGGCCTCGTCCTCGTCCCTTTCCAATAGAACCAGGCGCAACAAATGTATATCTCAAAGTACTTTTCATTGTTGAACTGTCCTCATTTTCAGTCTTGACTAGTTTCATCTTGAACCTGCAAAAAAGTCCAAAAGTAAAAAATAATAAGGAAAAATATCTGACAGTGTAGTTACAAAATAAATCATGCTTTCATAAAGTGTAACAATAAATATATCAATTCATAAAAAAGGAAAACTTACCTCATTAGTTCTTTTTCGTTTCTTTTGTGAATGACTTCCTAACTCTATAATATCATCATTCATTTGTTCGATAATCTCAAAGGAATCACGAGGTTGAGTCTTCATTACGACTTGCCAACCTTTGTTGGAATTATCATTAGCATAGAACACTTGGGATGCTTGGTTTGCTAAAACAAAGGGCTCATTAATTTTCAAAAATCTGCCCGGATTAACACTCACAAAATCATACTCATCCTTTTTAACTCCTTTTATTTCATCATACACATCAAACCAATTACATCGAAATAAAACCACTCTTCTATCCATGACAAATTGCAACTCAATCACATCTGTTAATACACCGTAGTAATCAAGGTTCTCACTGTCTTTATCATTCTCACCCAATACAACAACGCCACAATTTTGAGTCCTTAACTTTTTATCATAATCTTCTACATGAAATCTATATCCATTAACAACATAACCATTAGAACGCCTCAAATATTGTGTAGGACCGCGTGAAAGTGACAGGAGATCTTCCATCATACGACTATCATCTCCTTTGTGCAATTGTGCGACCTAATAATAATATTACATTGATTATTTTAGAATTAGGATTAACATATTTAAATATCAAATTTGATGTTTATGTATTACTCACCCTATCTTTAAACCATTCAATAAATTGTCGGTTCCATTCTGCATCAGACAAGTGTCGAGCATTCTCATGAGTTTGTGCAAACTCTCTACAAAATTGAAGTGAACCATAAATCTCATATAGAAAGGAAATTATCCTAAAGGAAATGATAATAATAAGATGATATGAAAGAACTCTACATACTCAAGAAATGGTAAAACTTCATCACAATTCTTCAGTATGTATATATGTGCTTGTTCTAATTCATCTGCTTCAAGCTCACATGGAGTTTTAGCTCCTAGAGTTCTTCCGGGTTGACAAAATATAGATAAGCCTCCACTACATTTTTTTAAACCACCATCAAAATTTCGTTCAGGTTGATTGAACTTTGTGTCAATTCTATGCAGATACCTCGAACATAAGGTCATGCATTCAATTGCAATATAGCCTTCTGCAATACAACCTTCAGGACATGCCCTATTACCAATGAGAGATTTCAAAAAATACAACCATCGTTCCACAGGATACATCCACCGATAATGAATCGGTCCAGCAATCTTAGCTTCACTAGCTAAATGAATAGGTAAGTGCTCCATGACATCAAAAAATGAAGGAGGGAAGACCTTTTCTAACTTGCAAAGTGTTATGGGAATTTGAGCTTCAATCTGATTCAAGTTATCAATTTTCAACTCCTTTGATCCAAGAACACTAAAAAATATTGATAACTCAATAAGTGGTTCACACACTTCTTTAGATAGCATACCACGAAGTGCAAGAGGGAGTAAATGTTGAAGAAGAACATGACAATCATGACTTTTCAATCCAGATATCTTGTGATCTTTTAGGTTCACACATTGAGAAATATTAGATGAAAACCCATCAGGAACCTTTAGATTTTTTAAGAAAAGGCATAATTTGTGCTTATCTTCAGGAGACAATGTGTAGCATGCAGTTGGAACTTCAATTTTCTCCCCATTTTGAATTGGATGCAATTCCGACCTAATGTTCATTTCTTGCAAGTCTAACCGTGTTTTAATTGTGTCCTTGGTCTTTCCTTTGACATTCATTATTGTACCCATAATATTATCACATATATTCTTTTCAATATGCATAACATCCAAATTGTGTCGCAACAAGAGACACTTCCAATATGGAAGTTCAAAAAAGATACTTTTCTTGTTCCAATTATCCTGCCGTTTTTCATGTGAAATCTTCTTCCTTTTCTTTGGATCTTTTGATAACTGAAGCCCTTCAAGATCTTGCACTTGATCAAGTATCTCAATACCAGAACGTATTTTTGGCGCAGGCCTTTCCTCTTTGTTTCCATCAAATGTCTTCGTCTCATTCCTCCATTTATGACTATGAGGAAGGTAACGCCGATGACCCATAAAACACTGCTTCTTACAATTAGTCAATCGAATTGAAGAAGTATCTCTATTGCAACATGGACATGCCAATTTTCCTTTTGTACTCCATCCAGATAAGTTTCCATATACTGGAAAGTCATTGATGGTCCATAACAAAGAAGCATGCAACTTAAAATTATTTCTAGTTGATGCATCATAAGTCTCAATACCAACTTCCCACAACTCCTTCAATTCCTCTATTAATGGCTGGAGATATGTATCTATTGCATCTCCAGGACCATTTGGACCAGGAATAATCATTGACAAAATGAAATTTTCTTGTTTCATACACAACCAAGGTGGTAAATTATAAGGAATAAGAACCACAGGCCAAATGCTATGTGAGGTTTTTGAATTCTGAAATGGTTGGAATCCATCACTAGCAAGTCCAAGCCGAACATTACGAGGGTCAAGTGCAAATGAAGGATGAAGTTCATCAAATGACTTCCATGCCATTGAATCAGCTGGGTGCCTCATTATTCCATCATCAACTCTTTCATCCTTATGCCATGTCATTAGAGTAGATGTCTTTGTAGACATAAACAACCTCTGAAGTCTAGGCTTTAAGGGAAAATAGCGTAAGCTCTTTGAAGCTATCTTTTTACCTTTCTTATTACTTGTTTCCCCACTATGTGTATTTATTTTCCATCTTGATGCACCACAAACTTTGCAAGAATCGAGTAAGCTATCCTCCTTCCAATATAACATGCAATCATTAGTACAAGCATCAATTTTGTTATAAGAAAGCCCAAGTTCTTTAATTATCTTCTTTGCCTCATAATATGAGTTTGGCAAATCAGCGCCATCAGGCAATAACTCCTCTTTCAATATTTTCAATAACATTGTAAATGACGCATTACTCCAACGACCCATACTTTTGATATGAAGCAATTTGATCAAAGAGGAAAGCTTTGAAGCCTTTGAATTTTGGTACAGTGGCTGCTCAAAATCCTTCAATAGGTTGTAAAAAAATTTTGCTTCAACATTTGGTTCTTCCTCAAGTAAATCATCACAATCTGTGTGTGTACTTCCTCCATTATGATTAGGATATAAATCTCTCAACAATTCTTCTACTTCATCATCACTCTCACATTCTTCTATTGCATCACCATCTTCATCATTAGATTTCGTCTCTGATTTTGACAATGGCTCACCCAAACGTTCTCCATGATGATACCAAAAAGTATAGTTTCGAATTATTCCATACACTAATAAATGTGTCTCAACTGTTTTACGAGTTCCAAAAATTGTATTGAAACATTTGATACATGGACATCGTATTTCATTTTCTTCTCCTGTTCTTTGAAAGGCATAATTCAAAAACTTCTGCACATCGTCTAAGTAGATTTCATCGAGTCGATTGTCAACAAGTTGCATCCATTGCTTACTAGGTGCCATACCTTATAGTATACATAAAAATAAGATTTAGAAAAATAAAGGAAAATAAAAATCAAAATATGCGCACAACTTGTTACAATTAGTTTTACACAACTAAGTTGAACTCTAAGATTGCACTTTCTAGTGGACCTTAGCTACTTGTTTAGTGAATGAATTGTGGTATACTATCATATTGCAAAGAATGACAAAAATCTAATTTTTCCTGCCAATATGTTGACATACCAAACTTGAACAACAAAAAGGAGTAAACTTAAAAAAATTACAGAAAAGAACACCATACACAAAGCAAAATAGTTAGAATGTCTTTCCCAGAACTTGAAGTTTTCTTTGGGATATCCTTAGATTTTCACTCATGCTTTATTTCATGTCTATAATTTATGATTATTTTCTATGAGAATCTTATTTCTTGACGCGATTCCATTATTTTTTTAAAAAGCTAATAGTTGCTTGTTGACCAGACAATGACATAAATGACCATTCAAATTGACTTGTCTATTGTAAAAAATAGAGCTTGGTGATCACTATTTTTAGTTGATTGTTCTGAGACTCCAAAGTCTAGTAAATCAGTGATGTTACCAGATGTGTAGACTAACGACATGTAAAAAATTAATGAAATAAAACAATTAGTAAACTCGATTGAGACTCCAATATAAAGAATCTTTAAGTTGTACACTTGACATGCCTAAAACAGGGAACTCAGATTCAAACTAGTTTCAGCCCACTCTCAAATACTTAAACTATATATGTGAACAACAAAATGATCACTCCATAGTTATCGTTAATGATGAATACGAGAACAATAGATCAACAAAAGTTGTTCATTCTAATTCCAGAAATTCCAGAAAAAAGTGATTGTAGTCGCTTATCTTTGGCTCCTAAAGTACATTAAGCTAAGAGAACAAGAATTTGATTATAGTATGAGCTTTGATGAACATTATATGGATACAACAGTTGATGAAATTATGGACTTGTTATACGAGGATCAGGAGATTGTACCAAAAAAGTCATTGAATCGTAAACCATTTATTCGAAACGATGGATATGGAGAAACTAATAGGTCAAGAAAACATGCTACAATTGTCAAGAGTGATGCAGAGCAGACTGCTGCAAATTCAATGATGAAAGTTCTCAATGAAAGTGCAGATGAAGTTTTTGAAGAAACCATGAACCTTATTCTGGCAGCGACTAGAATGGTGGATTTCAAGCGCAGGAGGGAGAAAAATCGAGTTTCAAGACAGACTGACTACTATTAAATTAAACAAAAAAGAGGAGAAAAATGCGAATGAATACACAGTCGTTCAGAATGCACAAGGAAACAGTTCTCGAACTGTAGTGTCTAACGATTCAACTGATAAGTCATTCAAGCATAGGAAGCTTGTATGTACAACATTTGATGAGAACAATTGTAGGAGTGATCTTAATCACCAACTTCCTTGTCAGACACTTTCCACACCTAAAATAGGAAACTCAAATTCAAGCAAGTTTTAGCCTGCTCTCTAATAATTAAACTATCTAGGTGAACAACAAAATGATCACTCCATAGTCATCGTTAATGATGAATACGAGAACAACATATTAACCAAAGTAGTTCATTCTAATTCTAGAAAAGTGTTTTTAGTCACTTACCTTTGGCTCCTAAAGTACATAAGCTAAGTGAACAAGAATTTGATTATAGTATCTGCTTTGATTAATATTATATGGATATAACAGTTGATGAAATAATGGACTTGTGATACGAGGATCAGAAGATTGTACCAAAAAAGCCGTTGAATCGCAAACCATTTATTCGAAACGTTTGATCTGGTGAAACTAATATGTCAGGAAAACATGCTACAGTCGTCAAGAATGATGCAGAGCAGACTGCAGATTCAATGATCAGTGAATTATATATAATACTAGAGGAGTTCAAAAATTGCCCTTGTATTCGAAATTATATACGCTGAACTCATCAAAAGGATTAAAAGGAACTCGAGCAGATTTGAAGGAAGATTTAACTAGAATATGGGAGAGCATTGCGAAGGAGACTTCCTACGCTGCTTGCATGAAAAAAACTACTAGGATAAGAGGTGAAGTACATTGTTTCTTTTTCTGGAAATTGTGTATGCTATATGATTATAAGATTCATTAGATTGAACAAGTTTAGTCTTAAGCCTGCTTTGGTGGTTAACACAGATTAATTACTGAAACAAAATTGACTTATCAATCGTCGAGTATAAAACATAGTAATCACTATCTTTAATTCACTGGTCATAGACTCCAAATAGAACTGAATCAGTGAAATTAAAATATTTATCGATTCACGCGCACAACAGATAAATAAAAGAATACAATTACTTGTGTTGTAGTATATAGAAAATAATCAGTTTTGTTACTACAAGTTGATAAAGACTCCAAAATAAAGAATCTTTCCGTTTTATAATCATCAACTAATCAAACGACAGTCAAATATTCATTCATACAAGGAACTTTGGTGCCCATTGAAGAATGGAAATCACGAAGCAGACAATAACAGAAGCAAGGTGTCCTCTTAGTTATTTTTCAGAAGAAAAAAAAGCTTTACTTTATGGGTTATGTGATTTTTCGAACACACAATATTCTACAAACTTGAATACACTTCAACAAATTAAACCATCAATTAGAATCTGAACTCAACAAAACAAGAAAAGTGGGAAAAGTTGAACGACAAAACAGAGAACAGGAAGAAAAAGAAAAGAAAACTTACCAGAATTTCGTAGTAGAGAGAGGCAAATAGAGACGCTGCTGATCAATGGAGAGGCTTTGATGAAGAGCTGGATAACCCTAGGTAGAACCTGCACTTGATCGAGATGAAAGAGAGATAGCGTACATTATTGAGAATACGTACAGGCAAAGTTACGACCAATGGGTATTGAGAGAAAACAGAGTTCTTTTTTAGATATTTAGAAAATAGGGTTTCTTTTGGCGCCTAAATTTTCAGGAAAAAAAAAAGGTTGATTTTAGTAAAATTTTTAGGGATTTTTTGGCGGTGTGCTCTCCCTCTAACTCTCTCTATTACAATTGGGACTAGTTATTGATATTTTTAGGGACCAACTTTCGCACCTTCTCAAAAACATATAGCTTTTAGGACCGAAATATAATATCGTCCCAATATGTATACTTTTAGTGATGGAATTATTAACTCGTCCCTAAATGTTGGTCATAAATAAGCCTGTTTCTTGTAGTGGAGATTACTTCTAGAAACTCGACCTCTACTAACGGGAGAGCCTCCATCTCAATATCCTCTCGGTGCTAAGCATAAATCCCATGGAATATTCATTTCTTACTTGACCTTATTATCCATGGAAAGGCATCCTAGGATAACCAATCCAAGATAGTTTCATTAGGATAGCTCCTTATCTTTGATTCAATTAGGTGAGAAGTCCTTTCAACCGAAGAATCCTTTCTATGTGAGAAAACCTTTCACATCTTGCTCTTATGTGTATATGAGAAAATCCTTTCAATAACACATCATGGTCATCATTGGTACTTTACTCTCAAATCACCCTTAAAACATTTGCATAGACTTCATAAGAAAATTCACATGTCCATAATTTACCTCTTGAGGTTCCAAACCCACTTTCAATCATCAATAGTTGGAAAACATGGATTGGATATGTAATTCATCATAAATTCATGTAAATCTTGCAATACATGCTTAATTTCATAAAACTCTTTCTTTATAATCAAAGTCCCAAATCATATGATTCATAACTTGAAAACATGAGGAGTACATGGGTTCATGGGGAAATCATCATTAAATCATACTATTTTATCAATTCATGCATAAGAGATCATAATTCAATTATTTGAATCAATAATGAAGAGAAACCATGATAATTGAAGAAAACCCTAACTCAATTGGGGAATTCTACCTTTTGAATTAAAGGAATTTGGGAAATCCATGCATGGAAGGAATCCATGGATGAAAACTATCATACCTTGAATCCAAATGCTAGACTACAATGGAGAAATTGAGACCTTGACTTGAAACCCTAGGTTGGATCCTTCTTCTTCTTCAAGTTTCTAGAGAGAGAAATATTTTGGAGAGAATAATTGATCTTTTGTGAATTTGGAAGAATGAAGTGAATGGGTTAATATTGGAGTTGAAAATACTTATATACGGGTCTAAGTGAATGGTAAAACGACACAGTATAGGAGTTAATTAATTAGGAAAAGACTCAACTATCCCTGAAAGTAACTCTCAGGTGCCACCGACACTCAACCTACGGACCCCAGTCGACGGACAATGGTCTGAAGCACAGCCCGTCCTGGTGGACCATTGATGGAGGTCAAAAGCTTTAAATATAGGACCTTGGACCACGACTCCTGGTCCACAAACCATGGACTCACCTATGGTCCGTAGATCCAGTAGTGGTTCTTCCTATAAACTATGTTTGGTTAGCCTATCCACATACCCACCTATGGTCCGTGGTTCACCTCACAGGCCGTGGTTGGCGTTCGTGGATGGCACCTGGAAATGCTGAAATCTTTTATGGTGCCCTTTTTCAAATTTGGGGTGTTACAAAGAGTATCACTCAATAGTCCATAAGGTTGAGGTTATTCCCATTCTCTTTAATGGGAGAGGCTACAAGATGGTTGGAAGAATTGCCGAATGATTCAATCACTTTGTGGGAAGATTTAACTGATTCCTTCTAGGAGAGATTCTTTCCATCCTCAAAGATTGTTAAACTTTGAACCTAGATCAAAAAAATTCAAGCGTATTGTGGGTGAGCCTCTGCATGAGATGTGGGTGAGGTTCAAGAAGTTACTTTTGCAATGTCCAATGTATGGCGTTCCAGACATTTTGTTACTGCAATACCTATATTGCATTCTTGATTTAGTCAATAAAGGTGTGGCTGATAAGTTAGTAAAAGGTGGATAAATGAGACCATCATACGGTGTGGCTGCTTTGTTTCTAAATGATATGACTAAAGTCAATCAAGAATGGCACACTAAAGAGGACCAAGTGCCTCCTCTACAATTGGGTTTGAGAATTAACAAGTCGAGAAGAACCATGAAAGAGGTGAAAACATGGCCAAAATGATGATCCAAATCGATTTGTTGTATAAATATGTTGTGGGAGGTGGATCCAAGTCAGTAAATGTGGTTGGAACCAGTAGTGGAAAGTGCTTGCATAATGCCAAATTTGAGATACAATGAGGAAGTTTAATACTTGGGAAATCAAGTGGGGAGGGGGAGGGGTCTCACACCAATTATCAACGGCAAAGTGAAAACCATGGTTGGAACAAGGATAGAGATGGTGGTTGGAAAGATTGGCGGGGTTGGAAATAGAGAGATAGGGTAATGGAAAAAGATAGATACATGCCTCCCTATGATAGTCCATGCCTAAAAGAACTAGATAGGCCAGAAGGAAGGCGGACTGAAGACATGCTTGTAAGGATGTACAACAAGGTTAAAGGGTCTGATAAAGTGTTAAAGGAATTGAAAAATGACTTCTCCACTTTATCCAAGATGGTGACGTGTCACTCAGTTTCCATAAAGCAACCAGAGATCCAACTGAGTCAAATCACCACTAATCTTAATCCAGGGAAAAAGGGAACATTTCCTAGATATACTATCCCTAACCGAACAAAAAATTGTTAAGTTTTAGACTATGTCATTCCATGACATTAAATAAGGCGATTCTTGGGAGGCAACCCAAGTATCTACTTTTGTTTTGATTTCTTTGGAATAACGTGCGTTTAAGTGTAGGTTGAGAAGTGGTTGAAAGTTTGAAAAAGGGAAGCATAGGTGATGCAAAAACCCATATGGCGATACACCAAATGCATTTGTCATGACCCAGGGGTACCCCCTAGATGTAACATGGCGTATAGAATCCCGAAGGACTCCATACAAGCCACTTAGTCCTCATAACATAAGCAATAGAACAATAAGAGTAAAAACACATTTCAAGTTCAAAATTTTCATAAACGAAAGCAGCAGTCTAGACTTGTCTCAATATAGCAATCTATTACAATACTTGAATGAAATAGGTCCAAGCCCATACAACATGTCCAAAAACGAAAATACTATAAAGGAAACTACATCATGAGAAAAAGCCGTCCTCGAACCATGAGGATTCACCAACAAGCTCGGAAGATAGACAAGTCCAATCACTAGCCACTAGAATGATCACCTCGAGAATTGGACCCTACACTTGGGGAAAATGTAGGAAAAGTAGGAGTTAGTACAAAAATGCACTAAGTATGATAGCCATGAATAAAAAAATATTGAAAACATGCTAAAAGAGACATTTCATTTGAAAGCATGAAATTTACCAATTTTAAATATCATTATGAAGATAGTTGAAAAGCATAAATCATAAACATAGTCAATACATTGATCATCATAGCAGAAGAAAACACTTCATAAATACCCTCAAAACATACTTGTGCGATGCATGAATAAGACCCTATAAATCTCATCCATGCTAAGTAAATCTCTTTCGGCCATCATTCATATTTATCAACTTTAAGACCTTGAAAACTCATATAAAAGCTTCTTGAGAAACTATAGTTCTAATTCATATTCTTGTTTTTGTTGTTGTGGGAATAAGCCTTAACCGACATAAGACCATGTGAGCTATTCATGGACCCGGTGTTACCCACATTGAAAATGGGTATCCTACTTGCCTAAGGTAGAACTATACTCTTAACTTATGTGGACCCAATAGCTAAATAACCTATGGGGGCACATAGTTTATGGGATAAGGAGATTCCTACTAGAAACCGGACTGCACTAAGGTAGAAGGTCTCCATCTCATGAGAAATACTTTGGGACCCCGGACTCAAATTGTGTAAAAGGTCCCATTGGGAAGCCATACTCAACTAGTGTAAAAGCTTCCATCTTATATTCAATAATTCACTCGGTGCTAAGCGTTTATTCCCACGGAGTACATACGAAGTCATAACTTGATTCATTAAGATAGCTCATTAGATCATGCATGAGAATAACCTTTCACCGTCCATGTCTGCATATGGATTTAATAGGTGAGAAAGCCTTGCAACCTTAGAATCTTCATATTGTGAGAATACCTTTCAACAACACAACAATTAGATCATAATCATAGAAATTTCACTCTCAAAGTGTTCTTAAAGCATATACAAAGACTTAATAAACATGCATGATATCATAATTTACCCTTTCAAGGATCAAAACTCATATCAAATCAACACATCTAGAATTCACTACATTAGACATGAATATCAACATAATTCAAGTAACCCAATCACTACAAGCATAATCTCATAATATCCTTCTTTCATCAACAAACCCACATTACAAGATCATAATTAGGAAATATGGTTATTTCATGGGTTCTTGGGGATTTCAACATAAAAACCATAAGTAATAACAAATTCATACATAATATAAAGTAATTCAAGCATTAGAATCGTTTTTGAAAGGAACCTATGACTTTGGAATCAAACCCTAGCTTTTGGGGATTTCTATCTTTGAAATTGGTATTTTGAAGGGGCTCCATGGATTAAGATCTACCATACCATATCAATGAATCCCAATGAATTTGATGTGAAGAACCTTGTTGCTTCAGCCCTAGCTCCAACTTTCTTCTTCTTCTTCTAGAGAGAAATTTTTTGGTGAGGATGAAATTTTGAGAATTGATTTGGGTTTTATAAATAATGAGAGGAATGACTTAATTTAGTGGTCTAAAATCCGTATATAGGAGGTCTAAATTAGGCTAAAACGATATCACTTAATATTAATTAAAACTGGAAAACCCCAAAGTTCCCTAAACTTAACCCTCAAAACTACCCCTTGCTCACCATCCATGAGACCTCACTGACCGTGGTTGGACCCACGGTCGTGCTGGTGAATCGTGGTTTGGGTTCTAAGGGTCTGATTTTAGGGTTTGACCTACGGTCCCCACCCACAGGGCGTGGACCCAACCACGGGGGGTGAGTCCTACCGTGGTTCACTACTGTTGGGCAGTTTCCAGGAGTCCTCTTTAAGGACCCACGGTTTGTCCATGTGGGGGGGGGGTTCGTACCTTGACGTTCTAAGAAGAAACCCTCTATTTTAAGTACGGGGAGTTACATCCATGTCTGGAACCCTCATGTTAAGCTCTAATTTAGCTTAGTAATTTTTGGAGTGTTACATCATTGTGCGGACTCATTATTGTTTTCTGTTTTAGCTTGAATAGATGGAACAATCTACTATCAGAACTCCAAAGGGAGTTTCACCGAAGTGCACTATGAAAACTATAGCGGGTCTGCCGAATCATCCTTCACGTTAGGTATTTGTTTAGTCTTGTTCAACGAGCATAAACTCTAATTGGTGTGATTCATTGAACACATTTGATGATGTTAGTCGAGATCGCTGAACATGTCTGGTATAAAAAGGCCAAGGGTATTTTCAAATTCATAAATAAAAACCTTTGATACTTTAAAGCCTTTTTGATTCCTTTCTCTCGCTTTCCAACATTGAGTGTTTGTGAGTCCTTTGTGAGTGCTTACAATGTTTTAGGGCAATTTTCTTGGATCTCGTGTCAACCAAACCCCAATCCCTCATTTTCTCAACTTCTATGACTATTAAGGTTGGTTTTCTAATCTTTGTGGAGATTTTAAAGCTTAAATTACATGTGGGGTGAGAGCTTGAGCCCTCTAACTATTATTGTGTGCTTGAGTACGATGGGTTGCATCGGAGTGTATGATTTGAACTGTGCCATGAGTTATGTGATTTTGTATGCCGGTAAATTGTGAATCTTGTTTGTGTATGTTGAAATGTGAATATAAATTGATAAATGTGTTGGGTGTAAGTCTAATTCAATGTGGATGAAGTCTGAGTAGCCTGATGTTGACCCAATTGCATGATTTTGCCCAATGATATTTAGGGTGACTATTTTCATAAGGGAAAATTGTCAATTAGTGTAATACTTGGCAAAATATGAGGAAAATTTTATTACCCAAGGGTATATAAGCATATAGGTCAATTGTAATGTTGGGGGGGGGGACTCGTATTTGTTGTGTATTTTGGTTTAGCTTAGAAAATATGGCACTGGGCTAAATACTTCTTGTTCGACGGGCTTGTCTTAGCTTGCTAAGAAGGTTAGGCAAATCGCTGAGTTAGCCCACGTTTGCCTTCCTTATCATATATATGACCTTGGGTATTGTCAAATTTTGGGGCATGTCTTTGTCGATCGAACTTATTCGGTGAATTACCGAGTGGGAGATGACATCGCCCTTGATGCTTCTGCCTTTCCATTTTGCATCGTCAATTTTTGCGGACCTATCTTAGCCCACTGAAACTGACTCCGCGAATCGCCGAGTTGGCATTGACTTCATCTTTTACACCTTAATCCTGAGAATTTTTCTACTCTCTATTTCAGAGAGTTCATCAAAGCTCACCAATCGTGTTTGGTGATCTGGCTTACTAGTAGACGAGCCTCAGGAATATTTTTGAAATGTTATTAAATTTGCATCAATTTCAGATAACCTTTAAAAAAAACTATGCTTGGATGTGCTCTTTGAACGAACTGACATGAACTAAGGGCTAGCAAGTGGTTTCATCTGACATTAAGTCAGATAGAGAGTCTTCTTCTAATGTTTCTGTCACGACTCAAGCCTAGGGCCTAGACGTGACATGGCGAATGAGGAACCCGAAGGAACCCCAAACAAGCCTCTCAAACTTGTCATCACACTTCATCGGTCACGGAAGTATATTCAACATTAATTAACGGGAAATAGGGGCTAAGGGCAAACCATTTCAAAATGACATCATAGAACAAGAGTCAAGCTCATTTACAAAATACTTGTCCAACGCACACCTCTACATACATAGATAGAACGGGGGCCATGACATTCTACCGGCTCCCCTCATAGTCAAAATACAATTGCAAGCTAAAGTCTCAAAACATAGGAGTAGGAAACATAACATAGCCCTCGAAACATTGAGGACTCACCAACAAACTCGGATAAGCACCGTACTAGCCACGTGAATGGAGAGAAGGATCAAGAGTAGCTCCGGTCCCTACATGGTGACATCATGTAGGCAAAATATGCGTTAGTACTTGGAATGTACTAAGTATGCGGGGTGCAACACAACAATAGACAAGGACACAATCGAAATACAAGAAATAGTTTCATAGGCATTATGAATAACAATATGAGGATGCATGATCAAAGTGAAGTCAAAACATGTTTAAGTAAATCTATACTAATAGTAGATATCATATGTGTATGCATGATCCAACCAATCTATAACCCCAACTTAGGATGGGGGATGCCGTTCACACCCTGGTGGCAAGGTATAAACCCCTCACATGGTTGATGTTGGTCACACCCCAAGCATCCTAGGTGGTGAGATATAAACCTCTCACATGGTTGATGTTGGTTACACCCCAAGCATCCTAGGTGGTGAGATATAAACCTCTCACATGGTTGATGTTGGTCACACCCCAAGCATCCTAGGTGGTGAGATATAAACCTCTCACATGGTTGTCCGGTTCTTTTCCCCCGGACCGGGCATGGTCATGCAACACTTTATATAGGAAATTCCCATTAGGCTCTAATGGGATCTCACGTATGGAATGAACATATACACAAGCTTAGTTTGTCATCAACACATCTCTGGATTGCCATACATCTCATAACTCAAGCTTTAAAACATCGATTCATCAATTCTCCATAGTTGGACATTTTGTCAAACACCTTGAAGGCATGTAATGGAATCAAAGAGCATAGAAAATAGGGTAGTAATTATGCAGCCAAACCAGTGAACAACCTACAACAACACCTTTTAACACTCACAATACCACATGGAAATCTCCACATCCATTCCAAATTTAGATTCAAGTTCTAGAGTTACAACATGCTCAAAACAATCACTTTTCATGTTTAAAATTCAATGTGCAGGAAATTATTACAAAGAACAAGACTAACTTATGAATCTTAACTTAAACCATGAATTAGTGAGTAGAATAGAGTCTAGGCACTATGGGTGGAAGGACCCATGAGTTCAACACCACATACCTTGAGTTCTTATGAAGGTCTTGAGAGTGTCTTCAATGGAAGCTTGGAACTTGGAGCAAGAGTCTCTTCAATCTTGAGGAAGGTTTTGGATTAGGGTTCTTGAAAGAACTTGAGAGAAAATGTGTCTAAGTATGGGAAAGGTGTTTTGGGAAATGTTTTAGAGATGGGAATTGAACTAATGGTATATAGGAAATAACATATGCCCTTTGGAAAAATGGTCCAACACTTAGAAAAAAAAATGAGGCGGGTGAACAGTAAAAACGCTCACTGGAAATTGCATTTCCTGCCGGACAGATTTTACGAAAATGGGCATAACTTCTTCGTCCGAACTCCGAATGAGGTGAAATGAAGTGCGTTAGGTAGCTAACTCAAAGGGATTTCCATGGATATAATATGGGCCACCCAATTATTTGTGTGCTAGGAGATATGACCCTCCAAAGTAGACCCTCGAAAAAGGCTTCACTTGGAAATTTCGGATTTTGATACGGTTGCTCTAAAATTTGGGTTAGACCCATTTCCCACTCAATTTGACCCCCTTAACAAGAATATGAAGTTGGATTTTTGAAAAACGAAACGGATTTTTTTCTAGATATAGCTAAACAAGTTTCCAGTAACTTCCGAAGCACATTTTTAAGAACTTTTTGGGTCATTTCAGTTTCTCCACTAAAGAAGCATTAAGGAATATCTATTAATGCACCTTCAGAGTCTCCCCGCCATCAACAAACTCCCACCTTACAATCATCTATCAAAGAAAGGGTACAACATAAAAAGAGGGTGGTGAGAAAGAGGACTGAGATCAGGTCCAAGTTGGTACAAACCTCCTCTGCACATGCAAAAGCTTCCAGGGTCCTTTAAGTTATTTCTCAAAAAGCCCTAAATAGGCTCAAAGTTGCTTGATATAAAACCATACTCTCCATAGATGGAGTAATGAGCGACTACCCAACTATTGGGACACTATCCAATTCCATAATTTTAAGGGCTTTACCAAGTCAAGGAACTCCTACATCCCTTTTTGGTCGAGGGAGTTCTACAAAGCCTATGCCCAGGCCCTTCCAAAGAAGTGAAAAGGCATAGTCTAGAAGCCACTTGACGAAGTGGAGGTGCGAGGCAAGAAAGTCTAGTGCAACACCGGAACTATTAATACTGAACTGAAGATCTAGCCATTTGATTAAGACTTATATTCACTTGGATGCGTCATGAATTGGGCTACGTGAAAGGTTGGTAGGATCCTTTGATTTTACTCTTCTCCCACCAGGATAGCTAATGGTGCCCAGATAGAGAAGAAGGACTTGAAAGTGGTGGCAAGATACTTGTTTGGTGTAATCAGCAACAACCTAATGTCGTCACAGAACGAGTCTATCCTTCATCATGACAATGAAGTCTTGGTAGGTACTATAATTCATAGAAAGCACATACATGTGGGTGCTATTATTACTAATGAGATTTTAATGAGAGTTTCGCAGGAGCAGATATAGCTCCCATTTCTAGTACTGATATGCAGCTCTAAGAGGGCAGGAGTCCCTTTCCGGGCATCTACAAATGTGAGGGTTTATCTGGCTTTATCTAGTTAAATAAGAAGGATTGAGGCAGGCTGCTTGGGGGATTATGCGGCTAGGAGGAAGCTGCTACCGCAAAACTCAATGCATGTGGTTAATCCCACAACTTTGGAAGCTGAGGTTAGCACACCTGCTCTTTCTATGGAGAAGGCATGTATTTCTACACCTTCCTCTAGTGCTGCCCCTACAGTTTCTGTATTTGCTACTGATGTGAGGCCTCCTCTCTCTCCTATTACCCGTTTCACTTGACCCAGGACATGATATATAATGGGCAGCCTTTCACAATTAGTAGATGTTAGAGATGCCCGGGTTGTGAGGGACATTCCCGAGTTCAGAGGGACATGCCCAAGCTCATTGACTAGCCCATAAAGAAGGCCTTAGGTCCATTGATAGAGAGGGTGATCAAGTGTGAAGGGACGATTGAAAGTCATAGTGTGAGGTTCGATGATTTCAAGCCTAGATTAGAGGCTCGGGAGAAGGACGAGCATCGCTCTATTGCACAAGACACCATGAGAAATGAGCTTGCTACCCTATGAGTGGAGGTAGTCTAGTTGTAGTCGACTGACATTTCCATGCTTTGGGGCAATGTTCCCCTTCCAGATGCACCTACTCTCATGCTCGAGATGCTAAGTTTTGTCGCTCCTTCTAGTGAGAAGCCTAAGATTTCTATGCGTATTGATTCTTTGGATAATGATGAGAGTGAGAGGGACGAGGAGTAGTTGGTTTATTAACGTTTCAAGGACACTTTATCCAATTCTAAGCATCAATGATCGTTAGTCAGTATATAACCCAACTAAATGAGTTGGAGTCGAATCCCACAGGGAGCGCTACATGTATTAAGTTCAATTGGGAAATATAAAAATGTTCAAATCAGTCATAGGAATAAAAGTTATCGAATAAAAACATCATTCAAACCAGGGGGTGACACGAATGTTAAATGAGGGGTTTTGGTTTTGATTATCAACTACAAACAGGGACAAACAATACGAAATAACAATAATAAGAGATTGGTTCTTGGGATGTGATTCGATTATAGGCTAATACAGACAAATGGTTAATTGCAATTATTAGAAAATAACTAGATATTAGTGAGTAAGCTAGGCTATAGAGGAGATAACATTATCTCGAACAATTTACCCCGAATCAAGTTGATTTCTCTCGAACATCAACAAGCATGAAAAATAAGAACAACCCACACCTTAGTCCAGTCACTCTCTTGAGCTGATGTGTGGGATTGGGTTTAGGATTTACTCTCTCGAGCTAAACCCAGTTAAACCTAATACCCACAGACCATCAATCAATAAGTTTAGTTTTAAAACTTCTCTCTCGAGCAAGCCAAAATTACAAGGGTAAAACTGCATTTGCAACTACAATTCTTAAATTAAACCACAATTAATGATTGAACTCACTTCTAAATAGCATTTAAACTAACAATTAGCAATACCCATAAACTAAATCTGCCCCTAATCACATAATCTCACCCCAAGAATTTGGGGATTTAGCTAGAAATCATAGAAAGGTAAACTGTTACCAAATTGATTATCCATCAACTGGTTAAGAGTAGATTCGTCCTTACAATGCTCCAAATCAAAGAATCTCAAAGACCCACTTCCAATTTCTCAAAAGTGAAAAACTTCAATTCTTCAAAGCTTAGGAAAAACTAGAGAAAACTTGTCTCAATAAAAAAATATATGAGCTATGATAAAATATTATCAAATTAAATAGATGTTAGATCCTAAACTAAATGTTCAAAAATGTAGTTATAATCGCAAAAAATATGCTACGAAGAGTAACTCGGTGAAGTAAGTCGGGATAACCTAGCCACTTAGCGAGCCGCCCTTTGGTAACTTCCATCGCCCTTCTACCTTGACATTCAGCATCCTCAAGGTCTGTAACTTTGGGTGATCTAGCAGTGCATCGCGGAACCACTCGGCGATCCGCCGAGTGCTTCTTTCTCTCGCCAACTTGGTTCTTTCTTTTAGGGCATGACATACTAGAACTTTAGGCGGTCAATTTCCCATTCGGTGACTCGGCAAGTGGACTTGGCGATCACCAGACTTGCTTTTCTTCATTCTTTCAGCTCACTTTATTCGTTTTTTGCAAATTAGTGTCCTTGCTTTGTTCCTCAACCCATATACCTGGAAGTCAAGGATTTTACATCAGTTATTGGCACAAATTAAGTATTTGAGGACACTAAATCAGTATAAATAAATCCCTAAATGAGTCCAAATCTCAGACTCATGAACACCCTCAACTTAAACTTTTGCTTGTCCTCAAGTACAACTCATGTTCAACAGTTCAAAACGGATGTCTCAAACAATGCTACACAAGACTCAATCATGAATGCACACAACAAGACTCAATTTAATGATGCAAGGATCAATTGTGCACTTAAAGATTCAAATTGTGACTCACCATCATCAAAGATTCTCAAGTTCACAATACTTGCTTCAAATGCAAGTTCAATCTCAACAAAGGTACTCAAATGCCCTCACAACAAGAATGATTCAATATTCACACACAATCGTTTCAAAAAATTATAGCTCTGGAATCATATACAACTCTCACACTCACAAAGATGAACACATGTATGACTTCACCCATAAGTTTTCCCTTATCTTCCAATCAAAATTCACTTTAACTCACTCAAGATCAATAAGGTCTTTTCAAAGCTTGTAACGGGGCTAAGTTTAAAGTTATGGTCATTAAGGCTCTGTGGCTGCTATGCTCATGAAATGTGGTATGAACATCACTTTCTTTCCTCTTCTTCAACATTTTCACTTCTGCTCAAAATTCACCCCATTATTCATTTCCAATGGAATACCGGACACCCCATTTCTTTTGCAACTTTCATAACTTTTATTTCACAACTTTGTCATTCTTTTTCTTTTTCTTTTTCATTCTACTTTTTTTTTCTTCTGTTCTTTTTTTTTTGTATGGAGGGTTACCATCTTTTTCAAAACCATGGATCAAGGGGACTTCTTCACAATTCTTTATTTACCTTCTCTTTTTACCACACCCTCAACTTAGGCTTTTGGCCTAAGTTGGCTATTCAAACAATCCACACTTCACATTAGGATTATGGGTGAATGGATAACGAGGGGCTACAATTGCATCAAGTTTCTTCCAAGAAAAGAGTTCAAGAAAAGTTCGCACACTCACAAAGTTGGCTACAAAAGAGGTATATTATCAAATTGTTTCACTCTTAAAAATTGTTGCCTAAGTTCATTTCAAGAGCTTGCATCAATTAGTCAACCGGACCAATGGGGAAAATTCTAGGTGTCATCACACAAGGTTCACGGTAAGCTCATCACAAAAGGCATTGACACCAGTATCAAACAAGACTCCACACTTTCGCTAGTGTGTAATGTTCATCACAAGAGACTCATTAGATAATCGGCTACTCATAACGAGATGGAAAAAGTCCACATATGGTCTATGCAACTTGATTTGGCCTCATCGTAGCCACACATTCATTTTTGTTAGATTAAGAGCACTATTCAAGTCATCGTTATTGATCATAACCGAAACTCAAATTTGCACAAGAACAACCACAATCACACACAAGGGGTGTCAATTTTTTTAGAAAGGGTCAAAAACCATTTACATTCAAAATAAGGAGCCATAAGCTCAAACATCCACAAAACAATATCAAAACACAATTTTAAACACAAAAACCCAATAATATATACACATAATAGTCACAAGAGGTAGGTATTGCAATGCCTCAACCCACCACAAATAAAAAGCAGTTGTCCTCAAATGCAACAAAATAGTAACAAGTCAATAAAAATGATAGAGACGGAGGTAAAGAATGGTCATGTCTACACAATTGCTTTATCTGTCGGGCTATCAGTGCCCGAGGTCACATTAGCAGCAACACTAGATCCAGTCATGGTGGTGTCTGCCAATGAAATCTGCATGGGTGAATCTATCATAGCCTCCTCAACCTCTATAAGGCCCTCAAAAGTTGCCTCCTCATCGACACCAAGTTGCTTCTCATCAATCTCAGCCTCTGACTCGTCAGAAGCTACCTCCTCAACTTGAACCTCATCTCCGGTGGTAGCCGGAGGCACATCCATATCGACTGGGCTGTCAGGGATCTCCATATTCTCGAAAATCAAGGACATATCTGTGAACTTCAGCTGGTCCACATCTTTCCTCAGCTCAGCAATCGCAGTTTTTAGAGCCGTCACCTAATCAATGGCCCCCTGGCCTCACTCACACACCGTTATTCGTGCTGCAAGGGCATCAATAGACACCGGTAAGGGGTGTCACAACTGCAGTGAGGGCCCTCTCTATCATCCCTGGAACTGTGGCCTCAAGTCTGAAGGCATGCCTATTCGCAGAATGGGCTTGTTTCCCATTCGTAGTAATGCAGCCTGGGTGAGTGGAGGTCGGGGAGCAGCAACAGAAGTAGCAGACCTAGGAGGCATGGGAGCTATAGAGGGGCTAGGAGTCACAAAAAGAACAACACTAGATATACCTGAAGGCCTAGGGGCCGGAGTAGGCAACACTGCCTCTGCAGGTAATGTATCAGTATCAATAATCGGGGAGGTGTCCACCGGGGCTACCTTCTTCTTTTCTGCCACATCCTTTAGATACTCAGCCTCAATCCGCTGGATGCCAGTAGAAGATGTTGAGATCACTTCCACATGCTTCTTCGCATCAAAGGGCACATGGGCTCGTCTGCATAGTTCGGTGATCAATCACAGAAAAGGTAGAGAGGTTTGGTGTTGCCTATCCCTCATGGCCATCTCTTGGCCAACAATCATACCCAAGTTGAGACTGTGCCCGTCAATAATGAAACCAAGACAGGTTGCCTTCATGTGAAGGAGAATAGATTCATTCTGGGATGGCATGATACTACTACTGATAAATCCAAACCAGTACCTCATGCTACATTGAGGTCGTTCTTCTCTATTGGAGCTCCTGCCTCCAACCCCCGAGGAGTGCCATCAAATAACATTGGAGCTAACCACTTTTTCAGAGTTTCCAATGACTTTGTCTTGATCATCTATTGATAGTCATCTGAGATGCTGCTGGTGCAGTCCAAAACTGCGTTGATGTCATCACTGTCACAATTTACTTTTTTACCCCCAAAAACCAAATAATCAACCGGCTTGAATTTAGCGGCCCGCTTCTTCCTTTATGGAACTAGGGCTCTGTGGGCAGTGTAGAATTCCCGAACACATTTTGAAGTATAGGGACCACGAGGTCTGGTGAATATCTTGAACTTATGGGACCTCAAACACTCCAAATCTCCGGGTATCTCTCTATTACTCCATCACTTGACATCCTCTTCTCGTCAATAATGGTTCTCAATTCCTCAGTCTTCAGTCTATTCATAGACCAAGAAGAAGGACCCTGTGTAGGTGGTCCTAGGACCACAACCTGATCTAGAACAGGAGGAGAAGTATGGGACTCAGGAACTCTGATCCTAGACGGATCATGAATCCTCTTGGATCACAACTCACCTTGTCGGGCCAATAGTAGTTCATCATCCTCAGGCACATAGATGGCTGCCTGAGGGTCATGGTGCTCACCCTTACTCTCAGAAGTTATGAGGTGAGTGGCATATATCCCCTTGCTATCAGAGCTGACCTCTGGTGATGCAGGAGCAGGTGCCTTGCCTTTCCCTTTGCCTTTCCCATAGGTGGTAGGTAGCTTTGTGGCCTTTGCTTTGAATGCAAATGCATCTTCATTTATGAGAATTCCCTTTGCCCTCTTGCAGGGCGATATCTCTCTACCTGCCACTTTTTTGTCTAGCCATATCTGCAAACACATCATAGAATGCTAGAAATAGTTCAAGAAAAATTGTAGAAAAATAAGTTGCAGAAAGACTGCCGAACCGATCGGCGAGTTGCCAAATCACTTTGGCGAGCTAGATCAGGATCGCCGAAAGGATTGGCTCAAAATATTTTGAGAAATGGCCTGTTGGTGATGGGAAAGCTCATTCGGCAAATTGCCTACATCATTTGGCGAGCACAGATTAGCCCGCCGAAAATTACAGTGTATTTTAGGGGTTAGGGGTGCAGAAAGGGCAAACAAAGAAGATTTTCGACGAGTCACCGAGTGCACTCGGCAAGCTCAGGCTCCTCGCTGAAAGTTCTAGAACCAAAATCACTTAAAGCATAGAATAAAAGGCGATCAAGGGGGATTCAACGAACCGCCGAGTGGTTCGGCGAGCTCGACCCAGCTCGCCAAACTACCTAACATGCCTACTTTCAACCCCAACTTCCAAAATCAACCCCGCAGCCCCTGAAAACAAAATCAAACTATACACTTTTTCAATTAAGCCTAGACCCATAAGACCCATTCCACCGAGGTACTCAGACTTCCCCCGGTTTGGCCAAAATTGTCCATTTGACGACTTTAGCTTATAAGAATGACGTCAAATGCTCCATCATTGGGCAAAGCAGGTCATTTAGCACAATTTGGGGTACTCAGACTTCACCCGACTAGACTCAACAACAATTAAGCACAACCCAATAATTTATGATCAATTTTAAAGCATAAAATTTGGGAAATTAACAACTTAGGTAGTTTAGGCACGATATCGAATTTAAAACAGGCAAACAAGCACACTTATACGAGTTCAGAGAGGCCCAACACACATCACTAAGAACAACACAATTGCGAAAGAGTTTTACCGCTAATTATGAGTATGGGGTTCGAAAAACCAACCTTTAATGCTGAATATACGATTTGAAATGCTAGGCGGCAAAGCATCCAACTCCAAATACAAGATCGATGACCAAAAAACAAGAAAAATGCAAAAATAATGGAAATTTGAAGTGCGGGTATGATTGTATTGAGTTAAAAGTGAGTGACTGTGAAAGAGTTTGAAAATTTAAACCTTTGCCTTTTAAAACCGTTCAGTTTGAGCCCTTTCAGTGATGTTATTTTCCTCGCCAAACCACTCAGTGACACGCCGAGTGGGTACTTACCTCGCCGAGTTGTACAGGATCTCTTGTTGATGTGGGGGTCCAAACGGCGGACAAAGTCTGGATCGCTGACCTGTTCGGCGACTCGCAGACTTGTCCATGGGCCCGCTAAGTTTTACGAACTCTATGTTCTGGGTTCTTGAGTCCAACAACGGTCCAAGTCGGGCTCGTCGACCACTTTGGCATTTCACCGACTGCACATTTCGCTCGCCAACCTGCACTTTTCAAACACATTCTTCACTTCAACCTACACAATCAACACACGTTATTCCAAAAACAAAAAGAAAGAAAATAAAAACTTGGGTCGCCTCCCAAGTAGTGCCTTAGTTAACGTCGTGGCATGACGCAAGTCCTCACTCAAACTTCATTCTTTGGGTTTGCCATAGTATCACTAGGCAACCCCCCTTGTTGTCCCGGGTTTAAATAAGAAGAAATTTGACCCATTTGGGTCTCCAACTACTTGATAGAGACGGAATGAGAGGTCACCGTCTAGTTAAGGGTCGATACATCTTCCTTCATCTCCTTCAAAATTTTATCCGACCCTTTAACCTTGTTGAGAATATGAGAAAGCATATCCTCAGCCGGCCACCTTCCAAATCTTTGGGCTTTTGACACTCGTGGGGAGGAATATACCTATCCTTCTCCCCATCTCTTTCCTTCCAAGTGGGGTTACGATCCCTCCACTTTCTATCACGATCTCTCCAGCCCTCATCCCTGTTCCAACCTTGGTTACCACCCTACCTTGGGTAGGTTGCACGATAACACCTCCTTGGTTGGCTAAAAAGTTTACTTCCTCGTTGTAGATCGCTTCAAACTTGGCTTCTTCAGGGTTCACACCACCAACACCGATAGCATTTACACTCCTAGTACCCGCACCTATGACGTTTTTGGCCAAAATATCCAGCTTAGTCATCATATTTGTGATGTTCTGGTCCCTCTCTTGATCGTTTTCAATCTGTTATTTGGTCAATTTCAAAGTGAGAAGGGAGACCTGATCTTCGCGGGTGTACCATGCTCGGTTAATCTTGGTCATGCCATCCAAAATTTAGGCTGCGATAATGTAAGGTTGTTGCATTAAACCTCTCGGAGAAAGTTGATCAGCTACCCCCTTCTTCACCGAATCAAGGCTTCGATAAAAGTACTGCAGCAAAACATTGTCGGGCAATCCATGAGTTGGGCATTGTAGCACCAACCGCTTAAATCCTAGAAAAGTCTCATGGATTGGCTCACCCTCCAAACACTTGAAGCTTTGGATGTTGTCCCGAAGAGTCGTCATTTTTAATGGGAAAGAATCGCACTTGAAATACGTTAATGAGCTCTTCCGACGAAGTGATAGAATCTCTTGGCAACTCACCCAACCACTTGCATGTTTCTCCCATTAGAAAAAATGGGAACAACCTCAGTCGGACCGACTCTTGAGATATGTTATTAAAGGAGAACTGACCACAAACATCAACAAAGTTCCTTTTGTGCTCATCGGGATCCTCATGAGCCAACCCACCAAACAATCCTTTCAATTGCAAGAGCTGCAACATGGTGCTAGTAATGTGGAACACAATGTTCCCTTCAGCTGGAGGCAAGCGAATGGTACCAACTCCAACCATTAGATTAGGGTCATTAACATTCGGCTCATTGACATCATTGAGATTGCCGATGTCATCTTGGTTACCATTGCTTCCGTTGACACTCATTTCATCTAATTTAAAACAACAACACATAAACCAAAACTGAAAGTAAGTAGATTCAACAATGACTTAAAAGAACAAAATTCAACTTCACCAAAAGAATTTCAAACAACACCACTCCCCGGCAGCAACGCCAGTTTGATTAATGTTTCAAGGACACTTCATCCAATTCTAAGCATCAACGATTGCTAGTCAGTATATAACCCAACTGAATGAGTTGGGGTGGAGTTCCACAGGGAGTGGTACGTGTATAAATTAAATTGGGAAATATAAAGATGATCAAATAAGTCATAGGAATAAAAGTTAATGAATAAAAACACCATTCAAATCAGGGGGTGACACGAATGTCAAATAGGGGTTTTTGGTTTTGATTATCAACTACAAACTGGGACAAACAATATGAAATAACAATAATGAGACAAGTTCTTGGGATGTGATTCGATTATGGGAAAATATAGACAAATGGGTAATTGCAACTATTAGATAATAGCTAGATATTAGTGAGTAAGCTCGGCTATAGAGGAGATAAAATTTCTCTCGAACAATTTATCCCGAATCAAGTTTATTTCTCTCGAACATTAACAAGCATGCAAAATAAGAACAACCCACACCTTAGTCCATTCACTCTCTCGAGCTGAATGTATGGGATTGGGTTTAGGATTCACTCTCTCGAGTTGAACCTAGATCAATCCAACACCCATAAACCATCAATCAATAAGTTTAGTTTTAAAACTTCTCTCACCAGCAAACAATAAACACAAGGGTAGAACTGCATTTGCAACTATAATTCTTAAATTAAACCACAACTAATGATTGAAGTCACTTCTAAATAGCATGTAAACTAACAATTAACAATACCCATAAACTAAATCAGACAATAATCATATAATCACACCACAAGAATTTGGGGTTTTAGCTAGACATTACAAAAAGGTAAAAACTGTTACCAAATTGATTATCCATTAACTGGTTAAGGGTAGATTCGTCCACACAATTCTCCAAATCGAAAAATATCAAAGACACACTTCCAATTTCTCAAAAGTGAAAAACTTCAATTCTTCAAAGCTTAGGAAAACTAGAGAAAAGTTGTCTCAGTTACAAAAAAAAATGAGGTATGATAACATATTATCAAATTAGATAGATGATAGATCCTAAACTAAATGTTCAAAAATGTATTTACAGTCGCCAAAAATGTGCTGCGAAGAGTCACTCGACGAAGTAAGTTGGGCTCGCTGAACCACTTGGCGAGCCGCCCTTTGGTCACTTCTATCGCCCTCCTTCCTTGACATTCAGCATCCTCAAGGTTTGTAACTTTGGATGATCTAGCACTGCATCGTGGAACTACTCGGCGATCCACCGATTGTTTCTTTCTCTCGCTAACTTGGTTCTTTCTTTTAGGGCTCAGAACACTGGAACTTTAGGTGTTCAATTTTCCATTCGGTGACTCGCCAAGTGGACTTGGTGATCACCAGACTTACTTTTCTTTGTTCTTTCAGTTCGCTTTGTTCCTTTTTTTCAAGTTAGTGTCCTTGCTCTGTTCCTCAACCCATATACCTGGAAATCAAGGGCTTTACATCAGTTATTGGCATAAATTAAGCATTTGAGGACACTAAATAGATATATAAATAAAGCCCTAAATGAGTCCAAATCTTAGACTCATTATTGGCTGAAAAGAGACTGATTAGGAAAAGTTATGGGATAAATATCATCGAACTGAAGAGACATTGACTGAGCTACATGAAATTGGGAGGTTATTCTTCATGCATCCCTGGAGATATATCTTCAAGAGACATCAGAAGTTGGTTCTAGTTAAAGCACTCTAGACCCCACGATACCTCCGACTCCTGAGACGGGCATTGATACCCCAATTGAGCCTTCCTTTTCGCCTCCAGTGATCCTATTATTGGGCATTGATTACTCTCTTGAGGCTTCACCACCGAGACTTAGACTAGAGTGATCCATACGCATAGCCTGTCAGGGGGACCCTTTATCTCAAACTCCCCGTACTTTTGTTTATATTGGATTGCGGACACTACATTTTATTTTTCGTGGGGTGAGCGCCTTCATGCCAATATTCCTCTTTTGATTGAATCTTTTTATTTTAAGTTTTGAATATTTGTAGTATTACTTTTGTTTCTATTAGAGTGCTCTTTAGGGTTAAAGTGTCTTTGCTTTTGTTTCGTTCTCTCTTGATGTTGCAACCCCCTATGAGTTAAAAATCATGAAATTCTTGAAGTTTTAACTGATACCAATTCTAGGATCGATTGTATTCAATTTCAATGTCTTGAATAGTACTCATGATGAGCATGATGTATAGTATTGGTGTTGATTAACATTTCAAGGACACTTCATCCAATTCTAAGTATCAATAATCGTTAGTCCGTATATAACCCAACCAACTGAGTTAGGGTCAATCCCACAGATAGTAGATTTCTTTGAATTCAAATGCGAAAGTATGACAATGACCTTTGCAGCTGAGCAGCACACACTTAAGAGTTTACTAATCAAAATTTCAGGATGTCGTTACCAACCCACTTCAAATTATTAACAAGAAACTATCAGATATCTAAAAAACACTTGGGGGATTTACAAACCAACTGCCGAATTCAACTTAATGGATGTCATCATTACCAATAATGCTAATTTGTCGCGGGTAGAATGGACTATAAGTAAAACAATTTTCTCTCGAACAAGTGTCTTATTTCCCTTGAGTTCTCTCGAACTTCACCACGATCCTTAAGCTAACCAGCCCACGTTCTCATCAAATCCACTCTTCTGAGCTAGATTCAAAGGTTGGGTCTTGGGTTTCACTTTCTCAAGCTGAAACCATCAAGACCCACTACTAAGGATGCCAAATTACTTCGTTGGTTCTGTACTTTTCTCTCGAGCAAGCACAAAACTCTGAAATCTACAACACCAAAGATGCAATAATGAAGTTAAACCACCATAATAATTTAGGCCCACTTCAGATTAACACCAACAATCACTAATCGATAACACCTATTTAGTAGAATGCAATAATTGGTCAAATTGTCAAACCCCCAAGGTTAGGGTTTTAGCCAATCATGGTGAAAAGATGAAAATCAACACCTTACACATTTTCTATAGATGGGTAAATGAAATTCGAAAGTTAAAATTAACTAACATCTTCTCTATTACAAAATCACAATGAAAAACCTTGGTAAAATCACTTGAAATACAAAATGGTAGTGTTTTTTCTCTTCCCAAAATGATGGGAATTTCAGCATCTATTTCACAATGGAGAATGGCAAAATCAGCCGAGAAAATGAATCGGTCAACCTTTACCAAAATGTCATATAGTATCCCCACAAGATGTTTAATTGATCGGACCGCCATCAAGAGTCTCATTGTTGTGGCTTTCGGTTCACCCAACCGAAGTCATTTATAGATCAGATATGGCATTTGGTTAATGCTTGCTCCCAAATTGCATAGGGCTTTAGCAAATTGGAGCATGCCGATGGTGCAAGGGATGGTGAATGCTCCGGGATCTTCTCTCTTTTTTATCAGATCCTTAGTAATAATTGCACTACAACTATGAGAAACTTTGATTGTCTTAAAATCCAAGCTCATTTTCTTTGTGACTAACTCCTTCATATATTTGGCATAACCTGACATTTCCAACAATGCTTCCACTAGAGGGAGATTAATTGATAATGTCTTGAACACCAATAGAAACTTCTTGAACTTCTCATCCTCATTCTTCTTCTTGAGATGTTGGGGAAATGGAGGAGATATTTTGGGTAAAGTTTGCAGAACTTTTGGGATTGGATTGTATTCCTCCACATCTTTTTGTGGTCCTTTGGCAATGCTTTGATGGATAGGTGTATCTTCTTCCTCCATACCTTTGTCTTCTTCATGCATTTGAGCTTCTTCATTGCTCATTACATCGCCTATTGATACCTTTCAACTATGATTAACCACAGCCTGCCCTCTATCATCATCTTCCATTGTTATTTTTGGTTTCAATTGTGCTGAAAGTAAACTCAACTGACCTTCAAGTATCTTGATTGCATCTATGTGAGAGTTCACTTTATTGTTCAATGATGAAAAGTCAGGTTTCACCCCTTTCAACAAATCATCCGAACATTCAAATTTATCAAGGATGCATGACAACAATCATTGACCTGGGGACTACTTGCACTCCCTTTCGATTTTGGGCTCTTATTCGAGTAAGTGTGGTCCTCTTCATGGTTATCCTCTCTTTTCCAATAATCACTTTGCTCAGCCAAATCTTGATAGTATCATCTTCGCTCTTCCCCCATGTGATAGTTCCAACCTTGATTCCCACCTCGTAGTAAATAGTGTGGTAGAAAGCCTCTATCTCTTGGAGTTCCAACCTTGATTCTCCCCCGACTTTGAATAACCTGAGGAAGAACCCTCCTCAACTCTAAACACTCCACTTATCCCCTTGGGCTTTATCAGATCCTCCCTCATATGCTCTTGTAATAGTTCCATTTGGGTCAACATCTTCTTCATGTTTGCATCCCTTTCTCTTTCCTTATCAGGTTGTTCTTGTGTCATTCTAAAACAAAAAGGAGTGACTTGATCCTCAGAGTGTACCAAACTTGATTGATTTTCGTCAAGTCATCAAGAAGAAATGAAGCTACCTCAAATGATTGCAACATTATTCCCCGTCATACCTGTAACGACCTGAGAGCACCCCCTAGCCGTTACATGCGTATTCGACCTCTCGAAGGTCTCACACAAGCCTTCGCATTCATTCATCGCATAGATCATAAAAATCACTAAGAATTTAAAACTTTTATTCAATAAAACCATAATACTTCAAGAGTCATCAACATTTGAAAACATCAATACGCAAGTGGAACTACTAAGTCTCTTTAGCCACTCTTCGACAAGAACTTAAAACGTACTAAGGGACATGGCCCTTTACAAATGAAATGAAACTTAAGTGTCTATTACAATGACTAAGAAACTTCTAAACATAGTCATCGAATCTTGAGGACATACCAAAGACTTGGAAGAGTGAACCAATCCAACCAACTCCAAAGCACAATCTCCTCCTAGTTACCACAACCTACACTTGTAGTAAAATAGAAGAAAGGGGTTAGTACAACACACATACTAAGTATGAGGATATGCAAAACATGCTAAATAGGACACTTGTTTGGAAGTTATGCTTTCATGCCATTTTGATAAAATGTCATGAACATCAACATAATAGGCACCTTACAAATCACAACCAACAATACAAAGTCATATGCTTCACAATACCTCATAAACATACATGACCCATTTACCTTTACCTTCTTGCCTTGGACCTCCACCTTAAGTAACCCTTAAGCAATACCTTTTGCAATATATAGGCAACGTCCCATACCATCACACACACTAAGGCACCACCTTAAGGTCACACAAAGTGCACTTACCATGCATACCTCATCCGTCACCAATTAATCACATAAGACAAATAAGAACATAAGCCAACAAGTTACTTCGGAAAACTAGAACACTCATCAAATGTCATCCCAAGACTCACCTAAGTAAGACACGGTGAGGCAGCCAATACTACACCTCATACCATACCCAAGTGATCCTTAAGGCTACACAAGACAAGCTCCATTCACATCTCAACATAAATCGTTGATTCAACTTAATGCATTTAGACAACTTCATTCACTAATGACATAAGAACATCACATACATTCAATTAAACATAAGCACCCACATTTAATTCATTATGACTCACTTTCACATTAGCATGCTCAAAGACCAATGTTTTCATTAATTAGCCCAAAGAGACTCATTAATTCATTATCATTTCTAAGACACACCAAGATCTCCCTTAAATGTCTACATGTGCAATGTCTAGATGATGTCCCATTCCACCACCTATCCTAAGTAGTACACCCTTAAGAGTCCTTAGTTCATTCATTCATTAATGTGGGGGAAGAGCCTTAACCGACATAGACCATGGAGCTTGATATGGTATTCCGGTAGTACCCTTACCGGATGAGGGATCCCCACTTTCCTAAGGTAGGCTCATTCTTTTAGCCTTTACGTGTTAGATACCACTAGCTAGTCTTATGTGGGCACACAGTTAAGGGATAGAAGGATTGCTTCTAAGTAACCACATCTCAACTAACGAAGGGACACCCATCTTAAGAGTTGCTCCTAAATACTCACGTCTCAACTAACGAAAGAGTATCCACCCATCTTCATATCCTCTCGGTGCTAGACATTACTCCCCCATGGAGTTGGACATTCATTTCATTCATTCATTTAGGGATGAGGATTGCTACTAAGTACTCTTATCTCAACTCACGATAGAGTACCCATCCTAGCCCAACATTAATTCATTTAGGAATAAGGATTTCTACTAAGTACTCTCATCTCAACTCACGAAGGAGTACCCATCCTAGCCAAACATTCATTCTTTTAGGGATAAAGATTGCTACTAAGTACTCTCATCTCAACTCCTGAAGGAGTACCCATCCTAGCCCAACATTCATGCATTTAGGGAAGCTCTTGGATTCAAAGATGAGAAAACCTTTCATCTAGGAACCCCATTCATTCAAAGGAGTACTTTATGAGACTATCCTTCCAATAGACCCAATTTTCATTCATTAGCATTAACTCCCATTCTTTTCATTTGTTCTCTCCTACTTCCATTCTTTTCATTCATTCTTCACTAGGTGTGAGAGTAGGTAAACATAGTCTATCCTAACCTCACCTTCATTATAAGTCATTCAAAGAAGACAACAACCAAGCATAACACATAAAGTCTCTACACAAGGTCACCTTTCATGCTCTTAGATTATACACAAATTCACATCATATCACATTACCTTCACATAATCAACATTACTCAAAACAACAATCATCCAACTTTGCCTACAAGGCCATTATCACAACATGCTTATAAAGTAAACACCTCTCCACTTTCAAAGTGATCAAACCTCACAATTCTAACATCTACAACATATATATATATATATATAATACTAGAATCAATAATCTATTCACAACTTCATCATCAGCATAAACCTTAGGTCACAATTGCCCATTCAAGGCCAACATCCATTATAACACAATTGACAATCAATTCCTCATAATTCAATATAGAACAATACATGAATCAATAACCCATAAAAATCTACACATCAATAACACATTATTAGCTCATAATCATTAGACCCACTTTAGACCCAAAAATTAGGATTTCAAGATATGCAAGGGTTCATGGAGTTTTTGATCTTAAAACCATCAATATTAACATAAATCATCATTTGAGATACTTTCATGCAAGAACCCAAGATTATAATTGAAATTGGGATTTTTAGTGTTTTTGAAGAACATTGAAATCACTTTGATTTGGCTCTTTGATTGAAAGGAGAATCAAAGATAAAATCCCCATACCTTTGTGATTAGTTTCCTTAAGAATTTGAAGAGAAATCAGTAGGAACCCATCCCCTAGCTTGAAGCTTCATCAATGTCTTCCATGGAGTTCTAGAGAGAGAATTTATTTGATAGGGAAGGTTCAATTTGGATAATGAGGTCTAATTCTAGGTCTTGAGGTTTCAATCACTTAGAATATCCTAAAATAGGTTGAAATACCATTTATAATAATTCCCCAAAGTACCCAAAATACCCCTCACTTAGTTGAACCTTTTAAACAAGTCAAACTTGAGTTTTATTTTCGCAGATTTCATCGGGAAACAAGTCCGCGATGCGGATGTGTTCCCACAAGTTTCTGGAAATAAAATTTCGAGAAAGAAGAGTCTGTGGTGTCTCTGTGACGCAGAGCCACTTTTTGGACATTGGTGGAGCAACTCCGCAATGCGGAGCCACTCCCTCCACGCACAACTTCAAGCTGCCTTGGCAGCTTGTTTGGCCAAGGGTTGGGGTCCTCCTTGGGGACCCATAGGGTGGTCCCGGGGAGTCGTACCCCGACGTTTTGACCCTAAATACATTTATTAAGACACTAGGGTCACCTGCACTGATTTTAGACTCCAAACAACACATAAAAACATGAACAACATACTAGAAAACACGAACACGTAAAAGACAAGTTTCCGAACGTCTTGGTCATCCCTTGACGTTTGACTTCCAAACACATTAAAACTGACTAAAAAGGCTATTCTTCATTATTTTAACAAGTTATTAATGCATAAAACCCATGTGAGGCTCTACTTTATCCTACTTCATTTTGAGGAGTGCTACAATATCCCCCACTTGGGAACATTCGTCCTCGAATGACACTTCAAACATTATAAAGTAAAGACTCTAGGACTAGCAGCCCACAACAAGCATGTAATATCATTACTATGGCACACATCCAGGAGGAAACATCGACTCCTCATAAAAGGCTCAAAACAACTTTGTGCAATTAAAGAAAGTAGCAACATATCTACTAACTCCTTATGCCTCAACTTTATTATTTCTCATTTCATTGGAGGAACTTCCTTCTACAAATCATCATTCTCATTTCAAACACCAAAAAAACAAAACATGCAACTTTATCATAATAAATCATTTAAGCATGCACTTCAAATCAACTCATGCAACACAAGCAAGTAGAAACTTTATTCACCACTCATAATGCATCAACCACATAGGCCTTTCTCATGTTCATAGAAGGAACTACCTTCTCCTAATAATGACATGATATTTACCCCTTTTATATCATCATAGGGTCCAATATGCAATGGCTTTCAAATGAACACATAGACATAATCAACATTTCCACTCATGAGGCAATTAAGCAATTCATACTAGTTGCACCCTAACATGAGGATTATAGATCATCTACTAGGCTTATCATTTAATCATCATACTATTAAGAACATACATGGCATTACGATGTTTAGTTATGTTCAAGGAGGGACTACCTTCTCCTAGTCACAACATACACACATGGCATCATAAACTCATAAGCAAGAATTACACAAAGGTCAATTCATTTAAGGAGAAATTCTCAACTTCTAACCCAAGCATGCTCATACTCTCTTCCTCGTGAAGTCAAGAGTGCATTCACCATATAAAGATGCATATTGACATGAGAAACATGAAGTTTATTACTAAAAATCCATTTTTTGTAGTAAGAATCCTTCAAAACATGCATAACATAAGAAGATCATGCAACTCGTAATCATATGCAAGACTCCAAAACATGAACAAGCTACTAGGAACTCTTTGGTCTCAAGCTTGAGGAAGAATAGAAGGAAAATATAAGGATATCAACAACCTTACTACTCACTCATCGTCCCCCACTTAGGGTAAACCCATCTAAGAGCACATTAAAGTAACCAAGAGAGCTATCACTTACCAATTAAGTACAATGTCCCCCTCTTGGGATCATATTATGCAAACTTGTTTAATCATTACCTCCTTCATCTCTAAGGTAGGAACCATTCTCCACTAAATCTTCAATATACTCCCTTAGGTGAGGATTTCAAGAATCCAAAAATGAGTAGCTATACCACTCCACTTCATATCTATCACCCAAAGCGATTCTCAACATGGAGAACTCAAGGAAGTTCAATGTAGAAATATTAAGGGCACTGAAAACCTTACCATCTAGGCACATTATCCGCCACTTGGGGTGAGCTTAATCAAATCTTTATCATACGAGAACTACACCACCATACAACATTTTCAATGTAATGTTTCCAACCTCATAGATCACACATGGCCATGATTGGAATCATTATACGATTTCCAAATCTACCTTCATATATACTCATATAGTCACTACATCATAACAAGCATTAAAACTCACCTTTTCCTCCCTCGATCCTTGTAACATCACCCCTTACAAGTAATCACATCTAGAAGACCACCGGACAAGGGAAAATAAGAGAGAGATCATATGGAGTTAAGCTCTATGGCACGATACAAGAGTAATGAAGAAAGTGAAACTTCTATCGTCCTACAGCCTCTCGCTTATAGATGTGTCGCGACTCACATCGATGAACAAGACTCTACTAGACGTGGCTTTTGAGACTTTGAACCTAAAAGTAATATCTAAAACATTATACTCTGATACCAAGTTTCTAACGACCCGAGAGCACCCCCTAGCCGTTACATGCGTATTCGACCTCTCAAAGGTCTAATACAAGCCTTAGCATTCATTCATCGCATAGATAATAAAAATCACTATGAATTTAAAACTTTTATTCAATAAAACCATCCTACTTCAAGAGTCGTCAACTTTTGAAAACAACAATACGCAAGCAGAACTACTAAGTCTCTTTAGCCAATCTTAGACAAGAACATAAACCGTACTAAGGGACACAACCCTTTACAAATGAAATGAAACTTAAGTATCTATTACAATGACTAAGAAACTTCTAAACATAGTCCTCGAATCTTGAGGACATACCAAAGACTTGGAATAGTGAACCAATCCAAGCAACTCCAAAGCACAATATCCTCCTAGTTACCACAACCTACACTTGTAGTAAAATAGAAGAAAGGGGTTAGTACAACAAACGTATTAAATATGAGGATATGCAAAACATGCTAAAAAGGACACTTGTTTGGAAGTTATGCTCATGCCATTTTTATAAAATCTCATGAACATCAACATAATAGGCACCTACAAATCACAACCAACAATACAACGTCATATGCTTCACAATACATCATAAACATACATAACCCATTTACCTTTACCTTCTTGCCTTGGACCTCCACCTTAAGTAACCCTTAAGCAATACCTTTGAGCATTGTATGGGCAATGTCCCATACAATCACCCACACTACGGCACCACCTTAAGGTCACACAAAGTGCACTTACCATGCATATCTCATCCTTCACCAATTAATCACATATGACATATAAGCTCATAAGCCAACAAGTCACTTCATAAAACTAGAACACTCATCAAATGTCATCCCAAGACTAGCCTAAGTATGACATGGTGAGGCAGCCCATACTACCTCTCCATACCATGCCCAAGTGATCCTTAAGATTACACAAGACATGCTCTATTCACATCTCAACATAAATCGTTGATTCAACTTAATGCATTTAGACAACTTCATTCACTAATGACATAAGAACATCACATACATTCAATTCATCATAAGCACCCATATTTAATTCATTATGACTCACTTTCACATTAGCATGCTCAAAGACCAACACTTTCATTAATTAGCCCAAAGAGACTCATTCATTCATTATCATTACTACGACATAACAAGATCTCCCTTAAATGTCAACTTGTGCAATGTCTAGATGATGTCCCATTCCACCACCTATCCTAAGTAATAAACCATTAAGAGACCTTAGTTCATTCATTCATTAATGTAGGGGAAAAGCCTTAACCGACATAGACCATGGAGCTTGACATGGAATTTTGGCAGTGCCCTTACCGGATGAGGGATCCCCACTTGCCTAAGGTAGGGTCCTTCTTTTAGCCTTTACGTGGTAGAGACCACTAGCTAGTCCTATGTGGGCACATAAGTAAGGGATAGAAGGAAGGATTGCTTCTAAGTACCCATATCTCAACTAACGAAGGGACACCCATCTTAAGGGTTGCTACTAAATAATCACATCTCAACTAACGAAGGAGTATCCACCCATCTTCATATCCTCTCGGTGCTAGACATTACTCCCCCACGGAGTTGGACATTCATTTCATTCATTCATTTAGGGATAAGGATTGTTACTAAGTACTCTTATCTTAACTCACGAAGGAGTACCCATAATAGCCCAACATTAATTCATTTAGGGATAAGAATTCCTACTACGTACTACCATCTCAACTCACGAAGGAGTACCCATCCTACCCTATCATTCATTCATTTAGGGAAGCTCTTGTATTCAAAGATGAGAAAACCTTTCATCTAGGAACCCCATTCATTCAAAGGAGTACTTTATGAGACTATCCTTACAATAGCCCCAACTTTCATTCATTAGCATTAACTCCCATTCTTTTCATTCGTTCTCTCATTCTTCCATTCTTTTCATTCATTCTTCACTAGGTGTGAGAGTAGGTAAACATAGTCTATCCTAACCTCACCTTCATTATATGTCATTCAAAGAGGACTACAACCAAGCATAACACATAAAGTCTCTACACAAGGTCACCTTTCATGCTCTTAGACCATACACAAATTCACATCTTATCACATTACCTTCACATAATCAACATTACTCAAAACAGCAATCATCCAACTTTGCCTACAAGGCCATGATTACAACATGCTTATAAAGTAAACATCTCTCCACTTTCAAAGGGATCAAACCTCACAATTCTAACATCTACAACATATATATATATATATACTACTACTAGAGTCAATAATCTATTCACAACTTCATCATCATCATAAACCTTAGGTCACAGTTGCCCATTCAAGGCCAACATCCAATATAATACAATTGACCATCAGTTCCTCATAATTCAATATAGAACAATACATGAATCAATAGCCCATAACAATCTACACATTAATATCACATTATTAGTTCATAATCAATAGACCCACTTTAGACCCAAAAATTAGGATTTCAAGATATGCAAGGGTTCATGGAATTTTTTATCCTAAAACCATCGATATTAACATAAATCATCATTTGAGATACTTTCATGCAAGATCCCAAGCTTAGAATTGAAATTGGGGTTTTCAGTTTTGTTGAAGAACATTGAAATCACTTTGATTTGGCTCTTTGATTGAAAGGAGAATCAAAGATAAAATCCCCATACCTTTGTGATTAATTTCCTTAGGAATTTGAAGAGAAATCAGTATCCCCTAGATTGAAGCTTCATCAATGTCTTCCATGGAGTTCTAGAGAGAGAATTTATTTGAGAGGGAAGGTTCAATTTGGATAATGAGGTCTAATTCTAGGTCTTGGGGTTTTAACCACTTAAAATATCCTAAAATAGGTAGAATAACCGTTTATAATAATTCCCCAAAGTACCCAAACTACCCCTCGCTTAGTTGGACCTTTTAAACAAGTCAAACTTTTGTTTAATTTTCGCAGATTTTGTCGGGAAACAAGTCCGCGACGCGGAGGTGTTCCCACAAGTTTCTGGAAATTAAATTTTGAGACAGAAGCTGCGGTGTCTCCGTGACGCGGAGCCAATTTTTGTCCATTGGTGGAGCAAGTCCGCGACACGGAGCCACTCCCTCCACGCACAACTTCTAGCTGCCTTGGCAGCTTGTTTGGCCAAGGGTTGGTGTCCTCCTTGGGGACCCTTAGGGTGGTCCCGGGGAGTCGTACCCCGACGTTTTGACCCTAAATACATTTATTAAGACACTAGGGTCACCTGCACTGATTTTAGACTTCAAAAAACACATAAAAACATGAACAACATACTAGAACACACCAACACGTAAAAGACTAGTTTCCGAACGTCTTGGTCGTCCCTTGATGTTTGACTTCCAGAATCTTTAAAACTGACTAAAAATGCTATTCTTCATTATGTTAACAATTTATTAATGTATAAAAACCATGTAAGGTTCTAGTTTATCCTACTTCATTTTGAGGGGCGTTACAATACCAATCGGTTAGCCACTTTTTTATTAACCGAATAAAGACTCTGGTCAAAATATTGGAGTAACAAGTCATTTGGTAGCCTGTGAGTTTGGAATTTAAGCAAGGGTTTCTTAAAGCTCACCCATCTTTCATGGTTGGGTTCACCCTCCCATCGCTTGAAACCTTGAATGTCATCTCTAAGTTTCATCATTCTTGATGGGGGAAAGCATCTTGCATTGAATGCTATAATCAGCTCCTTCCATGATGTGATGGAATTGTTTGGTAAATCAACCAACCACTTGCTTGCCTCCCCCGTCAATGATAGTGGAAAAACCTAAGCCAGATTGACTCTTGTGACAAATTCTTGAATGAAAATGGGCTGCACACCTCTATTAAATTTCTTACACGCTCATGCGGGTCTTCGTGTTCTAGCCCTCCATAGAGTCCCCTCATTTGGAGGAGATGAAGAGTCGTGCTAGTGACCTCAAATATTACATTCCGATCAGTTTGTGGTAAGCAAAATGCACCCATTTCACCTGATTGAGATGGGTTGTAAACACTATTGATATCATCGATACCATCCCGATGACTTGCTTGGCTACTATTCACCTCTTCCTCACTCATTTTTACTTCTATTTAGTCCAACCAACACTACACAATACAATCTAAGCCGATTCAACTACAACCAACAAATTCACAAGTCAAATCTTCGATCAAACAACTCTAAGTAACGCTACTCCCTGGTAGCGGCCCTATTTTGATTAACGTTTCAAGGAGACTTCATCTAATTCTAAGTGTGAACGATCGTTAGTCAGTATATAACCCAACCAACTGAGTTGCGGTCGATCCTACAAAGAGTATCTTTCTTTGAATTCAAATACGAAAGTATGACGATGACCTTTGTAGTTGAGCAGCACAAACTTAACAGTTTACTAATCAAAATTTCAGGATGTTGTCACAAATTCCTTTCAAATTATTAACAAGAAACTATCAGATAACTAAAAAACACTTGGGGGATTTACAAACCAACTGCCGAATTCAACTTAATGGATGTCATCATTACCAATAATGCTAATTTGTCGCGGGTAGAATGGACTATAAGTAAAACAATTTTCTCTCGAACAAGTGTCTTATTTCCCTTGAGTTCTCTCGAACTTCACCACGATCCTTAAGCTAACCAGCCCACGTTCTCATCAAATCCACTCTTTCGAGCTAGATTCAAAGGTTGGGTCTTGGGTTTCACTTTCTCAAGCTGAAACCATCAAGACCCACTACTAAGGATGCCAAATTACTTCGTTGGTTCTGTACTTTTCTCTCGAGCAAGCACAAAACTCTGAAATCTACAACACCAAAGATGCAATAATGAAGTTAAACCACCATAATAATTTAGGCCCACTTCAGATTAACACCAACAATCACTAATCGATAACACCCATTTAGTAGAATGCAATAATTGGTCACATTGTCAAACCCCCAAGGTTAGGGTTTTATCCAATCATGGTGAAAAGATGAAAATCAACACCTTACACATTTTCCATAGCTAGGTAAATGAAATTCGAAAGATAAAATTAACTAAAATCTTCTCTATTACAAAATCCCAATGAAAAACCTTTCTGAATAATTCTCTCTCTTGCAAAATCTTCTCAATCTTTTGTTCCTCACGTTTCTGAATAATTTTCTCTCTTGCAAACAACAATTTACGAAAGTCTGATATGTGGGTATTTGGAATCAATCGGCAAGGTAAGTCGGGCTTCGTCGACCGTTCGGCAACTCCTCGATTTTCCTTCGTCTCGCCTTTATTTTTCACCTCTTCTTAGTCCCACCACCGTAATTTTAGGCGAGCCAAATCGGGATCTCCGTCTCATTCCGTGATGTGCTATTTTTCCTTTCATCTCACCCATCAGCAGTTATTTGGATCTTTATCAGTACTTTTGGTGACCTAGTCATGCATCACCGATGTTATCGACGTCATGCTGAGTGGAACTGTTGCTCGCCAGAACTACTCCTAATCCAGCCTCAACGTTTTGTAACACTAGGCGGTCGAGTCGCCGAGTGACATTGGAGATAATCAGGCTTGTTTTTCCCTTATCTTTTTCTCTCGTGTTGTTTCTGTTGCCCATTTCTGTCCTAGCTTTGTTCCTCAATCCATATATATGAAGATCAATGATTTTATATCAGTTGTTGGCACAAAATAAGCATTTGAGGACACTAAATCATTATAAATAAAGCCCTAAATGAGTCCAAATCTTGGACTTATCAGGTGTTCAGAGAATGAAATCGTTGTGGTTGCACCTTTGAGCGATATCTTTGAATATTTTGTTGACTAGTTTCATTTTGATGTGAGCCTTGCAATGAACATTTCACGTACATTTTTTATCTTTTCGACATGTGCTAAATGAGTGTATTTTGAAGTACCATGTACGGTGAGATCATATTTAAAAACATGCGTGTAGAGCCCTGGAATTTGCCTTGTTAGTCAAATCATTTGAATCTTGGTGAATGTGAGACACGATCTTGGGTAACAATTAAAAGAGGGAAATAAATTTCCATTAATCCTTTGTTACTACCTTGTGAGGGTGTGAATCCATTTTGGCACCATTTGAGGCTAACCTATTTGTTGACAACCAAAAGAAAGGCTCTTTAACCAAATTGTCCCTGCCTTCTCACCAAAAATCATTTTTGAAGCATTATGATGTTTAGATAGCCAATTTAGGTCAAAAGCCTAAGTTGGGGCTGTGGAAAAAAAGGATGAATTAAAGCTAAGTGAGTGACAAAGAAATTAAGAAGAAATGAGACTCAACTTTGAAAGTGTTACAAAAAGAAGGAACCTCTCCTTATCAAAAAATTATAATCATTGTGATGAAAAGGCATTGGAAAAATGAAAACGAAAAAGAGAAATGAATGAAATAAAAAAGGATTCCAAATAAATTGAGTGACAAGTGAAGGTTTGAGTTCTCAAATGAAAAATAAGGAAAAGAACTTGAAAATAGGTGATAATGATTGCAACAATGCTTTGAAATGTAAAGTCACCAATCCAAATTAATCACACCTTAACCATCAGGCCCATTACAAGTAAAAAAGACAATCGAGATCTTGCATGAACTAGGTTATGTTATGATTGGAAAATATGAGCAAACCTATAGGACAAAGCTTGCATGTGTTTTTCTTTTGAGAGAATGAGAGTTGCATTGATTACTTTTACTTTTGTTGATTTGCTTTGTGAGAGCATGGAATCCTTCTTAATGTTCGGGCAGTTGAATGCATTTGTTGAAACTTGTTTTTGCATTAGACAAGAAACTAAAGTGAGTTTGAGCTTGTGTTAAGAGTAGCTATTCATCGTTGGAAGCTTTTTTATCATGATATCGTGCAACATGTTATTGAGAGTAGTCTTTCTATGTCATTTTCATGTTCACTCTCATTGAATACTATTATATACACCCTTATTGAGCTTATTATTTTCTTGATTTACTTGAGTACAAGCAAAATTTTAAGTTGGGGGTGCTAATGAATGGTAGATTTTCACTTATTTAAGGTTCATTTAGCTCAATAATTTGTTTCCTCAATGCCTAATCTTGTCCTATTATGATCAAATGTTGATGATTTGCAGTTATGAAGGCAATTGGAAAAGTCAATGATTGAAGTTTGAAAGAATGGGCAAAAATATTTTTAAAAAGTCCAAACTTGTAACACCTCAGATTCACAAAGGAAAAAATTACAGCTTTTCAGAATCTAGTGCTAGTACTGACAGAGCCACCGATGGTTTGTGGTCTAACACACGGTCTGTAGGTAGGCCCGTGGTTGGCCAGCCCTAGTTTTTCAAAATCATAAAGGTTTCAGTATCTTTTAACGGTTCAACGAGATGGTTTGTTGCCCTATGCATGGGCTGTAGGTAAGGCTTCTAGGTGAGTCACATACTTAGTGGGATTTTACGAAAAATTCAACTGGACCCATCGAAGGAATGTACGGACCGTACATGGGTCCCGCCGTTTGAAGGCCCATAGAACAACTCTTTGAACTCATCGACGGCCAACAAGAACGGTCTGTAGGTGGACCCATGGACCGTAGGTACCCACCGTCGATGGGGTTGGCTGTTATTTTCAAAAAGCCTTTTGGGTCTTTTCCTAATTATTCCAATCTAATAATATGTCATTTTACTCTTTATCCAAAGCCGTAGATAAATGTTTTTACCTCTAAAATCACCCAATTCTATTTATCCTCTCAATTTCTCAAAAGAAGAACCAGTTCATGGTCTCCAAATATTTCTCTCTCTCTAGAAGAAGAAGAAGAAAGAGTTAACTTAGCGTTTCATGATCAAGTCTCCAATTCACCATTGCTTGTAGGCTTTGAATTCGTATGATATCTTTCATTTATGGAATCTCACCCTAAAGAGTTCCTAAATTCCCCAATTTTGAAGTTAGAAATTCCCAATTGAAGTTAGAGGTTTATTTTATATTATGGATTTCTTTCAATATTGATTTATTTGATTGTTTTAGGAACAAATATGCATGAATATAGATAATTCCCTATTTTTATGATAAATCTCCATGAACCCATGCTCTACCAATGTTTTTCATGATTGAAAGTGTGTTTTAAACTATGAAAAGTGATTTATGGAAATATGCACATTCTTATGAGATTGATGAAATATGATATAAGTTGTTTTGATAGTAAAGAATAAATGAAGTTGATTGTTGTGAAAGGATTTCTCAAATAATTATTCAATATATGAATGTGAAAGGATTTCTCATATAAATAATTCTAAGGTTAAAAGGTATTTTCACCTAAAATGAATAAAAGTTAAGGAGTTATTCTAATGATGAGTCAAGCGGTGAATACCAATGACCTCTAATGAAAGGACAAGGAGCAATTACTAATGTCCCTTAAAGATAAGATGATTATGACTGATGACTATTTCGTGGGAATTATGCTTAGTACTGATTGGACAAGAGGCGATTACCCGTGTCCCATAAACTATGTGCCATCATAGGTTGTCTTTGATAGACATTAGCTAGTGGATCCACTTAAGCTAAAAGTTCATGGTTCTTACCTTGGCAAGTGAGGACACCTCTTTTCGGTGTGAGGTAGACACTGGATTCCATGTTAAACCTCACATGGTCTCTATGTCGGTTAAGACAAATTTCCCTCAACAAGTAAAATTATGAAATAAGGTTACTTCAACATGTATTTAAAAAGTGTTAAAAAGATGAGTTTTACTTGCACTTGATCATGGTTATTATGGTGTTTTCTAACCTCTTTCTTACAGTTTTAACTTGGTCTTTCCATGACCAAAAAGGTCATGTTTACCATGTTTTATACATATATGCATTGCTATTATAGTTGGTACATTTTTGTAAAAACGCATACTCTTGCCTACATTGTTTTCGAGGTGTAGGGTCCAACCCTCCAGTTCTCATCCCCGTGGTTAGAAGTCACTTTGGTTTTAATTGGTAGTGGTGAGTCCTCCTATTTTGAGGAACGAACCTTTTTTAGTTTTAGTCTTTACTTTTTAGATGTTGTATGTGATGCCAAGGCTAGGTCCCGGTCACTTTTGATGTAATAGATGGCTTTGAGACTATGTAGACTTCCGCTTAGTTTTACCATCTATTTATAATATGAATTGTGTTTTAAATCTCTTGATTTTCTATAATCATGTTTATGCATTCTAAGTGGCTTGTGTAGGGCCTCTCGGGGTCCTATTCACCATGTTACTCCTAAGGTGTACCTTGGGTCATGAAAAACATGGTATTTAGAGAACAAGGGTTAAAAAGGTCCTAGGATGTCTCATAAGTCACGTCGAGTAGAGTCTTGTTCATAAATCTGAAGAGGCCCACATTTATGAATAACAAGTTATAAGATGATTATGAAACTTCATTTCTTTCATTACTCTTAGTTGTGCGATAGAGTGTAATTCTATATGTCATTTCTCCTAATCCATGTCCGATGTTTTTCAGGATATCGTCCCTCAAAGAGCATATGTTAGGAGAAATGTGAACGAGAGCGTGGAATAAGAGACTCCTCTTCAAGCTCCTCAGGCTTTGGTCGATTTTTTGGCCAAACAATTCTATGTGAGAATCGATCCCGACTCTACGTTGGGTTTTTTATTAACTACGACGTTGTTCCTTATTATTAGTTTTGTTAAGGCTAACAAATGCCTTCTTGTAGAGATTCTTTCCACCCTCGATGATGGTTAAACATCAATCCTAGATCCAAAAATTCAAGTGTATTGGAGGTGAACCTCTACATGAGACGTAAATGAGGTTCAAGAAACTGCATTATCAATGTCCAATGCATGGTGGTCGTGAAAATTTGCTACTGCAATAATTCTATTGCACTCTTGATTCAATCAATAAAGGTTTAACTCATCAAATACATAAAGGTGGATTAATAACACAACTGCATGATGTGGCTGCTTTGTTACTATATTTTATGACTAAGGTCAACCGAGCATGGCACACTAGAGAGGAAGAAGTGCCTCCTATTCAATTGGGTTTAAACAAAGAACAAGTCTAGAATGACCATGGAAGATACATAAACATGGCCAAAATGATGACCCAAATTGATTTGTTGTTGAAACATGTCATAGGAGGTGGTCCCAAGTCGGTAATTATGGTTGGAACCAACAGTAGGCAGTGTTTGGATGATGCCAAATTTGACGCATTGTACAATGAGGAAGTTCATTACTTAGGGAGATGGAAAAATATAGGTTTGTGCCTCCCAAAGATCGTCCACGCCCAAAAGAACTACCTGGGCCAGAAGAAAGTCTAATTAAAGACATACTTGTAAGGATATACAACAAGGTTGAAGGGTCCAATAAAGTATTGAAGGAAATATAAAATGACTTGTCGACTTTATCCCAAATGGTGACTTCTCACTTAGTTTCTATAAAGTAGCTAAAGACCCAATTGGGCCAACCTACAACTCATCTCAATCTAACACAAAAGGGAACATTGCCTAGTGACACCATCATGAACCCCAAGAATGATTGTTGATATTGATAACTATGTAATGCCACGATGTAAAAATAAGGTGCTACTTAGAAGGCAACCCAAGTCTTTATTTCTTTATTACTTTTGAATAACGTCTGTTATACGTGCATGTTGAGAAGATGTTGCAAGATTGAAAAGGGGAGCATATGCGATTGCGAATCCCAAATTATGATATGTCGAAGACTTTGTGCGGACTCATTCTTTTCTACCTTTTGAGCTTGATCAGGTGAAAAAGTGTACTTTCAAACTCCAAAAGGTGATCAACTGAAGTGTACTATGCATAATCTAGTGGGTCTCTCAAATCACCTTCAGGTTTAGTGTTTGTTTAGGCATTTTCGGCGAGCTAAAGCTTTAATAGGACATGCAATACCAAGGGTCTTTTAAAACTTAAAAGTCAAACCCTTTGATACCCCCAACTCATTTTCAATCCTTTTTCGTACCTTGCTTCATGTGAGTGATTGTGAGTCCTTAGTGTATGTTTTCAATGTTTGAGGAGTGTAGTTTCTTGGATTTAATTCTAACAGAAACTCAGTCCTTTGATTTTCTTGACTCCTGTTATTCTTAAGGTTGGTTTTCAAACTTTCGTTGTGGTTTTTGAGCTTTAATGTGCATGTTTGGTGTGGTGATGAAGTCATTAGTTGTTATTATGTGCTAGATTTTAATGGATAGCATCGCAGTGTGTTATTTCAATTGTGCATATGAGATATATGACTCTCTATTCCATTAAAAGGAAAATCTTGATTGTCTTCGTTGAGCAGATAAATATGTTGGGTCTGAATCTGATATGATATGGGTGAAGTTTGATTAGCGCAGTATGTACCCAATTACATGATATTTCCCAATGATAGACATGGTGACTACTTTTTAAAGGGTAAATCATTAATTAGTGCAATACTTAGCAATATATGGGGGAAGTCTGAGTACCCATGGGTGAAAAAGCATATATGTGTGTTTTAATGATGGGGGGGGAGGGGGGAACTCGTATTTGTTCTGTATGTTGGGATAGATGTAAAGTAAGTCACTTGGTTAAACACTTTCACTTCAGCGGGTTTTCTATATCTCACCAAGGAGGCTAGGCGAATCACCGTGTAAGCCCCAATCGCATTCTTTAGTAAATATATGACCTTGGGTACTTTCCCATTCGATAGGCTTGTCTTAGTCCACCGAACCCGTTTGGTGTATTGCTGAATGCGAGTGGATATCATTCTTGATACTTGTACCTTTCTTTTTTGCACTCTAATTTTTGGCGGACTTATTTTAGCCCACCAAAACCAACTCACTGAAGTGCCAAGTTGGCATTGACTTCACTTTTTGTGGTTGAACTATGAGATTTTTGCTATTGTCCAGTTTAGCGAGCTCACCGAAGCTCATCAATCCTATGTCGCGATCCTCCTTCCTAATAGGCGAGCCTCAGAAGTGTTTTTGAAGTTTGATTCAATATGCATTCAATTTTAACTAACCTTCACAAATCCTATTTTTTAATGTGTGCTTTGCAGGAAATGACACCAACAAAGGCCAAGAGAGTAGTTTCATCGAAAGGTGATTTGGACAAAGATTCTCCTCCTTATCCTCCTCTAAGAAGACACATGGGTTTGTCTAATTATGAGCCTTCGTAGGCTCTCCCTCGTCAACAAACCACCACCCCAATATCAGCTACATAAGAAAGGGTACAACCTAAAAAAGGGATGGTGAGAAAGAGGACTAAGATTAGGTTCAAATTGGTGCAGCCCACCTCTGTCAAAGCACCTGCTTCTAGAGTCTTCTCAGTATCACTCAAGTGACTCAAAGTTGTAGGAGAGAAGACCAAACTTGAGGAGAGACGATTATCTATAGATGGAGTCATGAATGACTTCCTAGCTTCTAGAGTCCTCTCAGTTATAGCTCAAAGCATTAGGAGAGAAGACCATTCTTTAGGAGAGACAACCAAATGGGCACAATTTTGAAGCCACTTGAAAATGTGTAGGAGTGTGGCAAGAAAGTGTGATGCGATGTTGGATCTATTAGCATTGCACTGAGGATGCCGACATTTGAGTCAGATTTGTACTCACATCGGATGTGTCATGACTTGGACTCCCTGAAAGGGTGCCTGGCCCTTTTTATTTATGACACTTCACCCTCTGGGATGGTTGATGGTTCCTAGATTGAGAAGAATTACTTGAATGTGGTGGTGGGATGCTGGTTTGGCTTCATCATCAACAACATAATGTTGTCCCTGAATTAGTCTATCCTTCGTCATTACAAGGTTGTCTTGGTAGGCACAATCATTGCAATAGAGCACATACATGTGGGGTCCTATTTTAACTGATGAGATTTTGATGAGAGCTAGGCAAGAGAAAATATCACTCCTATTTTAAGTATTCATTACGATGTTGTGTGAGAGGGCAGAAGTCCATCTCTGTGAATCTACAGTTGTGAGGATCACACCTACTACATCCAGTGAAATAAGACAAATTGAGGCTCAGTGTTTTCAAGATGATATGGCTCGGAGGAAGCTGCCACCACTAGACTTGACACCCGTAGTTGATCCTACTACACTAGAAATTGAGGCTAGAACACCTGCTTCTTCAATGGAGTAGGTAGGTATTTGTACTCCTTCCTCTATTATTGGCCTTACTACTTTTGTATCTGTATTTGCATCTTCTGCTGTGACACCTCCCTCTATCCTATTTCCCATCCCTCCTTGACCCACGTTATGATATACTAGATGGGCACCCTTGCCTGGTCAGTAGATGTTATAGTTGCCCGGATTGAGATGAATATCCCCAAACTCATTAATCAGGCCATTAAAATGGATTTAGCTCTATTTATAGAGAAAGTTGTAAGGTGTGAGGAGATGTTTGAGATTCATAATGTTTGGTAGAATGACCTCATAGAGATATTAGAGGCTAGGGAGAAAGTAGAGGGTAGCTCAAATGCACTAGACGCCATGAAGGATGAGCTGGCTACCTTATGAGAAGAGGTGGTCTGATTGTAGTCTATAAACATATCCATGATTTTGGGTGATGTTCCCCAAACAGTTATACCTAAATATATGCCTTGGATGCCTAGATTAGAGCTTATTACTAGTGAGCTACCTAAGATTGTTGCGAGTGTTAATGTTGTGGATGATGAGAGTGAGAGGGCCGATGTTGAGTTGGTCGAAGAGACTGATGAAGAGGAGTTGAGGAGGGAGGAGCATGGGATTGATTTGTCCTTCACTGAGATGCAGGATGCCGAAAAGTTCATTCTTCAGGTGAGCCTGGAGTGATCCCTTTGGGAGACTTCAGTGCTTGTCCCTAGTGTAGTCACTCGTGATGCCCTCATCCCTCTGATTGCTGAGACAAGCATTTATGCCTTAGTTGAGCCTTCATTTCTGCCTCTAGTGATTTGGTTTTCGGGTATCAATGCCTCTCTTGAGGCTTCCGCACTTGAAACTTTGGATAAGAGTGCTCTAAAGACATAGCCTGTCAAGGGGGCCTTTTTATCTAAGCCTCCCATACTTTTGTTTCGATTGCATTTAGGACACTGCTTTTCTTTTTTATTGGTGGAGTGAGGGCCTTTGAGCCAATATTCCCCTTTTCATTGTATTTTGTTATTTGAACAAGTGTGGTAATTTAATCTTCTTTATATTATATAGTGCTCTTTTAGGTTAAAGTTTGTCTCTTATATCTATTTTGTTCTCTCCTAATTTTGCAACCCCCAATAAGTTTAAAATCGTGAAAAGCTTAAAGTTTCACTAATAGCAATTTGAGGATCGATTATGTCAATATCGATGTCTTGAATAGTACTAATGATGATCATGGTGTATAGTGTTGGTGTTGCGAGAATGAAATTGATGTGGTTGCACTTTTAATCGATTTCTTTGAATCTTTTGTTGACAAACTGCATTTTGATTTGAGCCTAGAAATGAACATCGCATGTACTATTTTGATCTTTTTAGGATGTGGTAAATGAGTGTATTTCAAAGTGCCAAGTGTGTTTAGGTCTTAGTTTGAAGCATATATGTGGTCCTAGAATTTTCCTTGTTAGTCTAACTATTAGAATCTTGGTGAATGTGAGACATAAACTTGGGCAACAATTTAAAGAGGGAGACAAATTGTCCATAATCCTTTGTGACTACCTTGCGAGGATGTCCACCCAGTTTGGCACTGTTTGAGCGTAACCTATTTGTTGGCAAAAACCAAAAGAAAGCCTCTTGAATCAAAATGTCCCGTCCTTCCCACCAAAAATCCTTTTTGAATTTTTTTTATATTTTGTTAGCCATTCTAGGCCAAATGCATCAATTGGGGTGTGGAAAGGAAGTAAGAGTGAAAGCCAAGTGAAGGGCAAAGAAAGACTAAATGAGAGTCAACTTTGAAAGTGTTACAAAAAGAAGGAACCCCTCCTTATAAAAAAAATCATTCTAATAGAAATGCTTTGAAAATAATGAAAATGAAAAAGAGAAGTGAATAAAATAAAGGGGATGATTGCAACAATCCTTTGAAAAGGTAAAGTCACCAATTGAAATTGATCATACCTTATCCGTCAGGGACATTACAAGCCTTAAAGACCCTCAAGATCTTGCATGAACAAGGTTATTTCATGATTAGAAAATATGGGCAAACCTATGTGACAAAGTTTGCATGTATTTCTCTTTTGAGAGAGTGAGAGTTGCATTGATTCTTATACCTTTTAAGATTTTCTTTGTGAGAGAATATAATCATTCTTGATATGAGGCACTACAATGCATTTTGTGAAACATGTTCTTACATTAGACAAGAAGCTAAAGTGAGGTTGAGCTTATGTTGAGACTAGCTAGTCATCATTTGAAGCTTTTTGATCATGATTGATGATGCAGTATGGAGTTCATCAAGGCCATTCACTAGAAGCCAAGCTCAAGACCATCAAAGGATGCATTGGTTATTCATGAAAATGGAGGTCCTCGAGATGGTATTGATGGCAAACAAGGGATTTCAGACCTTGAAGGTTGCATGGGGTCCTTTTGGCGAGCAGGACCCACTTGGCACATCACCCAAGGGACTAGGCGATGGTCCCAGCTCGCCTAATATTACAAAACATGGCTAAGATGAGACCCACGTAGAGAAACTCACCGACCAGGTCGATGCATCACCGAAATAACTAGGTGAGCTCGACTTGGCTTGCCCTTTGGGACTTTGGGTCACCTTTGGGCCCTTTTATCATAAAACTATAAATAGCTAGTTTGGGTTCATTTTAGACTTAGATTGTTTTGAATGTTGAAAATTGAAAACTCATGTTTGAGTGTGGAGAGCTTGGTTAAGCTTCTGTTGCCTTTTGTTAGAAACGTTGGTTGCTCAGGATATCGATTCCCTTGAGGTCTTCATAAGAGTTGGGTGCTTATTGTAGGATTAACAAATTGAGGTCATTGGGTTTAACATACCCTTTGGTTCCTTTTTGTTTCCTCTTTTTGTGTCTATCTATTTATCTTTAATTTCTGTCTTTGATTTCCACATTTTATTGTGATTCCCTTATAGGAATTACATCATTTGGTATCAGAGCTTGGATTAGATTCATTCCTACGATTCTAGTCTTGGGGTTTTGTTACAAAAAAAAAATATGTTCAATTAATTTCGTTTTTGAGAAAATGTTGAAATGGGTCTTTTCGATTTGAGTCTTCTTTGAGTTTCTACATTTGGAGTAGTGTTCTCCAACCCTATTAGAGTCTAGGGCTGAGATTGGAAGGAGTTTGGTGCCTTGTTGAAGATTTCACCATTGAAGACTTGAAGAAGCTTGAAGAAGGTGAAAATGGGTATTGAAATCTGAAGGTTTTGGTTTGGAATTGAAGGTTAAAAAGTATTGGGTGTTGTTCCCCACATAAAGGAGTTGCCTTCACCTAAATTTTCGTGAAATTCTGAGACAAAAATTTGAAGGGTTTTATTTTGGGTCTTCATCTTTTTTTTGATGTTCATGAAGAACATTCAAATCTTCAAAGGGAAGAATATTCAAAAAGAAGGAGTTTGATTCAAAAAGGGAAGAAAGAGAAAGAGTAAAAGCGTTTATGAAAGAGGAAATTTACCAAAAAGGGTAAATACTAAAGGACAAGTGTAAGGGGGGACCACCAGAATTCAAAATTTGGAGGTGTACAGTTGCAGCAGTGGTCCATTAGGCGATCCCCGACTTAGCTCGCCTAACCCACTCGGCGACTTGCTCTTTGGGCAGGTTGGTTGCCGAAGTGGTTGCCAATTTGGAGAATCTACTGGAATTTTTGGTGAGATAAAGCCTTGGTCGCCGAGTCCAATCGGTGCATCGCCGAACTACCACCCACATTGCCGAGTTGTATTGTCCATTTGTAGAGTTTGGCGAGTCCTTCTTCAAGTTGGCGAGCCGAACTTCACTTTTGGCAAAGAAAACAGGTCATTCGGCAATCGGAAGCTCAAGTGACACTCATTTTCTCAGGTTCCAAATTCTTAGTTTCTTTCTTTTGATTCTCAAACGTTCTCAAGAATCCTAAACCGATTTTTAACTCGTAATTACTCTACTTGTTGACTAAGGGTTCTTGAATTCACTTCTTTGTTTGTGACTTTTCTTTTCGTGTTTTTTTCGTTTTACTTCGTAGTTAATTCTTGATTCAAGTCCTTTTGTTTTCAATTGAGTCATCCGTTCTTCTTAAAACAAGAATCTATTCTGACCAAGAGTAGCAATTGGTACCTAGTGATCAACTAAGTACAAACAACTGCCAACATTAGCCGCGCCAATTTGAGAGGCAATCAAAGCAATCGAGTCAACTCCAATGACTTTACACAACAAGCTACTTTTCGTGCTTCTACAAGTGGCACGATCACACTAATTCTCCTACTCTCACATCCGAAAATCTCCACCAAGCTTTGCACCCAACTTTAAATCAATTGGGTTCAAATAGCCAAAGTACCAATCGACCATTCCATTTCCCGCTTAGCAAGAAGCTCCACCAACTCAAAGCAATATAACAAAAAAAACCTAACCAAAATATTTCCTACCAAAGACCACAACCACAACCAAATCCCGTGAATGAGGTGAGGAATGATGAGGACTAAGGAGGTTATGAAGGTGAAGGTGAAGAAGCGCCATGGAATGAGTCACCAAGGAATCGACCAAGAGGTCAAGTCTTCCAAGGTGGACCAAGAGGTATATTGGGTTGAATGCCATTTTAGAGGAGATAACATGGAAACCACCCTCAAGGTGGAGACCAATGGGAAGTCAATGTTAATCAAGAAGTTGGCCAAGAAGCTAGAGTAGGACATGGTAACCGCTATCAAGGAGGATATCAAAGGGGTTACTACCACAACGACTAAGGTGGCTACGGAGGCCAATATGTTTGAATCAACTCTATCAAAACGAATCTTCCAACATTCAAAGGGGAGTCTAGTCCTGATACTTATCTTGAATGAGAGTCGCAATGTGACTGACTTTTCAATGTCAATGACTTGATGGAGGTCAAGAGTAGTTTTTATGCTATCGTCCAATTTGAAGGGTGTGCTATCACATGGTAGGAATACATGAAGACTTAGTTGTTCAATAAGCTCATCCTCCACTATGGCCCAAATTGAAAAGATTGATAAGAGCTAAGTATGTGCCGGAAAGATACCACCAAGGGTTACTTGACAAATTGTACAACTTGAGGCAAGGAAGTAGAAGTGTTGAAGCCTAACATGATGACTTCCAAAACATAGTCATGAAACTGGAATATAAAGAGATTAAAGAACATGCCGTGATTCGCTTCAAGGTAGCGTTGAACAAAGAGACTTCTTCTAAGATGACCATTCATCAGTTTTCTACTTTGAATAACATCTTTGAGGTTGTCCATGAGATAGAGATGTAGTTCAAGGAGGAGAAAGTGTCTAAGTATAAGACTTCGTCTTCCGAAGATCCTCAAGAAGAGGATGAGTTTGAAGATGGGGAAGATGAGGAACCAGACCTTTGTGTCAAAGAAGGAGCGAGTGTTGTTCCTCTATATGTGGTGAGGCGAGTTATGATTAGTAAACCAATGGATGATCTGAGACAAAAAGAGAATCAATTTCACTCCAAATGCTTCATCAAGTATAGTGTGTGTTCCTTAATCATTGATAGTGGGAGTTGTGCAAATGTTGCTAGTACTGCGTTAGTGGAATTCTTGAAACTTCCTACCATTAAGCATGCTACACCTTACAAGCGCCAATAATTGAGTGAGTGTGGAGAATTGAGGGTACATCGACAAGTGATGATCAAATTCAAGATTGGGAAATATCAAGATGAAGTTCTATGTGATGTGGTCCCAATGCAAGCTTGTCATGTGCTACTCGGGAAGCCTTGGCAACATGATCATTCAACCAAGCATGATGGGAGAACTAACAAGTATTCACTTGTGTTGAATGATCATAAGTATGTTCTTCACCCTATGTCACCCTCTCAAGTCAATGATGTATATCAAAGGATGAGTGAGTCGAGGGAGAAGAAGAAGTGTGGAGAGGAACATGAGGAGGCTGAGAGCCAAGAAGAGGAGGAGAGGAGGAAGTTGAAAGGAAAGGCCCAAGTATTGTTGGCTAATTACAAGGAGATAAGGGAGGAAATTGAGTCTGAAAGTTCGTTGATCCTTATCACACATAGGGATCATGTGCTACAAACTAACCAATTTAATTCTTCTCTTCCCAAATCTATTATTTTCTTTTGCAAGATTATAAGGATGTCTTCCCAAAGGAGCTTCCAAGTGTATTGCCCCTTCTTCGGGCAATTGAACACCAAATTGATTTTGTGTCGGAATCACAATTGCCAAACAAGCCGGCTTATTGAAGCAATCCGGAGGACACTAAGGAGCTACAAAGGCAAGTTGATGAACTCCTCAACAAAGGTTATGTGAAGGAGAGCATGAGTCCATGTGCCGTTTTGGTTCTATTGGTTCCAAAGAAAGATGGAACATGGCACATGTGTGTAGATTGCCTAGCCATCAACAAGATTATGGTAAAGTATCATCATCCTATCCCTAGGTTAGATGATATGCTTGATGAATTGAATGACTCTTGTGTGATTTCAAAGATTGATCTTAGGAGTGGTTATCACCAAATCTGGATGAACCCCGGTGATGAATGGAAAACCACATTCAAGACCAAGTTTGGTCTATATGAATGGTTGGTGATGCCATTTGGTCTCACTAATGCTCCTAGTACCTTTATGCGTCTCATGAATAATGTGATGAAACCCTTTATAGGGAAATTTATGGTTGTCTATATTGATGATATCTTGATTTATAGCAAGACCATGCATGATCATGTTGAGCATTTGAGATGTTTGTTTGATGTGCTTAGGAAGGAACAAATTTATGCTAATCTTGATAAGTGTTCATTTTATGTTGATGAAGTTGTCTTTTTGGGTTTTGTTGTGAATTCAAGAGGGGTTGAAGTTAATGAGTCAAAAATTGATGCTATTAAGAATTGGCCAATTTTGAAATCCATAAGCGATGTTAGAAGCTTTCATGGGTTGGTTAGTTTTTATAGGCGTTTTGTCAAAGGTTTTAGTACCATAGCATCCCCCTTGACAGAGGTAATCTAAAAGGATAAACCTCTTAAGTGGGGAGAGGAACAAGACAAAGCTTTCGAGGCTTTAAAATCATTGCTTAGTTTCGCTCCTTTGTTGCAATTACCTGATTTTGATAAAATGTTTGAAGTGGAATGTAATGCTAGTAAAGTAGGAATTGGAGCCGTCTTAATGCAAGACCAAAAGCCCATTACTTATTTTAGTGAAAAGCTAAAATGTGCTACTTTAAATTATTCCACTTATGATCTTGAATTGTATGCCTTGATTATGGCTTTGGGTAATTGGCAACACTACTTGAGGCCCAAGGAATTCGTCATTAGGACTAACCATGAGTCCCTAAAGCATATTCTGGCCCAAGGAAAGTTGAATAAGAGGCACGCCAAATGGATTGAATTCCTTGAAACTTTCCCTTATGTAATCCAATAGAAAAAGGGAAAGGAAAATGTGGTGGCCGATGCCTTGTCCAGAAAACATCTGTTAATAAATACTTTGTCCTACAAATTGATTGTCTTTGAATGCTTGAAGGCATTGTTTCCCAAGGATCCCGAATTTGCTCAAATCTTCAAAGATTGTGAGAAATGGGAGAGGGAAAGGGGGATAAGTGAAATGACCCAAAAAGTTCTTAAAAATGTGCTTCGGAAGTTACCGGAAACTTGTTTAGCTATATCAAAAAAAAAAAAAAATCCATTTCGTTTTTCAAAAATCCGACTTCATATTCTTGTTTAGGGGGTCAAATTGAGTGGGAAATGGGTCTAACCCAAATTTTAGAGCAACCGTATCAAAATCCGAAATTTCCAAGTGAAGCCTTTTTCGAGGGTCTACTTTGGAGGGTCATATCTCCTAGCACACAAATAATTGGGTGTCCCATAACATATCCATGGAAATCCCTTTGCGTTAGCTACCTAACTCACTTCGTTTCACCTCATTCGGAGTTCGGACGAAGAAGTTATGCCCATTTTCGTAAAAATCTGTCCGGCAGGAAATGCAATTTCCAGTGAGCGTTTTTACTGTTCACCCGCCTCATTTTTTTTTCTAAGTGTTGGACCATTTTTCCAAAGGGCATATGTTATTTCCTATATACCATTAGTTCAATTCCCATCTCTAAAACATTTCCCAAAAACACCTCTCCCATACTTATACACATTTTCTCTCAAGTTCTCTCAAGAACCCTACTCCAAAACCTTCCTCAAGATTGAAGAGAGTCTTGCTCCAAGTTCCAAGCTTCCATTGAAGACACTCTCAAGACCTTCATAAGAACTCAAGGTATGTGGTGTTGAACTCATGGGTCCTTCCACCCATAGTGCCTAGACTCTATTCTACTCACTAATTCATGGTTTAAGTTAGGATTCATAAATTAGTCTTGTTCTTTGTAATAATTTCCTGCACATTGAATTTTAAACATGAAAAGTGATTGTTTTGAGCATGTTGTGACTCTAGAACTTGAATCTAAATTTGGAATGGATGTGGAGATTTTCATGTGGTATTGTGGGTGTTAAAAGGTGTTGTTGTAGGTTGTTCACTGGTTTGGCTGCATAATTACTACCCTATTTTCCATGCTCTTTGATTCCATTACATGCCTTCAAGGTGTTTGACAAAATGTCCAACTATGGAGAATTGATGAATCGATGCTTTAAAGCTTGAGTTATGAGATTTATGACAATCCAGAGATGTGTTGATGACAAACTAAGCTTGTGTATATGTTCATTCCATACGTGAGATTGCATTAGAGCCTAATGGGAATTTCCTATATAAAGTGTTGCATGACCATGCCCGGTCCGGGGGAAAAGAACCGGACAACCATGTGAGAGGTTTATATCTCACCACCTAGGATGCTTGGGGTGTGACCAACATCAACCATGTGAGAGGTTTATATCTCACCACCTAGGATGCTTGGGGTGTGACCAACATCAACCATGTGAGGGGTTTATACCTTGCCACCAGGGTGTCCGGGTGTGAACGGCATCCCCCATCCTAAGTTGGGGTTATAGATTGGTTGGATCATGCATACACATATGATATCTACTATTAGTATAGATTTACTTAAACATGTTTTGACTTCACTTTGATCATGCATCCTCATATTGTTATTCATAATGCCTATGAAACTATTTCTTGTATTTCGATTGTGTCCTTGTCTATTGTTGTGTTGCACCCCGCATACTTAGTACATTCCAAGTACTAACGCATATTTTTCCTACATGATGTCACCGTGTAGGGACCGGAGATACTCTTGATCCTTCTCTCCATTCACGTGGCTAGTACGGTGCTTATCCGAGTTTGTTGGTGAGTCCTCAATGATTCGAGGGCTATGTTATGTTTCCTACTCCTATGTTTTGAGACTTTAGCTTGCAATTGTATTTTGACTATGAGGGGAGCCGGTAGTATGTCATGGCCCCCGTCCTATCTATGTATGTAGAGGTGTGCGTTGGACAAGTATTTTGTAAATGAGCTTGACTCTTGTTCTATGATGTCATTTTGAAATGGTTTGCCCTTAGCCCCTATTTCCCGTTAATTAATGTTAAATGTACTTCCGTGACCGATGAAGTGTGATGACAAGTTTGAGAGGCTTGTTTGGGGTTCCTTCGGGTTCCTCATTCGCCATGTCACGTCTAGGCCCTAGGCTTGGGTCGTGACAATAAGGGATAGTTCTTCTACTCCCTATTCCAAATTTAATGGTTTCTTGTTCAAAGGCAAGACACTTTGTGTGCCCATGAGCTCTGGGACAGAACTATTTGTGAGGGAGGCACACGATGGGGGTTTAATGGGTTATTTTGGTATTGACAAAACTAGAGGAATTCTTGAGGAACAATTCTATTTTCCTAAAATGCATAAAGATGTTGTTCGAATTTGTGGTCAATGTGATGAATGTCGACGTGCTAAGTCACGTCTCCTTCCCCATGGTTTATACACCCACCTCCCCACCTCTCAAAGACATTGGCTTGATATTTCAATGGACATCGTTTTGGGTTTTCCAAGGACCAAACAAGGTAGAGATAGCATCTTTGTTGTTGTTGATCGATTTTGAAAGATGGCTCATTTTATTCCGTGTCATAAATATGATGATGCTTCCAATGTAGCATCCTTGTTTGTTGAGCATGTTGTTAACTTGCATGGAATTCCTCAAACCATTGTAAGTGATAGGGATCCAAAATTCCTTAGTCACTTTTGGAAGGAAATGTGGGGTAGACTTGGTACTAAGTTGTTGTTCTCAACTTCTTGTCACCCACAAACTGATGACCAAACTGAAATTGTGAAAAGGACCTGGGTTCTATGCTTCTTGCCGTCGTGCATGGAAAGTTGGCCTCGTGGGAGGAACATTTGACATAGTACTATTAGCATGATTCCATTTGAAATGGTTTATGGTTTTAACCCCATAACCCCTTTGAATCTCACTCCTCTTTCTCAAGATGTTGTGTTAGGCTTAGATGGGAGTAAGTGAGCTGAAGCCATAAACAAGCTTCATGAAATGGTGCGGCTAAACTTAGAGAAGAAAAACCAAGATGTAGCCAAAAAGGCTAACAAGGGTCGTAAGAGGATCGTGTTTAAACTGGGTGATTGGAGGTGGCTACACTTTTGCAAGGAGCGATTTCCCACAAATCGGAAGATGAAGCTGATGCCGCGAGGTAATGGCCCATTTCCAGTGATTGAGCGGCTCAACCATAATGCCTACAAGGTTGCCCTTCTGATGTTTGCGTAATCAAGACACAACTTCAAATGCAAGTGTCTACGGTCGTACAATAGTTTAGTAACCCAACCAAGGGTTGGGATCGTCCCAACAGAGTGATTTTGAGAATTTATAGATAAATAAAATTTAGTTCTAACTAGTCGTATTGTCCCAAGTAAGGTAAAAATAGCAAAATAAACAAGGGTTTCTAAGTAATTAGAGAGGATCCTTGGGATGTGACGGGAATACGAGTTAAGCTAGATTATTTGGTACATGCTTGCGATGGAAAATTTATAGAGTAATAGTGACTACGCTAAGCTTTATGGGGGAATAAGTTCTCTCTCGAGCAACATACCCCGTTTCAAATGGGTTCCTCTCGGACACCCACTTGCCGTATGAATACCAGCCTACACCTTACCCCCACTCACTTTCTCGAGCTGAGTTATAGGATATGGGACTAGGGTTCACTCTCTCGAGCAGAACCTCATGTCGACCCACTCCTTAGGCCATCAATCTAGTAGTCTTGGTTTCACGGCTTCTCTCTCGAGCAAGCCAAAAACACATAAATGAACTTGTATTTGCGACTACAAATTTGTTAAATTCATCCACAACTACTAGACGAAATCACAATTAAACTACATCTAATCAGCAAACAAGACCCAACAACAATATTAACCCACATTCACTAAATCACACCCCAAGAATAGGGTTTTTTACCCACACATAAAGACATAGAAATTTATACCTAAATGAGCTTACATTCAAATGGGTATGAAGATTTAAGTCTTGTTACAGGCCAAGAATGAAGAATCTAAGAGACCCAAGTCCAAATCCTTGGAGATGAAACCCTATTTTTCTTCAAGTCTTCAAAACCCTCTCAAACTCAAAGCAAAAATACTAAAAAGTACTATTCTATATGAAAATTATAATAGTTGTTCGACACTTAAAACTCCAACTCCAACTCCAACTATTATTTATAGTTTTCACAGATTTGTGCTGCAGTGGATCCTTCAGCGTCGTTAGTCAGAATCGTCGATCAACTCGGTGACTCACCCTTTGGTGTAGTTCATCACCGTCTTGCACCAACCCTCAACATTGTCGTGCGCTGGGTCATTGGGCGACATGGTACTGCTTCGCGAAACTTCTCAGTGATGCGCCGACTGCTCCCTTTTTCCGTCGACTTGATCCTTTCCTTCAGGGCTCAGCACACTGGAACAAAAGGCGAATATGTGATCTATTGGCAATTCGTCGAATGGGTTCGGCGATTCCCAAATCTTCATTTCTTCGTTCTTTTAGCTTCTTTTGCTCCTCTTTGCTAGATCGTGTCCATGCTTTCCCTCAAACATCAAATACCTAAAACTTCAAGGTTTTCATCAGATATTGAGGTAAAACGTGCATTTGAGGACAAAATTTCTATTAAAATATAGCCCTAAATGACTCCAATTTGTGGATTCATCAACACCCTCAACTTAAACTTTTGCTTGTCCTCAAGCAAACTCAAGTTTAGCCGTTCAAAAAAGGGTGTCTCGAACAGTGCTACACAAGACTCAATCATGAATGCAGACAACAGTACTCAATTTACTTATGCAAAGATCAAATGTGCACTTAAAGATTCAAGTTGTGACTCACCAATATCAATGAATCACATGTTCACAATACTTGCTTCGAATGCAAGTTCAAGCTCAACTATAGTGTTTAAATGCCCTAACACAAAGAATGATTCCATATTCACACCATGGTTTCACAGTTTAAAGCTTTGGAATAAGATGCAACGCTCACACTCATAAAGAAGAGCATAATGCATGCTTTCACCCATAGGTTTGCCCGTATATTCCAATCAACATTTGTTTCAGCTCATTCAAGATCACAAAGGTCTTTTTAAGGATTGTAATGGGGCTGAGTGCAAAGGTAGGATCATTTAGGCTCAGTGACTTTCATCCTCATGAAATGTGGTTCACACAACCCTTCCTTTCCTTTTCCTTCATCATTTTCATTAGTGTTCATAAGTCATCCTATTATTCACTTTCCATGGATTGTTTGAGAACCCCATCTCTTTTGTACTTTATTCCACAACTTTCTTTTTCATTCTTTTTCTTTTTCTTTTTCTTTCTCTTCTCTCTTTTTTTATATGGAGGGGTTCCATTTTCTTCAAAACAATGGGTAGAAGGGACTTTCTTGCACTTCTTGATTTTTCCTTTTCTTTTCACCACACCCCCAACTTAAGGTTTTGGCCTAAGTTGGCTATTCAAACTAACCACAACTTCATGAGGATTATGGATGATGGATTAAGAAAGGTCTAGTTTTCATCAAGTTTTGTTCCAAGGAAAGGTAAGGCTCAAGGGGTGTTCAAGAGAGAATCACACACTCACAAGGTAGGTCACAAAAGAGGTGTATGTCAAATTGGCTCACACTCGTAGAAGTTGCCTAAGATCATATCAAGAGATAGCATCACTTAGTTGACTGGACCAATGGGCCAAATTCTAGGATCTATCATGCATAGTTCATAGGTAATCTCATCACACTAGGTATTGACACTATAAGTTAAACAAGACTCCACACTTTCACTAGTGTGCAATGGTCATTAAAAGAGATTCAATTTGATACTAGGATAGTCAAAATGAGATGCAAGAGTTCACATATTGTCTATGTAACTTCATTTGGCCTCATCGTAGTTGTGCATTCATGTTTGTTCTATTGAGAGCACTATTCAAGTGATCAGTATTGATTGGAACCGAGACTCACATTTTGGCAAAGGATCAGCCACATTTAACACATGAGAGGTGGCAAAAATGTTCGAAAAATTCAATTTTTTTTGGAAGGATCAAAATTATTTTACAATTAAAACAAGAAGGGAGCCATAAGCTCAAACGTCCACACATGCACAGTATCTCAACAAAATTTAAACAAAATAATCCAAATATCAAGACAAAGCACGTATAGCACACAAAAGGTGGGCCTCACTCCACGAAAATTAAAAATTATTTGTCTCCAAATGCAAATAACAGAAATATCCAGCAAGTCAATTCAAGAAGAACAGAGAGGGAGGTAAAGATGGGATCTTGTCTAAGCAGTCGCTCCATCTGTCTGGGCTTCAGTGTCTGGTGTGTCCTCCTTCTGACTCTGGTTCTCTGCTTCAGCTGTCGCCGCGAGGTTATCCATAATCATCTCATCTAAATCATGAGCTGCTCCAAACGTATGTATCGCATCAATGAATCCTCAAGCCCACGAAGGGACGGTACGGTCAGGGGGAATCCTCCTACTGAAATTGGCTTCCTTTCTCTTCGTCTTTGCTTTGATTTTGTTCGGCGTTTTTACATCTCTCCTGAACTTTTGTGATCTTTTGTGTCGGGGTGGCATGTCTCTTCCTGCAACTTTGGACCTAACCATGTCTGGAATTTTTTTTTAGATAACATTAGAACATGACACACTAACCAGAGATATTCAATCGTAGGCAGGTGGTCATTCCATTCGGCATGTCGCCGAATACCTTCGGCGAGCCACGTTTAGTCCACCAAAGTTCACAGTGCAGAAGGGTTAGGGTTGCAGACAAAGGGCGATTAAAATGACATTCGGCAAGTGGCCGAGTGCACTCGGCAATACCGTGCTTCTCGCCGAAAGTTTTGGGTTCCATATCAAATAACGCATGATAATAAGGGTGAGATGGGACGCTTAGGTGAACCGTTGAGTGGTTGGGCGAGCTCGTCACAGTTTTGCCGAATGACCAAACGTGCCTACTTTTGACCCAACTTCTCAAAATTGGCGCCGCAAACCCCAAAAACACAGTTAAAGCACAAATAGCACAAATTCGACCAAGACTCATATTCTACGAATACCACCCATCACACATTTATTCAACAAGACACACCAAAGAATAAGATGTCGACAGTTTCAGGAAGATTATCGAATAACAATCAATAATCAACCAATTCTATCCAATCAGAGAGGTTCAACAAATTTTAATCATATCAAAGAGTTTGCATATGAGTACTATACTGACAAAATAATTACGGGTATTGAGAAGCTAGCCTTTTGTGCTGATTAAAATACCAGTGAAAGCTAGGCGGCAATGCAATCCAAATCCATGCACAAATTAATGAACCAAAATACTTCAAAAGTGCAAGAAATACAAAACTAGAGTGTAGGTGTGAGTTTGGGAAGGTGAAAAAGTGATGAAAAGAGAATGCAGTAAGAACTTTTAAAACCTTTGGTTGAAAGACCGTCCAGTTTTTATCCATTGGGCGACATTAGTCCCGATCGCCGAACCTGTTGGCGATTCACTGAGTTGTTACTTGTCTTGCTGAGTTTTACAGGACCTTCAGTTAAGATGACGATCCAAATAGCGGTCTGTATCAAAATCGCCGATTACTCGGTGACTCGCTAATGATTTTTGTTGAGTCTGCTGAGTTTTACAAATCTAAACCCAAACTGGGTTGGATCAAACGGTGGAGTATGTCAGGGTTGCCGAACATTTTGGCGATTCACCTACCAGGTCTTCCCTTTGCCAATCTGTATTTCTCATTCAACTTCCACACTTTAACCTACGCAACCAACACACCATTATTTTATCAAAGAAAAAATTGAAATAAGAACACGTGTTTTGGGTTGCCTCCCAAACAACGCCTTAGTTAACGTCGTGGCACAATGCAAGTCCACCTTCAAATCTCACTCTTGGGGTTAGCCATAGTGTCACTAGGCAAACTCCCTTGCTGTCTTGCATTGAGCTGAGACGAGATATGATCCATTTGGGTCTCCAACTGCTTGATTGAAATAGAATGGGAGATGACGATCTTGTTAAGGGTAGAAACATCTTCTTTCATGCCTTTCAACATTTTATATGACCCTTTAACTTTGTTGAGGATACGCAAAAGCATATCCTCAGACCTACCACCCTCCGAATCCTTTGGCTTTTGGTGCTCGTGGGGAGGCACATATATGTCCTTCTCCCCATCATTCCAATTAGGATTTCGGTCTATCCATTCACGATCCTTCCATCCTTCATCTGTAGCCCAACCTTGGTTACAACCCTTCCTTGGGTAGTTTGAATGATAACCACCACTTTGGTTCGCTAGGAAGTTCACCTCCTCATTGACACCACGGGCACCAACCCCCATTACATTTTTGGATAAAATATCAAGTTGTGTTATGATTTTAGCCATGTTTTGGTCTGTGTCATTATCTTTGTCCATCTGGTCCTTGGATAGTTTGAATATGAGAGGGGACACTTGGTCTTTTACAGGTGTACCATGCCCTATTGATGGTCGTCATGCCATATGAAAGCTAGGCTACTACTACATACGGTTGCTGCTTCAGGGCTCCAGGTGAAAGTTGATCAGCGACACCATTATTCACCGAATCCATGCTTCGGTAAAAGTACTGTAGCAAGACATTATCGGGCAAACCATGAGTCGGGCATTGTAGCACCGATTTTTTAAACTGCAGCCAAGTTTCGTGCAGAGGTTCTACTTCTAGACGTTTAAAGCTCTGGATTCTATCCCTCATTGACATCATCTTTGAGGGAGGGAAAAATCGCACTTGAAATACGGTTACCAGTTACTCCCAAGAAGTGATGGATTCACGTGGTAGCTCGGCTAGCCACTTGCACGCCTCTCCCATCAATGAGAAAGGGAATAGCCTCAACCGAACCGACTCTTGAGAGATGTTTTTGAATGAGAATGGTCCGCATATATCTACAAAGTTTCGAAGATGCTCATGAGGATCCTCATAAGCCAGTCCACTGAAAAGTCCCTTTAGTTGCAAGAGTTGCAACATGGTGCTCGTTATGTGGAATACTGCATTTCCCTCGGCTGGGGGTAAGCGGATGGCTCCAACATCTCCCATGAGATAAGGGCCATTGATGTTGGGCTCTTGGACATCGTTGAGATTTTCAATGTCGTCCTGGTGGCTTACCTGGCTACTATTGCTACCATTAACGCTCATGCTTTCTGAAATATTCACACAGCAAATAAAACAAAAATAAAAATTAGGTAAGTCTACTACAACTAAGAAGAACAACAATTTTATTAATCTAAATTTTTTCAAATAACACCACTCCCCGACAGTTGCGTCATTTTGATGTTTGCGTAATCAAGACACAAATTACGATGCAAGTGTCTACGATCGTACAATAGTTTAGTAACTCAACCAAGGGTTGGGATCGTCCCAAGAGAGTATTTTTGAGAATTTATAGAAAAATAAATTTTAGTTCTTACTAGTCGTAGCTAAAGACATTAACGGGTAAAAACATTGTAAATTAAAAATGGGGACACAAGAGTGCCAATTAACAATGAGGGGTTTTGTCACAAGTAAGGTAAAAACAGCAAATAAACAAGGGTTTTTAAGTAATGAGAGAGGATCCTTGGGATGTGACGGGAATACGGGTTAAGCTAGATTATTGGGTAAATGCTTGAGATAGAAAATTTATAGAGTAATAGTGACTATGCTAAGCTTTATGTGGGAATAAGTTCTCTCTCGAGCAACTTACCCCGTTTCAAATGGGTTCCTCTTGGACACCCACTTGCCGCATGAAGACTAGCCTACGCCTTGTCCCACTCACTCTCTCGAGTTGAGTTATAGGATATGGGACTAGGGTTCACTCTCTCGAGCTGAAACTCATATCGACCCACTACTTAGGCCATCAATCCAGTAGACGTTGTTTCACGACTTCTCTCTCGAGCAAACCGAAAACACTTAAATAAACTTGTATTTGCAACTACAAATATGTTAAATTCATCCACAACTACTAGACTAAATCACCATTAAACTACATCTAATCTATCAGCAAACAAGACCCAACAACAATCTTAATCCATATTCGCTAAATCACACCCCAAGAATGGGAGGTTTTAGCCACACATCAAGAGATATAAATTTATACCTAAATGAGATTGTATTCAAATGGGTATGAATATTTAAGTCTTGTTATAGGCCAAGAATGAAGAATCCAAGAGGCCCAAGTCCAAATCCTTGGAGATGAAACCCTCTTTTTCTTTAATTCTTCAAAACCCTCTCAAACTCAAAGCAAAAATACTAAAAGTACTATTCTATATGAAAATTATAATAATTGTTTGACACTTAAAACTACAACTCTAAGTATTATTTATAGTTCTCACAGATTTGTGCTCCAGCGGATCGTTCGGCGTCGTTAGTCGGAATCACCGATCAACTCGGTGATTCGCCCTTTGGTGTAGTTCATCGCCGTCTTGCACCAGCCCTCAATATCGTCGTGCTCTGGGTCATTGGGTGACATGGTACTACTTTGCAAAACTTCTCAGCGATGCACCGACTGCTCCCTTTTTCCGCCAACTTGATCATTTCCTTCAGGGCTCAGCACACTGGAACAAAAGGCGAATATGTGATCTGTTGGAAATTCACCGAATGGGATTGGCGATTCACAGATCTTTATTTCTTTGTTCATTTAGCTTTTTTTGCTCCTTTTTTCTCGATCGTGTTCATGCTTACCCACAAACTTCAAATACCTGAAACTTCAAGGTTTTCATCAGATATCGAGACAAAACATGCATTTGAGGACACAATTTCTATTAAAATATAACCCTAAATGAGTCCAATTTGTGGACTCATCACCTTCCTCCGGAATATCAAGTGCACAACACTTTCAAAGTGTGTGACCTATCCCCTTTCCCAACTGTTGGTGATGATGATCCGTCAAATTTGAGGACAAATTCTTTTCAAGAAGGAGAGAATGATGCAGTACGAATTTCATCAAGGCCATTTACTAGAAGCAAAGCTCAAGACATTCAAAGTATGCAAGGGTTATTCATGAAGATGGAGCTCCTCGAGATGGTATTGATGGAAAAAAAGGGATTTCAGACCTTGAAGGTTTCACGGGATCCTTTTGGTGAGCAGAACCCACTTGGCGCATCGCCCAAGGGACTAGGCGATGGTCCCAGCTCGCCTAATGTTACAAAACGTGGCTAAGCTGAGACCCTTGCAGAGAAACTCACTGACTAGGTCGGCGCATCGCCCAAGTCACCAGGTGAGCCCACTTGGCTCGCCCTTTGGCACTTCAGGTCACTTTTGGGCCCTTTTATCCTAAAACTATAAATATCTAGTTTGGGTTCATTTTAGACTTAGATTATTTTGAATGTTGAAAACTCATGTTTGAGTGTTGAGAGCTTGATTAAGCTTTAGTTTCCTTTTGTTAGAAACGTTAGTTACTCGGGATATCGATTCCCTTGAGGTGTTTGTAAGATGTAGGTGCTTATTGTAGGATTAATGGATTGAGGTCATTGGGTTTAATATACCCTTTGTTTGCTTTTTGTTTCCTCTTTTTGGGTCTATCTATTTATCTTTACTTTTCATCTTTGATTTCCGCATTTCATTGTGATTCCTTTATAGCAACTATATCAATTGAGGGTAGCATGTTATTGAGAGCAGTCTTGCTAAAGCACATTCATGTTAGCTCTCATTGATTATTGTTGTAGACACCTTTCTTGTCCTAATTGTGTTCTTGATTTATTTAGGACAAGAAAAAGCTTATGTTGAAGGTGTTGATGAGTGGAAGATTTGCACTCATTTATGTTTCATTTAGCTTAATATTTAGTGTTCTCAATGCCTAATTCTTTCCTATTCTTATAAAATGTTGATGATTTTCAGCTATGAAGGAAATTGGACGAGGCGAGGATTGATGTTGGAAAGAATGGCATATAATGCAAAAAAAAGTGCAACTATTGTTGATCACTTAATGAGAAGGGATGATCGCAGGTTGAGCACGACCTCGCCCAAAATGACAGTTCATGGCACTTGTGTCTATCAAATCCAGTCAACAGACAGTAAAAAAGGCAATGTAGCGAATGTGAAGGGTGGACTTGATGAACATCTCCCAAAGCGACACTGTGAAATGTAAAGATTGAATGTTCTAAAAGGTGAACCAATGTGGTATTCGACAATTCACCAAATGTGAGAGGCTGACTCAATAAAGTTCATCCACTGAGGTTCAAACACCTTAATCCTAGAGTATCAAAAGGCGAGCTTAGGAGCAAGAGGTGATTTTCCTAGCAAGTTCGGGGAGCTCGACTAATGTTGTTCATTCAGTCACGTAAATGGAATTTTGGCCAAATTTTGGGAAATTATACAGATCCCAAAAGAGAGAGAAATTAGATATAGATCTTATAATAGAAAATACAAAAGAGAGTGTGTGACAAGTAGAGAGAGAAAACAATTTACCTGTGTAGAATACTTTCTAGCTTTTGGGGTTTTACAACTTGCTGTTTGAATTTGATAAATTATAGTTGAATCAAAAAAGCATTTAGTTGTAATTGCTTAATTTCAAGTTACCCATGGTTTCTTTCGTGGCAGATATAATCACTTTACTTTTTGTGATGGGTTGCTAAAACCCTATGATCTAGGGGTGCAATTATGGGTTGGGTATTGATTTAATGTAGTGGGGTATTGTGATATGCTCCATTTTGCTGCTTATACATGAATTTAGTCAAATTATCATGGGCTTAACATATTGGTTAAGGTTGAAAACATGATTCCTACTTTTGATCTCCGGTTGATGCTGGAAACATATTGATTAGAGTGGGTAATTAGTCTGATACTAGCAATTTCGGTTTGATGTTTGTAACTTGCTTGAAAATAGAGGATATTGGATGGATCTTTTTGCCCTCTTCTTGAAAAAGTGAATAGAGTAAGGCATTGGGTTGTTTAGTATGGCATTTAGATGAGACCGAACAGACATTCTATGGATAGATGCTTTGAGATCGAAAGATTATTAGCATCAATAAAGATGAGTTAGCCCTATTCATGAATGTTCATCACTATAGAGAAGCAAAATTACCCCTATGTGATGTCGATTCCAATCCACACACCCCTAGATTGCTTGTTAACTCTTGATTTCTTTGATACATTAGTTTAATTGAGATAATTGATAACCAAAGCTTTATATTAAATTGGTTGAGTGATCCACCCAATGGTTTTTACTAGTGCAAATGAGAAAATTTAAAGTCCAAATTTATTTATAGGAATTCTACACGATATACCATTTTCTGTGGGACTTGACCGCGACTCTTCATCGGGTTTTATTATTTACTACGACCATTTTCCCTTTGAATAGGTTTTATGGAGGACATTTGAGTTTTATCATCAAGAAAGGTAACCTCACTCGAAAGCATAAATATGTCCGCAGACCTCAGCTGGTCTACATCAACCCTGAAAGTGTCTATCCTACTGTCACGACCCGGGAGCACCCCCTAGTCGTAACCGGCGTACTCGACCTCAAAGAGGTCTAATACAAGCCTCTTAGCATTCATTCATCACATAGACACTAAAACCATAAGGAATTTAAAACTTTCTTTACCAAGAAAACATTGCATAAAAAAAAAAAATAGCAAGCGGAAGACTTTCTAGACTTTATACATGATGTCTCAAACCATCTAATACTTTAGAGTACAAAATTCGGGACTAATCCCGTACACAACTTAAACAATACTAAAAAGACATAAAAGAACATATTGGGTATTGTCCTCGAATCTATGAGGACTCACCAAGTCTTCATCTTCAACACTTAGAAACCTATCAAATAGCCATGACATGTCATCATCTCCAAATCCCTACACTTTAGTCCAAAAAGGGAAAGAAAGGGGTTAGCACAATTAAGTACTAAGTATGGAGACCATGCAAGAACATGCCAAAAAGGACATTTTCAAGGAAGTAAATGCTTTCATATCATTTGATAAAATCTTTCATTTACAAGTATAAGAGACATAATGCAAGTCAACATTAACATATAAGACCATAGCCAACCATACATGTACTCAACATATGTCCATATACAACCCATGCTTAACTTTAAAAGAACACATGTCATTTCATTACCATAAGACCTCTACCTAATATAACCTTAAGACACACTTGAGTGAGACAAGAAGTGACCGCCCATACAACCTCTTCAAGCACACTTAAGTGTTCCCCAAGATTACCTTAGATAAGGGCATTTCCTTTACAACATAACATCAATAGACCAACATTCTTTAAGAAACCATTTTGGAGCCATTCATGTATTTAGAGGACTTTCATACATTAGCCATTAAAGCTTAGGGAACTCACTTTAGCATCTTCAAAGCCTACTCGTGCCATGTGTAGGTAGCATCCCATACTACTACCTACACGTTGTAGAACCTATCCAATAACTAGAGTGCACATCCCACATGATGGGAATAGGCATTAACCGACATAGACCATGCGAGCTAGACATGGAATCCGGTGTCATAAAACCCTACACCGTGGAAGGTGTTCTACTTGCCAAGGGTAGAACTAGGACACATCCCATGTAGGCACATGGTTTAGGGGATATCCAAAGATGTTCATTGTACTCTTGCCTCATACTCGGGAGAGCTACCATCTTAACCATATCCACTCGGTGCTTAGCCTTAGTTCCCATAGAGTAATTTCATTCACATGTATGTGCTAGAGAGGGCACCATCATTAGGTCTACCGACCCATAGCACATCTACCAAGAAGGGCACCACAAGGATCTACCGATCAAGGTTCATTAAGGATAGCTCATTAAATCCCCTTGGAAGGGTGCCTTAGGCCTACCGATTTTTCATTAAGGGTGCCTTAAGCCTACCGGTCCAAGGTTCATCATTTCACACATGAGAAGGGTTACCACCATTCGGTCTACCGATTTCATGGTTTTACATTCACATAGGGTTCTAGACTTCATCATGAAGGGGCACCAACTTTAGGTCTACCGGTTCAAGTCATAGTCTAAAATGCCCCATTAGTCATTCATAGAAAGGGCACCATGCTTAGGTCTCACTGATTCTAGACATTCATTCATTTATGAAGAGGCACCAACTCAAGGTCTACCAATTCAATCAAGTCAAGATACATTCATTTCTCAAGAGAAGGATGCCTAAGCCTACCAAGTCAAGAGATCACATTCCATAGCTTTCATGTATCAAGAAGAGGAACCTAAGTCTACCAATTCAAGACACACATTTTCATTTAAGGATACTTCATAATCCAACATCATTTCATATATACATCATGAGAAATCATACTTTAACTCACAATGCTATCCATTCTACATAGGATCATCACAAGATCACATAAAACTCATTCACATCATACCTTCACATATAGCTTCACATAAAACTCATTCACATCATTCCTTCACATATAGCTTCACATAAAACTTTACATATAGCCTCATATGTGTATAATAATACAACAATATAATAACATTCATATAATGCCCTTCATGGCCTCAATTCACAATAATACAACAAATAACCACCTCCACCAAAGGTGGATCAAACCAACCAATAACAATTATATCAATACTAAGAGATTAAGCCATCTTACCATTCTCCAAAGCCATAACCATTATTACTCAATTCCCTACTAATTCAACATTTTTCATAAAATAGGTCAACTTATCCAAGCCACAATCACCATTCCTCAAATCTCCAATAATTCACAATAGATAATAATAGAAATCAATTATTCAACTCCATTTAAGCATAATTCTATCATCATTCAATCATAAACAATAACCCCACTTCATATGCCAACTTTAGGAAACTTGCAAAGACATGGGTTCATGGAATTTCCTTTCTTAAAACCATCAATAATAACATAAAAAAACATTTAATGCAAGAACCCATGCTAGAATCGAAATTAGGATTTTGAGTTTTTGAACAACTTTTGAAATCTTTTGGATTGACTCTTTGATTGAAGAAGGAATCAAAGATGAAGAGTCCCCATACCTTATTCTTCAAGAACCAAACGAAAATAGAGAAGAAATCAGCAGCCACCATCCACCCTAGCTCCATCTTTCACCTTGAGCTTCCATGGGGTTTTGAGAGAGTTTTTTTTAAGAGAGGGAGGGTTTCTTTTTTCTTCCTAATTGGAGTGATTTAAATGGAAGATTTTTGGTCAAAAGGGTTTTATAATTTCTAGGAAATAATATATGTCCTTTGAAAAAAATGGTCCAATACTTAGAAAAAAAAATGAGGCGGGTGAACAGTAATTTCGGTCACTGGAAATTTGCATTTTCTGGCGGACAGATTTTACGAAAATCGGCATAACTTCTTCGTCCGAACTCCGAATGAGGTGAAACGAAGTGCGTTAGGTAGCTAACTCAAAGGGCTTTCCATGGATATATTATTGGCCACCCAAATAATTTTTGTGCTAGGAGATATGACCCTCCAAAGTAGACCCTCGAAAAATGCTTCACTTGGAAATTTCGGATTTTGATACGGTTGCTCTAAAATTTGGGTTAGACCCATTTCCCACTCAATTTGACCCCCTAAACAAGAATATGAAGTCGGATTTTCGAAAAACAAAACGGATCTTTTTATATACAGCTAAACAAGTTTCCGGTAACTTCCGAAGCACATTTTAAGATCTTTTTGGGTCAAATTCAATTATAACCATTTCATTAAGTTCTCGACTCCAAACTCACATGTGAGGCTCTAGTTTCACTCTATCATTTTCCGGGTCGTTACACCTACCTCTTATATCAGATAGCAAAGATGCACTACCCTCAACCTTCTCACATTCTTCAAACCTAACAGTGAGGTCATCCAACTTCACACCATGGGACTCAATCAATGCCTCACACTGATGAAACCGAACTCTCAGTGGAGCTAAAGATCTCTTAATTACCCTATATAACATCTCAGGAAATAAGCCTCAACCCTCACAATCCTCATATCCACTAACCGGGAAAGAATGCTAATTTGATCAATCATGGCCTTTGTCAAGGGGGAAGGAATGATAGAAGTAGGGGCACGTGCAAGAACAGTAGTGGAAGTGTAAGGTACAGGAGAAGGCTGGGGTATACCTGACCACTCCATAGAAAGAGCAGATGTACTGGCCTCATAAGCAATTGTGTCCTCATAATCATGGCCTTTGGTGGTGGAGGCTTCCTCCAAGCCGCATCATCTCGTATATAGCCGGCCTCAATCCTTTGGATGTCATTATAGGACACCGAGGTGATCCTAACATTAGTTTCCCCCCCCCCCTCCCCCGAAAGGGAACTCCAACATCTTCACAAAGCTATGTGATCAAGAATGGAAAATGATGTGAAGTTTGTTCTTCAATGGCCCTCAACAACATCTCCTCCATGTTAATAGACTCCACATTAGTTTTCTCCCTACAAATAACTGTACCAACTAACTCAACTTTTAGGTTCCCAAGATTAAACTCGTTGTGTAAAGGCATAATGTTACTGTTTATGAAACCAAACTAGTATAGAGCCCCAATATTCATATCCTTCTTCTCTATTCTCGTAATGTCACCCATCAAAGGAGGAGATATATAAGAGATAAGTGGCACAAACCAACTTCTAAGAGAGTCAATATCATGAGGCATATGCATTGTAAACATGCAAATATAATTTGATAGAGTACACAGGGTCATGTTGATTGCACCCCCATGGCATTGCACCTTTTTACCGGCCATCTCAACTTCATCGAAGGGCTTCCAAACTGTTCCCTTCTTCTTCTTTGGTAAGGATTGTGCAAGGGCATATACAATTCTCGCACCTAATATGGAACAGATGGATTAAGAGTCTTTGTGAACCCCACAAATTTGTGGAACTAAATTGTATCCCAGATAGCTAGATAGTCGCTCATAACACCATCACTGGAGAGCGCTCTGTGAAATTGTATTGTACCATCTGTAGTAGCCTTAAGCCTGTTGAGGGCTCTTTGAGCAATAACCAAGAGAACACGAGATACGGGTGTCTTAGTAGAGGAAGGTTGCACCAATTTGGACATGATGTCCATCCATTTTCTAGAAACAACCTTTTTAGGCTTCTAACTCACACATGTAGAGGAGCACAGAGTGGTTGGTTATTGATAAGAAGCCTTAGATGGCTGATTAATCTCTTCCCCTTTTGCTTTTTCAATAGATGAGTAGGAGGAGATTTCCTATCGGATTCCATATTCAAAGATACAACCTATTTTCATTTTATTCTACCCATTTTATACAAAGAAAAATCATTCAAATGTCGAATTGATGAAGGTTAGTTGAAATCGAAGTAAAAAATAAAACACAATTCAAAATTATTTCGAGGCTCATTTAATGGGAGAGCGAATCACCTAAAAGGTTGGGTGAGCTCAGTCGAGCTCGCTGAAATGGATAGTACACACTTTCAAGGAACTCTGACATGATAGGCAAAGTCAACTCCAACTCAGCAATTCCCCGAATCAGTTTCGACATCTATGACACCTCTGTCAGAAGTGATTGTGCAAAATTAAAAGACACAAGCATAAAGGGCAATGTTCACTCCCACTTGGTGATATGCCAAGTGGGTTTCAGTGGACTAAGACAAGCTCGCTAAATGGAACCCTACCAGGGTCACATAATCAAGCAAGGAAGGTAATCGACGTCTTATCCAGTGATTCACCTAACTGGCCTGATGAGCTAAGACAAGCCGGCCCAATAGGAACTATTCAACACAATGCCTATTTTCACGACTTAAACCACTATACATAACAATACCTAGTTCCCAATCAACATTACAATCATCGCACATGCTTTTGTACCCATGGGTACTCAAACTTCCCTCAAATATTACAAAGTATTTCTCAAATTGATGATTTTATTTTAAGAAAGTCGTCACTATATCTATGAAATGGAAAAATCATGTTGTAACACCCCGGAAATTAGTAGGCTGAACTAGAGCTAAACGTGAGAGTTAGAGTCATGAAGATGGCCTAGGGCCAAGGGCAAGAGGGCAAGAGCCAAGGGAAAAGGGCCAAGGCTGCCGAAAGTTTCCAAGGCACTGCCCACCATGCCACGTGAGCCTTCATGGCTCGTGGTGGTGACCACGCCCAGTGGTTCCACTCGTGGTGGTCACCATGCCCCGTGGTGCCACTCGTGGTGGTAAGGCAGTAGCCTCCCTAAGGCTGCCCAACATTGGCTGATCTCCATGAGCCACTTCAAGGACAATGGTTCAAACCACGGCTCATGGGGAGTCTCATGGTGATGCCTTCACCACTTGAGAGGCCAAGGAATGATGCCAAGAAATTGCCTGAAGGCCCACAAGAGGGACTACAGCTCAAGGCAAGCAGCACGGCTCGTGGAGCCCCTCGTGAAGATTCCTTGGGTTTGTGGGCTAAAGGTACTTGTTGCCAAGCCACGACCTCAAGTCCACGGACCACAGCTCGTAGGGCCCCACGTGAGACCTGACAACTCACTTAAAGTGAAGGGTGTTTTGGGTATTTCTGGTTATCGTCCAACTTAAGTGAGGTCATGTAACACCCGAAAAATTAGTAGACTAAACTAGAGCCAAGAACTAATGTTCTAGAATTTGATGTTGAGAATTTGAGTCGTAGTTGAGACTTTGCGTGGTTAGAATGAGGATTTTAGTTGATGAACATAAAGGTATGTATTAGACCTAGTAGCCTAGATGACCTTAGAGAGTTTGGTTGAGCTTGGGAAGGGCAAGTACCAAGGCAAAAGGGCAAGCCTAAGCCAATAGGCCAAGGCTGCCTGACCATGGCAAGCTACATCCTAAGGGTTCACGACCAGTGGTGTGGACCAAGGTCCATGAAGGGGTACATGGAGATGCCTTAGACACTTGGGAGTCAAGGTCTAGAGTCCAATACACTGCCCCAAGTTCACGAGGCACTTTACGAGTTGTTGGCTTGACCACGGCCCGTCAAAGTGCCCGTGAAGGTGCCTTAGTGCTTTAGGGAGTTTTAGGGTCTTGGCAAGTTAGGGGAGCCACTGGTCAAGGGACCACGGGCACCACCACGGTACGTGGTGCCCTTGGCGGACTGTCCAAGTGGCCGTGGTGCCTGGGACAAGGCTACCAAGTGAGGAACATTTGGGTAAAATCCTATTTGACTGTTTTAAGTGGGGGTAGTTTTATATGTGTTTTATTCACCTATTTAGACTATTTTAAGTGTTTAACCCCAATTCGAACTCACTTTACACTAGACCCAATCAAAACCCCAAAAATCCTTTCCACTCATATAATTCTCTCTCTAGAAAACCTAAGAAGAAAAAGAGGAAGAAGGAGAAGAAGAGAAGGAGGCTAGGTCGAATCTCACCATTGAAGCAAGATTAGTAGGGCTTTGAATGAAGGTATTTTTAGCTTTTCATCTATGGGTTCTTCCACCCATAGAGTACCATAAGATTTCCACTAATTTGTGAAGAAGAACCCCAATCTAAGCTTGGGTTATTTCCAATGTATGGATGTAGTTGGGTATGATTCCAAAGTGTTGGATAATACTTTTTTATGGCTAATTTTGCATTTAATTGTGATATTATGATGAAATTATGTGGTTTCAATGTTTAACCCTAGTTTTCTTGATGAGTTGCATGATTTGTGGGTTGATGCCATTAAAGGGTAAATTGAAGGTTCTTGAGTGACCTTCTTGTAACAATGTCATGAGTAGTAATTGTTCAAGGTTAGGAACATATATTCATGAATTGAACTTAGCCTAATTGAATATTATTGATCTTGACTTGTAAAGTTGGAATTGAACCTTTAAGATGAATTATGGCTAAAATCACCTAGTAATGAGGAATGTGACGAGAATTGCTTAAGAAAAAACCTTTCTCTTTAATGCCTTGTAATCTAGATATGAATAAAGATAGAATGAAGTAAAGCTTTGAGATTAAGGCTTCTAGTCATTAATGTTGAACCACTAGGGCTTGAGAGTAGGGTCAATGTGATAAATAGAATCTAATGGGTGGGTTTATGGTGAAAGGCCTATACTCACCTAGTCTACTTTATGAATGCTTGAAAGTATGAAGTGATAGAATCACTTGAGCATGGATGGATGTCCTTGAGATGAATGTTAAGAAAGGCTTAAGAAGTAAACCTTGGGGTTTATGCTTGGCTCCAAGTGGATATTGACAATGAGAAGGAGTGTCACACAAGAAAGTGTCTGGGCTCCAAGTAGAAAGGAGAACCACACCTAGTTGATGTGAGGACTATCCAAGTACAATGGGAAACTCTTACATAGAAGAGTGTGAGTTTTCTAATAGTTAGGTCTCATGAGATGGGATCCTTCACATAGTTTAGTCAAGGTTTCTAGTAGCAATCTCCATATCTAATGAAATAAGACATGCTTGAGAAGCATCTCATAGTGTTCAAAGCCTAATGAACTAAGACTTACTTAATGAAGTAACTCATAGTGTTTTAGGGTGTTGATAGACTTAGACTTGTATAAGATAGCATCTCATAGGGTCCATGTAAAGAAGGAACTTAGACATACTTTATAGAGTATGTCATAGGGTTCCAAGTATAATGGAATGAGACATACTTAAGTAAGTATCTCCTATTATACATGCTAGTATGAACTTAGACATACTAAAAGTGGTATCTCATAGTGTTCAAGTTATAAGTGAACTAAGATGTGCTTAAGAGAGTACCTCATAGTGTTCTAAAGATAAAGAGAGGAACTAGGTTCAAAACCAAGAAGTATTAGTTAGAGGACCTATAAGTAATACTTAGCATGATTAGTATTATAGGATGCTATGATTGCATTGCACAAGTATGACTTAGGGTTACTAAATAGAATGAGTTGAGATAGGATTGTGCCATAGTTTCCTTCCTTACTTTAGTGACTAAAGGTGAGAGATTCCCTTAGTTATGAGAAATTAAGTAAATAATGAGACCAAAGTAGGGTGAATATAACTAGGATGGCTTCAAAGTTATGCTTAGTGTGGAGGGTATTATGGGATGATTTTCATGCATTGCGCTAGTGTGCTTTGAGGTTGCCTAGAACTATGGTGCCCTTCTGGTAGAGAAGACTAGAGAATTAAACGATGTATATGAACTATGATTAAGATGACTTAAAAGGGATACATGGCTTGGGTAGTATTATGGGATGCTATTCTTGCTTTGCACCTGTATGCTTTTGAGGTTACTTGAGAATGGTACTATTATGGTATAGATGAATAATAGTCAATAATGCTTATATGATACTTATGATGTTAGAGTTGGCTTATTGTAATTATAAAGGTTAAGTAAGGATATGATATAAGTATGATTTAGCTCTTATGTTCATTTATCTTGCATTATGTTGACTTATGATGTTATGTTATCTTATTATAGTTTATGTTATTATCTCTTATGACTGTGTCGTTTGTTGACTAGCCATTTGAGATGTTTTATGTTGGTATGTTAGCTTTCATACTTGGTACATTTTGTACTAACGCATATTGCCTACATTATAATCAAATGTAGGGTTTGGAGACTTAAGTGCTACTTGGGAGATAGGTTTTCTAAGGAGCTAAGAAGATTGAAGATTTGGTGAGTCCTCATAGTTTCGAGGACGAACCTATTACTTTTCTTATGTTTTAGACTTTACATGGGCTGCATCCCAAGACTTTAATTCATATTATTCATAGATGGTTTGAGACAGAGATGTTAGAAAGACTTTCGCTTTTATGAAATGTTTTTGATATTATGTTCTAAAGAAAGTTTTAAATTTCCCCGGAATTTCTATTATCTTATGTTATGTATATGATAAAAGCTTGTATACGACCCCTTCGGGGTCAACTACGCCATGTTACGGCTAGGGGTACTCTTGGGTCGTGACAGGTCATTTTGCCTTAACTTAGGGTCACTATATAAGTCGTTTTAACTCAAAATTCCACCCATTAAACTGATTATATCCAAAACCCAAAATGATTCCCAAAAGCTCTCCTCTCAAAATATTATCTCTCTAGAAACTCAAAGAAGAAGAAGAAGGAGGAGCAGGAGAATGAATTGAAAGCTAGGGTTCAAGAAGAAAGGTTCTTCACACCAAATTCATAGGGCTTTGTTGCTAACGTATGGTATTCCTTCATCCATGGATATCCTTCATCCATGGAGTCCCTTCAAAACCCCAATTTCAAAGATAGAAATCCCCAAAAGTTAGGGTTTGATTCCAAAGTCATGGATTCCTTTTAAAAATGATTTTAATGCTTGAATTATGTTATATTATGTATGGATTGACGATTTCATATGGTTTTTATGATGAATCCCCAAGAACCCACGAAATCCCCATATTATTCAATTGTAACTTGTGATGTGGGTCTTTGTTGATGAAAGAAAAATGTTATTAAATTAGGCATGTAATGATTGGGTTACTTGGATTATAATGATATCCATATCTAATGCTTGAATTCAGGATGTGTTGATTGAAAGTAAGTTTTGAATCTCAAGGAGGTAAAGTATTAGATTATGCATTTTCTATAATATCTACGCAATTGTTTTAATGATGCTTTAAGAGTAAAGTTTCAAGAATGCTATTGTTGTTGTTGTGTTATTTAAAGGACATTTCTCATAATACACATTGAGCATAATGTGAAAGAGTTCTCACATAATTAAGATTAATACTTTGGAAAGGTGGAAAGTCTTTCTCAGCTAATTAAATCAAAGGCTAAAGTGCCTTCATAACTAGAACATGGATGGTGATAGTTGCTCACACATCGTCTGAAGTGTTTAAATGATGATGTACCATGAATCGGTAGGCCAAGGGCACCCTTTCATGAGTAATTATAAAGAGTTGAGTTAATGATGTACCTTGAATCGGTAGGCCAAGGGCACCCTTTCATGAGTAACTTAAAATAGATATTCTAATGACCTAACTTGAATCGATAGGCCAATGGCACCCTTTCATGAATAATGAAAGAGTTATCCTAATAATCTAACTTGAACAGGTAGGCCAAGGGAACCCTTTCATGTGTAATGAAGTTAATAAAGAATTAACTACTTTGTAGGAATTTAATGCTTAGCACTGAGTCGATATTGTGTTAGATGGAAGCTCTCCCGTAGTAACGCAGGGTGTCTAGAAGCAATATCTTGAGATGGAAGCTCTCTTGTAGACAAGTCGGGTTTCTAGTAACAATCTCATTACCACATAAACTACGTGCCATTGTAGGATATTTAGCTAGTGGATTCACCTAAACTAAAATTATTGGTTCTACCTTAGGCAAGTAGACCAACCCTATTTTTGTGGGAGTCACCAGATTCCATGTTAAAGATCACGTGGTCTCATGTCGGTTAAGGCTTATTTCCCATAATAAAAAGAAGTTTTATAATGAACTAAGGAATGCTTCAAGAAGTATCCCGTAAGTATTCAAAGCTTTAAAGATGATGCTAGCTTGCATTGAAGATGATGTTTTGACTTATGTTTTCCAACTATCTCTATGATGATGTTTTGACTTATGTTTTCCAACTATCTCTATGATGATGTTTAAACTTAGTAAATTGCACGCTTCTAATGGAATGTCCCTTTTTGCATGTTTCAAGTGTTTTTATGCATGACTATCATACTTAGTACATTTTTGTACTAACGCTTACTTTGCCTACATTTTCCCCAAGTATAGGGTCCGGCACTATAGGTGATCATACTTGTGGCTAGAGCTTGGATTTGAGTGTTCCCGAGTTCGGTGAGTCCTCATAGTTCGAGGACGGATTTTCACATATCTAGTTTCTTTCATGTACTTTCCCTTTTTGGACATGTTGTATGGGCTTGGCCCTATTTAATTCAATAGGGTAATAGATGGTTATGATGAGACAAAGTGTCTAGACTTCCGCTTTCTTTTCATGAAAAACTTTTTAGACTTGAAATATTGTTCTACTCTAAATTGTTCTATTTCTTATGTTATGAGGACTAAGTGTCTTGCATGGAGTCCTTCGGGGTTCTATACGCCATGTTACATCTAAGGGATACCCCTCGGTCGTTACAAACTTTGTAATCAAAGAAAAATGTGTAGAATGGTCATAGGATGATATCTCATAAGCCACATCTAGCAGAGTCTTGTTCATAAGTGTGAAGTGCCCCATTTATGAATGAGAGGCTACTAGATGATTAGTAAACTTCACTTCTTCATTACTCTAAGTCGTTCCATAGAGTTTAAATCTATAGGATCTCTCTCATAATCCTTACTCGGTAGTCTGTAGGCCATGACTACTCAGGAGATTTCACTAGTGGAATCGAGGGAGATAATGTTGATCAAAGAGCACCTCTTCAAGCTCCTCAAGTTCCGGTTGTTCCTTTGCCTGATCAAGTGATTAATAGGAAGTTTAGGTTTGGGTTTCAACTGTTGACTCAGGGTGGGATAGAAACTATGGAATTTTATGGGTCAAAGATGGAGGAAGATCCTCAACAAGAGTTTATAGATGAGGTCTCTACGGTGTTAGACTTTGTGGGAGTGACTTCGGTAGATAAGGCGGAATTAGCCGCTTACCAATTGAAAGGTGTTGCTTAGATTTGGTTTAATTAATTGAAAGAAGGAAGGCTGGTAGAAGCAGGTCCCATGGAGTGGGAATGGTTTAAGAATGGTTTTCTTGATAGGTTTTGACCTTTGGAGATGAGAAAGGCTAGGGTACTTTAGTTTATTAACCTTCCGCAAGGTAGTATGAGTATTAAGGAATATGCTTTGATGTTCACTAGGTTGTCGAGATACGCTCCATCCATATTATCCGACCCTATGTCAATAATGAGTACGTTTATGTCGGGTGTGTCTGACCTAGTAGTAAAAGAATGACGTACGGTCGCCTTGTGATTTTTGCCCAACGGATTGAAGAAGGGAAACTTGAAGAGTTGTCTAGAGAAACAAAGAGGTATAGGATTGAAGATGATAATTCCCCTCAATGAAGTTCTGATAGACATAGTCGTACTAGATTTCAACCAAGGCTTTTCGGACAAAGTTCGTCTAAGGGTTCCCCTAGGTTTAACAAAGAAAGGGTGTCCAACCCTAAGTCTCAAGGAAAGGATATTAAACGCATATTTCCTACTTGTGCTAAGTGTGGAAACGAGCACAAGGAAAGGATACGATTTTTCACCTCTAGCCTGGAAAGAGTATCCTCCAGGTATGGCTACCGGTAGAGTTGAAAAAGAGTATCCTAGAGGTTACTTGTTCCCTATATGAAGGTTAGAAGAATGATGGCTAAAGGTTGATTTTACCACCTAGTTAGGGTGAGCAAAATAAATTGTTAGTATTAACCAACTTCAAGGGGTTAGTTATTTCTCTAAGATTGATTTTCGTTCGGGTTATCACCAATTGAGGGTGAAAGGAGATGTCATTTGGGTAACTAATGCTCCGGCTGCATTTATGGATTTGATGGATAGGGTGTTTTAGACAAAACCCCAACATGTTAGTGATTGTGCCCGTTGATGATATTTTGACCTATTCAAGGAGTGAGAATGAGCATGTTGATCATTGAAGGATTATGGCATGAATGTTCTTTATCACCCCGGTAGAGGTAATAGGGTAGTAGATGCTCTTAGTAGGTTGCCTTTGGGTAGTGTTTCTCACATCGAAGAGTTGGTTCAAGATACTCATAGGTTGGCCCGAGTAGGTGTTCGATTAGTGGACTCCACCAAGGGTGGTGTTTAGTTGACGGGTTTGAATCGTCTTATGTGATGAGTGTGAAAGCTAGGCAAGGGCTTGATCCAATTTTGGTTGACTTCAAAGAACCAGTACTTATGAAATTAGTAGAGGCTTACTCCCAATCGGGAGATGGTGTCACGACCCAGGGTACCTCCTATATGTAACAAGGCACATAGAACCCCGAAAGGCAACATGTAAGCCACTTAGCATATCATAGCATAAGCGTAGAACAATAAAGAGTAAAAAAATGCATTTCAAGTCCAATATTTTCATAAAGGAAAGCGGAAGTCTAGACTTGTCTTGATTTATCCATCTATTACAATAGCCGAAATGAAAAGGGCCAATGCCCATACAACATAGTCCAAAACTAAAAATACAATGAAAGAACTACAAATATGACATCCGTCCTCAAATCATGAGGACTCATCAACAAGCTTAGGAGAAATGAGTGAATTCAAGCTTTAACCACAATGAGGACAACCTTGAGAACCGGACCCTACACTTGGGGGAAATATAGGAAAATATGGGTTAGTACAAAAATGCACTAAGTATGATAACAATGCACAAAAACCTTGAAAACATGCTAAAATGGACATTTTAGTTTAATGCATGCAATTTACTATGTTAAAGCATCATTTTGAAGACAATAGAAAAGCTTAATTCATAAACGTATTCATTACATAGATCATCATGTCATAAGAGAAACATACAATAACTACCCTCAAAGCATTCTTGTTCAATACATGAATAAGATACCATAATCTCACCCATATTAAGTAAAGCTTCTTGTGTAGCCATAGTTCATAATTCATATTCTTGTCAAAGTGCGAATAAGTCTTAACCGACATAGACCATTTGAGTTTAACATGGAATACGGTGTTACCCACAACTAAAAGGGTTGTCCTACTTGCCTATGGTAAGACCATGGTTTGTTAGCTTTTAGGTATATCCACTAGCTAAATATCCTACGGCGGCACGTAGTTTACGGGATAAGGAGATTTTTACTAGAAACTCGGACTCAACTATGGTGAATGTCTCCATCTCATGAGATACATACTTTGGGGAAACAATTTGGAAATCCGAACTCAACTGGTGTAAAAGCTTTCATCTCCTTTTTCAATATCCACTCGGTGCTAAGCATTAATTCCCACAGATTCCATATTAAGTCTTGAATTAAGTTCATATTTATGGAAGAATTCCTTGACACTCAATCACACGTAATTCATAAGATAGCTCATAGATTCAATAGGTGAGAATGGCCTTTCAACCTAGAATCTCCATTATGTGAGAAAACATTTCACATTATGTTCATTTTGTGTTCATGAGAATAGTCTTTCAATCAACCTAACAACATTATCATAAGCATAATCACTTTACTCAGGTGTTCATAAAGCATATACATAAATCTCATAATCATGCATAATTCTCTTACTTTACCCTTTAAGGATCAAGGATCATATTCAATAAAAACATCTTGAATTACTACATTAGACATGGATAATAACATAATTGAAATAGCTCAATTACTACAGGCATAATTTCATAATATCCTTCTTTCATCAATTCACCCACATCACAAGGTCATAATTTGGGAATAAGGGGATTTCATGGATTCTTGGGGATTTCAACATAAAAATCATAATAAATCATCAATTCAATCATAATATAAAGTAATTAAATCATTAGAATAGTTTTTGAAAGGAATCCATGACTTGGAGTCAAACCCTAGCTTTTGGGGAATTACTAGTTTTAAAATAGAATTTTGAGAGCTCCATGGATGAAGGACTACCATACCTTAGCTATGAATCTCCAAAGAATTTGAGTATAAAACCTTGCTCCTTCAAACTATAGCTCCAACTTCCTTCTTCTTCTTCCTTGAAGTTTTAAAGAGAGAATATTTTGGAAAGGATGAGTTCTTTGGGATTTTAGAAAAAATGACTTGGATGACTTAATTTAGTGACATAAAATCCTTATATCGGTGATCTAATTTAGTATAAAACAATGTCACATAATATTAATTAAAAGTGTAAAACCCCAAAATGCCCCTAAACTTAACTGCCAAAAAGCAGTTTCAGGTGACCACCCACGACCACGGTCTTTGGATGGACCCACGTGGTGTGCAGGTGAACCGTGGGTGGATGTCTGTGGCCTATTTCTGGGACCTTGACCCACCACTCCTCACTAATGGACCGTGTTTGGACCCACAGCCGGTGGTAGTGAAGCGTGGTCTGTGTTCGGAGACTTGGTCTCAGGGTCTTAACCTACGGCCCTTCACCCACGGGTGTGGTCTAACCCACGAGGCATGGGTCCCCTCTGTGGGTGACTTCCCAGGCAGTTTCTAAGGGTCCTCCTCAAGGACCCATGGTTGGTCTTTGGGTGGTGGGGGGTCATACCTTGACATTCTAAAACAAAACCCTGTATTTTTCGCTACAAGGAGGTACATTCATGAATATAACCCTTACGTTAAGCTCTAGTTTAGCCTACTAGTTTTCGGAGTGTTACAATATCTCCCTCTTGGGAACATTCATCCTCGAATGATGATATAGGCACCTTAGGGAAATAAATACTCAAGACTATCAGCCCATGATGCATTAAACATAAAAATAAAGCACAATCTAAAGGAGGAAGCTTCAACTACATTTCAAACAGCATCAATGCGTCACAAGGAAGTAGGAACTACATCTAACAACCCATTATGCATGAAAATTTTCTACATTTCTCATATTCATAGGAGGAATTACCTTCTCCAACAAAAAGCATGCTCAACACAATATCATAGAGCCAATATGCAATTACTTCTCAAAAGCATACTAAAGCATTTTCATCAATTCATCTCATGAAGTCAAATAGGAAACTTTTACTCAATGCACCAAAACATGAGGAAAATCAATCATAAAAACTCATTTTTCTTACTAAACATGAATTTCATCAAGAACATGCATAACATAAGGAAATCATGGAAAAACACAAACCACACACATGACTACCAAATCATTAAAACTGAAGAGGAATTATTTACCTCAAGCATGAATAGGAGTAGAAGGAAAGAGATGAGGATATCGGGACTTCATATTGGCCTCGGCCTCCCAACTATCACCCTCAACTAAATGATTTCTCCATAAAACTTTCACGGAAGCTATTTCCTTAGTTCTCAATCTCTTGACTTGCCGGACTAGGATCTCTACCGGAACTGCCTCATATGAAAGACTTTCGTCAACTCCCAACCCTTCTAGGGGAATAATGATTGCCGGATCTCCAATACACTTCTTAAGCATAGAAACATGAAATACCGGATGAACCGCAACCAACTCTTTTGGAAAATCTAATTGATAGGAAACTTTCCCAATACGCTTCTAAATTTGATACGGGCCTACATATCGGGGACTAAGTTTCCCTTCATGGGTGATATTTTCAAATAGACCAAATCATTAACTTCAAATTCTAGATCCCTTCTTCTCACATCAGCATAAGATTTTTGTCTACTTTGAGTCGTTCTAAACATTTCTCTAATAAGCCAGTCTTTCTCAATGGCTTCATAAACTAGCTCAGGACCTATCAAAGCAATTTCACCCACTTCAAACCAACCAACCGGATACCTACATTTCCTACCATACAAGGATTCAACAGGAGCCATACCGATGCTTGTGTGATAGCTATTATTGTAGGAAAACTCAATTAAAGGAAAGTGGTCATCCCAATTACCCTTGAAGTCTATAACACATGCCCTTAACATATCTTCCAATGTTTGGATGGTACGCTCTGCTTGCCCATCGGTTTGGGGATGAAAAGTCATGCTAAGCTTAACCTTAGTACCAACCCCTTTTTGGAATGACTTCCACAGGTGAGAAGTGAATTGAGTACTCCGATCCAAAATAAAAGATAAAGGAACCCCATGCAACTTCACTATCTCTCATATATACAACTTGGCATAGTCTTCCGCCGAAAAAGAAACCTTGACGGGAATAAAGTGCACTGATTTTGTCATCCGATCTATAATGATTTAAATAAAATCATATGGCCTTCTAGCGCGAGGCAAACCCCCTATAAAGTCCATATTTACATCTTCCCACTTCCAAGTGGGAATACCTATATCTTGGGATAAGCCTCCTAGCCTTTGATTGTCAAGCTTAACTTGTTGACAATTTGGACATTTGGCCACAAATCCCATAATATATTTCTTCATTCTGTTCCACCAATAGACTTCCTATAGATCATGGTACATCTTGGTGGCTCCCCAATGAATAGAATACTGAGAACTATGAGCTTCCTCTAAAATTTGTTCCCTCAAACCATCAACATCTAGAACACATAACCGACCTTGGTACCTAAACACCCCATCTCCCCCTTGTGAGAAAGCCTCAATGGACTTCTTGAGTACCGACTCTTGCAACTCAACTAATATAGGATGAAGGCCTTGTTTAGACTTCATATCCATCATAAAGGACGATGTGGAACCACTATGGACCATGACACCACCGTAGCTGGAATCCACTAGTTGAACATCTAGCCTAGCTAACCTATGCACTTCACAAACTAATTCTTTCTTTTCATCCTCTACATGGGCGACATTACCCATAGACAATCTACTAAGTGCATCTGTTACATCATTAGCTTTGTTGGGGTGATAAAGAACATTCATATCATAATCTTTTAATAATTCTAACCACCTTCGTTGACGAAGATTCAAGTCCTTTTGACTAAACACATATTGAAGACTCTTCTGATTGGTGAAAACATCGACATGGACCCCATACAAATAATCCCTCCATATTTTTAAGGCAAACACAACCGCCACTAATTCAAGATCATGGGTCGGATAATTCTTCTCATGGACTTTAAGTTTCCTTGAAGCATAGGCAATCGATTTACCATTTTGCATGAGAACACACCCCAACCCCAATCTAGAGCCATCACAATACACCACAAAACCATTCGTACCCTCCGATAAGGTCAACATCGGAGCTGAAGTAAGTCTATCTTGCAACTCTTGGAAACTTTTCTCACAAGCTTCCAACCACACAAACTTAGCTTTCTTTTGAGTCAAAGTCGTCAAAGGTGAAGCAATGGAAGAAAATCCCTCAATAAACCTTCTATAGTAACCGGCCAAACCTAAAAAGCTTCTAATGTCGGAAGGAGATAGAGGTCTAGGCCAACTCTTTACCGCATCCGTCTATTTAGGATCTACTTTAACACTCTTGCTTGACACAATATGACCAAGGAGCTACGGACCTTAACCAAAATTCACACTTGCTAAACTTTGCAAAAAGTTGTTGGTCCTTAAGAACTTGCAACACAATTCTCAAATGATCCACATGTTCATTATCACTCCTTGAATAGATCAAGATATCATTGATAAACACAATCACAAACATATCAAGATACTGTCTAAACACCCTAGTCATTAAATCCATAAACGCAGCCGGAGCATTAGTCAACCCAAACGATATTACTAAGAACTCATAATGACCATACCAGGTTCGAAAAGTTGTCTTGGGAATATCAATCCCTCTCATGCTCAATTGGTGATAACCCAAACAAAGATCAATCTAAGAGAAATAGCTAGATCCTTGAAGTTTGTCAAACAAATCATCAATTCTCAGAAAAAAATATTTGTTCTTAATGGTCACTTTATTCAATTAACAATAGTCGATGCACATTCTAAGAGACCCATCTTTCTTTCCAACAAACAACACGGGAGCACCCCATGGAGAGATACTTGGTCGGATAAAACTCTTGTCTAGCAAATCAATCAATTGATCATTCAACTCTTTTAACTCTGCCGGAGCCATTCTATAAAGAGGAATGGAGATAGGCTGCGTATTCGATAAAAGGCCAATACCAAAATCTATTACCAACTCAGGAGGAATACCGAGTAAATCATCAGGAAATACTTCCAGGAACTCATTCACAACCAAAACCGACTCTAGAAAATGGGATTCGGATTCAACATCCCTCACCCTAACAAGATGGTAAATATAGCCTTTGGAGATCATCTTCCTAATTTTAGTACAAAAGACAAATTAAACTCTAGGCATAGAATTTTCCCCCTTCCATTCTAAGATAGGTTCATTTGGAAATTGGAATCTAACCACCCGAGTCCTACAATCGATAGAGGCATGTATGTGCAACCAATCCATACCAATAATCACATCAAAGTCTAACATGTCTAACTCTACCAAACCTACCAAAGTAACTCTATGTGCTAAGAAAATGGGATATCTCCTATAGACTGTCTTAGCCACCACCGAATCACCAACCAGGGTAGAGACCGAAAAAGCTTCAACTAACACTTTGGGGAGTATATCAAATTTCATGGCCACATAAGGTGTCACAAAGGACAAAGTAGCACTGAGATCTAACAAGGAATATACATCAATAAGAGAGACTTTTAACATACCAGTCACCACATTCATGGAGTTCTCTTGGTCATATCAGGATCGAAGAGCATAAAAGTTATTTTGCTTTGGGGCATTGGAGTTTGTACCGCGTGGTGGAGCTTGTTTATCTTCTCTCCCCTTAACCTTGAGCATCGATATATCACTTAGTGGCCACTCTTTCCACAACCATAGCAACCATCCGTGCCAACTAGGCACTTACCATTATATTTCTCCCATATTTGGCACAAGTAGGCCTTGCCATAGAAGATCCATTACTGCAACCTCCTTGAGGTTTAGGATTAGACATCCTATCCTTGCTCACCCTTGGAGAATCATTTGAGGAACCTTGGTTGGAGAGCCTTTGTTTGAACCTTGGTCGACCTTGTGCATCGGATCTAGCATTGGAGAAGTGCCCATCACCGGTTCAAGCTCTTTTCACCTCCCTATATTTTTCCTTGAGTTTCACCTCTTCCATTTGTTGGGCATGCACCATGAGACGTGAAATATCCATATTCGGGATAAGCATTGCCATACGACATTCTTTAACTACCATTTCAAATACTCCCATCACAAATTTATTCATCTTAGCCCTTGAATCTGCCACCATAGTTGGAGCGTACTTGGAGCATACTCCTTCACACTCATACCTCCTTGACAAAGGTTATTGAACTCTTGCATCTTTGCTTCCCTCAGCTCTAGGGGAAAGAATCTATCAATAAATGTTGATTTAAACACTTCCCATTCTACCAAGCCCGCTCCTATGGATCTTTCACCCTTCCACTGTTCATACCAAACTTGAGCCACGTCTTTCAATTGGTAGGCGGTCAACTCCGCTATCTCTTGTGGAGATACCCCCATAATATCAAGTACTTTATAATCCTCATCAATTAACCTTTGAGGATCCTCTTCCACTTTGGAGCAATGAAATTTGGGAGGGTTCATTCTAGCAAAATCCCTCAACTTTGAAGTAGCGAATACACATTAGGATTCACCGGTGCTACAACAACTCTATTGGCTTGAGCCTTTACGGCTTGAGCCAACATTTGGATAGTAGACCTAAACTCCGCATGGGTCACATTCTCAACCATAGGATCAACCAAAGCTAGATTAGTTTGATGAGTGATTAACGTTTCAAGCACACCTCATCGAACTCTAGGTTCAAACGATCATTAAGCACTATAAAACCCAACAAATAAGTAGGGGTCGAACCCACAGGGAGCGGTACGTGTTCAAAGTTCAATTATGAAGTACAAATATGATCTAACGAGATATAGGAACAGATATTATCGGAGTAGACATGAAACAAATTAAAAGGGTTGACACGAATGTCAAATGGGGGATTTTTATTTGCAATTATCAACAACAAACCAGTCACAGAAAACTAAAATAACAATATGGAGAGGAACTCTCGGGATGTGATCAATTATAGGAAAATTTTGCTATATGGGTAAGTGAAACTACTAATACAAGGCTAAATATCAGTGGGTAGGCTAGATTATGAGTGAAATAGCTTTCTCTCAAACAACTATCCCACTACAAGCGATTTCTTTCAAACATCAACAAGCATAGCAAGTAGGAACATCTCAAACCTTACTTCATACTCTCTCTCGAGAGAGAGATGGGTAGGATTGGGTTTAGGATTCACTCTCTCGAGTTGAACCCACATCAACCCAATACCTAGAAACCATTAATCAAAAGCCTTAGCCCCAAAACTTCTCTCTCGAGCAAGCTAAGAACACAATATTAGAACTGCATTTGCAACTACAATTCGTAAATTAAACCTCGTCTAATGTTTAAACCCACTTCAATATAGCATTTAAATGAGTAATTTACCATACGCATACGCTAATTTAACCCATAATCACCTGATCACACCCCATGAATTGGGGTTTTAGCCAAACATCATTAAAAGATAAAAAAAAATGGTTACCAAATCGATTATCCATCAACTGGGTAAGAGTATTCAAGCCTTTACAATGCTCCAAATCGAAAAATCAGATATCCACTTGCAAAACCTCCCAATTAAGTCTGAAAAAGCCTTTAAGTCTCAAAGAAAACTCTAAAACTTCAAAAGAAAACTATTCTAAATGGTAGCAAGCTCCTCAATTTACAGTTTAAAATCGTATTTACAGTCGCCAAAAAAATAGCCACGAAGGGCCATTAGGCGACGTAAGTCGGGTTCGGCGAGTGGTTAGGAAAACCTCCATTTACTCTCTTCTATCACCTTTATGCATTGACACTTAACATCCTCAAGTTCTGTAACTTTGGGCGATCAATCTTGTTATCACGAAACTGATTGGCTAATCACCGACAGCCCCTTTCCTGTCGCCGATTTGGTTTCTTCTCTTAGGGCTAGTTGAGTGGTCATGGCGATCACCAGGCTCGTCTTTCTCCACTTTTTCAGCTTGTTTTGTTCCGTTTTGCCCGTTATTGTCCTTACCTTGCTCTTTAATCCACATACCTGAAAATCAACGCTTTAACATCAGTTTATAGCTCAATTAGGCATTTGAGTACACTAAAACCATCAAAATAAAGCCTTAAATGTGTCCAAATCTAGGACACATCAACACCCCCAACTTAAACTTTTGCTTGTCCTCAAGTAAAACTCAAGGTCAACAGTTCAAAAAGGATGTCTCAAATAGTGATGCATAAGACTCAACATGAATGTACATAACAAGGTTCAAATTACTCATACAATGATCAATTGTGCACTCAAAGATTCTAATTGTTACTCACCATTATCAAAGATGCTCATGTTCAGAATATTTGCTTCAAATGCAACTTAAAGCTCAACAAAGGTACTCAAACACCCTCACAATAAAGATGATTCCATATTCACACAAAATTTCTTCAACAATTTAGAGTCCCGGAATCATATACAACTCTCACTCTCACAAAGATTAACACATGTCTGACTTCACCGATAGGTTTGCCCTTATTTTCCAATTAACATTCGTTTCAGCTCACTTAAGATCACAAAGGTCTTTTCAAGGCTTGTAACGGGTCTTAGTGTTATGGTATGGTCATTTAGGCTTAGTGGCTTCTACCTTCATGAAGTACGGTCTAGACATCACTTTCCTCCTTTTCTTTATCATTTCAAACATGCTCATAATCCCCCCCATTATTCAACTTCATATGAACTATCGAATTCCCATTCCTTTAGCAATTTCCACTACTTTATTTCACAACTTTCTCATTGTTTTTCTTTTCTTTCTTCTTTTTCATTTCCTTTTCTCCTTTTCTTTTTGTTTACATGGAGGGGTTCCATATTTTTCAAAACCATTACTCAAAGGGGGATTTCTCACACTTCTTGACTCTTCTTCTCTTTTCACCACACCCCCAACTTAGGCTTTTTGCCTAAGTTGGTTGTTCAAACAAACCATACTTCATGAAAATTATGGGTGAATGGATAAAGAGAGGTCACAATTGTTCAAGTTTCTTCCAAGAAAATGGTAAGGCTTAAGAGGGTTCAAGCAAGGTTCACACATCTCACAAGGTTGGCCACAAAAGAGGTATATTGTCAAATTGTTTTCACTCTTCAAAATTGGTGCCTAAGATTATTCCAAGTGCTTGCTTCATTCAATCAACCGGACCAACGGGGAAATTCTAGGTGTCATCACACACAATGTTCAAAGTAATCTCATCACACAAGGCATTGGTATCAATATCAAACAAGACTCCACACTTTCTTGCTAGTGTGCAATGTTTATTACAAGAGACTCATTGGACAACCGGCTAGTCACAACAAGATGCTAAAAGTTTACACATAGTCTATGCAACTTCATTTGCCTCATCTAGCCGCACATTAATTTTGTTCAATTAAGAGCACTATTTAAGTCATCGGTATTGATCACAACCGACACTCAAATTCACACCAGCACAACCACAATTACACACAAAAAAGGTGGCAAAATTTAAAAAAAAATTAGGTTCAAAAACTATTTTTATTAAAATTATGGGCCACAAGCTAAAACATCCATAAGATCAAGATCCAATCATATATATATGTATGTATATATATACATACATTCATATATATACATATTTATATATATTAACAAAATATGCCCAATATTCACAAACATATAAAAATCACAAGAGGTCGGTATAAAAATACTTCACCCCACCCAACAAAAAGAAGCAGTTGTCCTCAAATGCAATTAAAACAATTGTAAATTATCACAAAATAACAAAGAGGGAGGGGAAAATCATCTTGCCAGGCTAAGTCTGGGTGAAGTCTGCATCGTAGTCGCTCTATCTGTCGGGGCATCAGTACCCTGTGTCTCAACAACTGTAGCTGCATTGGAGCCTGCTAAAGTAGCATCTCTCAAGGAGATCTGAATCGCAGAATATGCCATAGCCTCCTCTAAATCTGTCAGGCCCTCAAACACAGTTTTATCCTGAACACCAAACTGCTCCTCATCAATCTCAGCCTCAGATTCTGCAGCTGCATCATCAGCTCTTACATCATCTCCGGTGGTTGCTGGAGGCATATCATAACGACTTGGAATATCTGTGCTCAGGTCATTAGGAATCTTCACAGTCCAAAAAATTAGAGACATAGTAGTGGACTTGACTTGGTCCACATCTTTCCTCAACTCCACAATTGTGGCCTTTAAGGCCATCACCTCATGAGTAGCTCTCTAACCTCTCTTACACACCTCTATACTTGCCATGAGAGCCACAATAGAATCTCTGAGAGGTGTCAATGTAGCATTGAGATCTCTTTTAATAATCCCGGGGACCGCGACCTCTAGCCTTGAGGCACGCACATCAGCAGAATGTGCTAGGTGTCCCATCCGTAGCAGCATGGTCTAGGTGAGCAGAGGTCGGGATGCAGTAGTGCTAGTAGCAGATCTAGGATGTGGGGAAGCAACAAAAGAATTCGGAGTCATAGAGGGGGTAGAACTAGAAGTATCTGAACGCCCAGTGGCTGAAGTAGGCAATACTGCCTCTGCGAGTAATGTCTAAATATCAACCGTTGGGGATGTATCCATCAGAGTTTCCCTTCTTCTCTCAGCCTCATCCTTCTAGTATTCGGACTCAATATGTCGAATGTCAGTAGAGAAGGTGGGAGTCACCTCCACATCTGCCTTCTCATCTTGTGAAACACGGTCAGGTCTGCACAACTCAGTGATCAACATCACAAATGGAAGAGATGTCTGATGTTGCTTGGACCTCATGGCCATCTCTTGTGCAATGATTGCACCTAAATTTAGTCTCTTCCCAGCAATAATAGATCCAAGAAAGGCCACCTTTGTGTGGTGGAGGATAGACTCATTCTGGGATGACATGATTGTGCTACTAATAAACCCGAACCAATACCTCGCCACCACATTAAGTTCTTTCTACTCTATTGACACTCCAGCCTCAATCCACCTAGGAGTCCTGTCAGAAAGGAGATGAGCCAGCCAACATTTCATTTCCTCTAATGTCGTTGTCTTGATCATACCCTGATAGTCATATGTGAAGTTATAAATGCATCCCAAGACGGCGGTTATATCCTCAGTATCACATTTCACCTTCTTCCCTAGACAATCACATAATCCACCGGTTTGAAAGTGTTGGCTTTCCTCTTCCCCTGTGGTACCAAATCTCGGTATTCTGAGTAGAACTCCTCAACCTAATTAGGAATGTAGAGAACCCATGGTTTAGTGAAGATCTAAAATTTGTTGGATTTTAGGGTGCTAAATATCTCCCGATACCTGTCTACTAAACTATATGTGGACAACCTCTTCTCCTCAATGATAGTCCTCAGTACCTCAGCCTTTAGTCTGTTGAGATACCGGTGAGGAGGACCCTATATAGATGGTGCTAGGACCATAGTCTGAGCTGAAGCTAGGGAAGGATGAGGAGTTTGAGGCACCCGGATCCTTGATGGATCATGCATACCCTTGGAGCGAAGCTTTGTTCTCTGGGCATGTAAAAGTTGGTCATCCTTGTAATGACTTGGAAAATGATAGGTTAAACTAGAGCCTCATCATGTGAGTTAGTGTGACTTTAGGTTGATGTTTAGGCTATTTTAGAACTTTAATAGAGCAAGGAAGAAGCCTAGGGGGCAAGCAAGGGCCTAAGCTAGGAAGTTAGAGTGAGAAAAACCTTGTTCTTTGAGGGAATATTTGGCAATGGGGCTATTTGATCGCCCAAATGGTTGGGAGAGTTGCCCTTGTTCCCTTGTGATCGCCTAGTGGACCACCCTTTTGGCCTAGGTGCTAGACCAAAGGGCGAGCTAACTCCAAGCTCGCCAACCAGCTTGGCGTGTTGCCCATTGACTCCTCTAGTCCACCAAGTGGACTGCCCAATTAGTGAGCTCACTAGAAATTTGGGCGAGCCAAGGGAGCACTTGGCGAGCCTAAGGGTCCAAAGGGCGAGCTTAGACGAGCAAGGGGCAGATTTTTAAGTTGTAACATTGTAGGTCCTTAGTTCTTTTCCAAAGTTGAGTCCTTATTATTCTATTCCTTTCCTAGCAACTATATAACCCTTTTAAGAATTGAAATTCCTTCAATTAAGTCACTTTTTAACAAACCCAAATCAAATCAAAAGAAGTTCTTCCTCTCTCAATATTTCTCTCTCTAGAAGTTCCTAAAGAAGAAGAAGAAGAAGTTGGAGCTAGGGTTTGGATTCAAGGCGTTTCTTCATCAAATTTTTTGGTGAATCTTAAGCAAGGTATGGTGATCCTTCATATAGGGTTATCTTCCACCCTAGAGTAAATTTCATAGAAGTTTTCAAGTTCATGAAAAACCTAGGGTTTTACTCAATCTCATGGGTTCTTTCTTCAAACAATTTCAAATGGATGCTAATGTCATGTATTGATTGTATTGGTGATTAATTGATGATTTATGATGAAAATACTCTATGAACCCATGATTTCTCTCAATTCCTAACTTGTGCCTTTATGAAGTGGGTTTGTTGATTATGAAAGCTTATGATTGTAGTATGTCTAAATTGCTTTGGGTTATTGAACTGTATCATTATCTATGCCTTAATTATGGTAAGTTTTTGGTGTGTTGATGATTTGAGATTCATTGCCTTAAAGGAAAGTTATGGCTAAATTACATGTTGAAGTAGAATTGTGCTTAACCTATTGATCCACTTGAAAGGTGGAGGTGTTTACTTACTATGTATCTGAATGTGAACTCTATGAAGTTAAGGTGATCATGTCTTGAAGGTATTGGTGTTATTATTGAAAGGCTCATTCTCAATTTGCCACTCATGTATGATGATGACGGAATGTGAAGTATTGTCTTATATATATTGTATATCTTGAATTGGTAGGCTTAGGCATCCTTTTCTTGTATGATGAATGTATCTTGACTTGATGCATTAATGTCTTGAATTGTTAGACCTAATGTTTGTAAACTTTCATGAATGAATGAATGTATGAATGAACGATGAAATATCCTAGGCTATGTCTTGAACTGGTAGACCTAATGTTGGTGGCCCTTCATGATGAGTCTAGGAACCAATGTGATGTTAAAACCTTGAATTGGTAGACCTAATGGTGGTGGCCCTTTTTTTGTGTGGAATGATGAACCTTGAAACGGTAGACCTAATGGTGGTGGCCCTTTTTTTGTGTGGAATGACGAACCTTAAAATGGTAGACCTAATGGTGGTGGACCTTTCTAGGAAGATCAATGAGCTATCCTTAATGTACCTTGAATTGGTAAACCTAATGGTGGTGGCCCTTTCTTGTGTAATGTACCTTGGGTCGGTAGGCCTAATTTTGGTGGCCCTCTCAAGTACAATAATGTTAATGAAAATGAAATACTCTATGGGTATGGAGGCTAAGCATCGATAAGATATGGTTAGATGGAGGTTCTCCCTACGTTAGGCAGGATTTCAATGAACATCTTTCATATCCCATAACTATGTGAACACATAAGATATTGGCTACTGGATTCCATCCAAGCTAAAATATTACTTGTTCTACCTTAGGCAAGTAGAAAACCTTTTTACGGTGTGGGGTCAAATGACACCGGATTCCATGGTTAGCTCTCATTGTCTATGTCATTTAATGCATATTCCCATCATGTGAGATGTGCATTGTGGTTCTTGAGAAGTTTTATGAAGTGTGGGTGGTAGTATGGGATGTCATCCATGCATTACACGAGTAGGCTTTAAGTGGGTCACAATGAGTTCTCTAAGTCTTAATGACTAATGTATCAAAGCCCTCTAAATGAAGTTATTGAAGAATGTTGACTCTTAAATTCTTAATGTGATGATGCATGCTATACTTGGGTTCTATTATGAGTTATCTTCCCTTGTCATGTCTTATGAAATGTTATGTCTCTTATGTGTGGATATTGTGCAAAGCTGAAAAAGAAGGAATGGTAAGTTCACTTTTGGTGACCTTAATGTGGTGCCTTAGTGTGGATGGTGGTATGGGACACTATCCATACATTGCACAAGGTATAGAATGAGGGTTACTTAAGGTGAAGGTCTAAGGAGAAGGTGATGGCGTACATGTTGATATTGTCCAAATGCGATGTTATGACTTGTATGATGATTATACTTGTATTGTATGCCTCTTATGATATTGTTCATGATATTTCGAAAAAGTGGCATAATGCATGGTTTCCAACCAAAATGTCCCTTTTAAAGCATGTTATTGCATGGTCATCAAACTTAGTACATTTTTGTGTGCAAACCCATATTTCTCTTATTTTACTATAAGTGTAGGTTTCGGCAAGTGATTGGTTCTATCTAGATGGAAGTGCTTGGATTTCTATTCCTCCAAGACTAAAGTGGTACGTCCTTATAGATCGAGGACAAGTGTCTTCTTGACGTTTTTTTCCTTTTCATGTAATAGATAATTCTAGTTCTTTTGATTGTAAAGGGTAGTGTCCCTACTTTAGTTTTCGAGTACATTGTTACGATGGCTATGTGAGATTAAACTTCCGCTGTGTCTTTTGAAAGATTATAAATGAGCATTTTTAATAGTTTGGATTTAAATAAGTTTTAATTCCGCACTATTTCTATGTCGAATGTTATGAATGCTAAGAGGCATGTACGAGACCCCTTCGGGGTCAAGTACGTCGTGTCGCATCCGGGGCCTAGACTTGGGTCGTGACAATCCTCAGGCTCAGAGATGGAAGCTTGATAATTCTGGGAATCTCCCTCATTGTCTGATGAAGTGAGGTGAGTCTCAAAGACTCCCTCACTATCGGAACTGACCTCCGGTGACTCTAACACGGTAGGGAGCTCAGATGCCTTTGCCTTGGATGCAACTGTATCCTCATTTATCACGACTCCTCTTGACCGCTTCTAGGGTGAAATGTCCCTTCCTGAAACTTTGGGTCTATCCATTTCTGCCAAACACATAAAAACATTTTAGAAATAGTCAAAGAAAAGTGCAAACATTTAGTTGTAGAAATATTCGCCGAGTCACTTAGGAGAGCCAGATCAGGATAGCCGAAAGTACTAGCGCAAAAAATTTCCAAAATCAAGACAGGTCGGTGATGTTCAGGGCCATTCGGCGAATCGCCGACACCAATTGGCGAGCTAGGAGTATCCCGCCGAAAGTTACAGTGCATTTTAAGGGTTAGGGGCGCCGAAAGGGCTATCATGAAGAATTTTCGGTGAGTCGCCAATTTAATTTGGCAAGCTCAGGCTTCTCGCTGAAAGTTACAAAAAATACTTAGCCAAAATATGAAATTACAGGCGATTAAAGGGGGACTTTGGCGAACCGCAGAACCACTCGGCGAGCTCAACTTAGCTCACCAAACGACGCAACGTGCCAGTTTTCAAACCCAAGCTTCAAAATCAAACCCGCAGCCCCCAAATTCAAAATAAAATACAAACACTTTTCAATAAAAGGAAGACCCATAGGAACCATGCCTTCGCCGTACTCAGACTTCCCCTGATTTTGCAAAAATTGGCCATTTGACCACTTTTGCCCTTATGAATGACGTCAAACGCTCCATCATTGGGCAAATTACGTCATTTGGCACAATTTAGGGTTACTTAGACTTCACCCCACTAGACCCAACACAAATAAAATGCAACCCAATAATTTAATTTGAACCAATTAACAAATATGACATGAGAATCGATAAACTTTAAACATTTAGGCACACATTTTCAATCAAAACGGGCAAACCAACACATAAAACACGATAAAAGCAATTACCCAACATCAAACAACACCAAATTACCTATTTCATTTGATTTCAATCATAACATAAAGTACAGGGTTTTGAAAACAACCTTGTATACCGAAATTAGAATTTGAGTAGCTAGGCGGCAAAGTTATCCTATTCCGTGCACGAAATCACACAAAACTGCGGGAAAAAGAGTAAAATATAGAAGATTTAAAGTTCGGGTGCGAATGTATGAGAGTTAGAAATCACAAAAAATGAAGGATTATGAAATTTTAAATTGTTTGGCTTTAACCTTTCAGTTCGCAGCACCATCAGCTGAGTAAGTCGTGCTCGCCGACCCACTCGGCGATTCACCGAGTGGTATTTCCCTCGCCGAGTTTTATAGGACCTTCAGCAAATTTGGGGGTTGAAACGACAGACAAAGTCGGCCTTGCCGATCAGTTCGGTGAGTCGCCTATTAGGCATTTAGTCCGCCGAGTTTTACAGAAATCCCCTTCAAGTTTGCTGGTTCCAACGGCGGTCTAGATCGGGGTTCACCGACCTGTTCGGTGTGTCGCCGACTGGCCTTTTGTCTCGCCAAACTACCTATCTTCCAACACTTTTCACTTTTTAACCTGCACAATCAACACCCGTTATTCATAATAAAAAACTAAAGCATTAAAAACTTGGGTTGCCTCCCAAGAAGCGTCTTAGTTAACGTCGTGGCACGATGAGGACACTAAATCAAGCATCATTTTTGGGGTTTGCCATTGTGTCACTAGGCAACCACCCTTGTTGTTTGGATTCAAATGTGAAGAAATTTGACCCATTTGGGTCTCCAGCTGCTTAATAGAGACTGAGTGAGAGGTCACCATTTGATTAAGAGTCGAGACATCCTCTTTCATCTCTTTCAACACTTTGTGTGACCTACAACTTTGTTGAGAATGTGTAAAAGCATATGTTCTATACAACCACCTACATATTCCTTGGGCTTTTGACGCTCATAGGGAGAGACGTACCTGTCCTTATCACCGTCTATTTCCTTCCAAGTGGTGTTGCAATCATTCCAATCACTATCGCGGTCTCTCCAGCCCGCATCTCTGTTCCAACTTTGATTTCCACCAGGTCTTGGGTAGTTCGCACGGTAACCTCCTCCTTGATTGGCTAGGAATTTCAATTCTTCATTGTACAGTGCTTCAAATTGTGGTTTATAAGGGTTTACTCCACCAACACCCACAGCATTAACACTCTTTATACCAACACCCGTGACATTTTTAGCTAAGATATCTAGTTGGGTCATCATTTTTGCCATGTTTTAGTCTCTTTCTTGTTCTTTTTCGATTTGCTCTTTTGTCATTCTAAAAGTGAGAGGTAAGCTTGGTCCTCACGAGTGTACCATGCCCTATTTATCTTTGTCATGCAATCAAGGAGTTGAGACGCTACTTTATAGGGTTGTTGCATTATACCACCGGGAACAAGTTGATCAGCAACTCCTTTGTTCACCGAGTTAAGGCTCCTATGGAAGTATTGCAAAAACACATTAAAGTTCATGAGTTGGACATTACAGCAACAACTTCTGAAACCTCAGCCACGTCTCATGGATTGGCTCCCCTTCCAAGCGTTTAAAACCTTGGATGATATCTCTAAGCATCATCATCTTCGATTGGGGAAATAATCTCACTTGGAATACTGTGATCAGCTCATCCCAAGAGGTGATGCAGTCTCTTGGCCACTCAAATAACCATTTGGTAGCTTCACCCATTAAAGAGAATGGGAAGAACCTGACATGAACCGATTCTTATGATATGTTCTTAAATGAGAACGGACCACAAACATCCATGAAGTTCCAATATGCTCATGGGGATCCTCATGAGCCAACCCCCAAATAATCCCCTCAATTGTAGGAGCTGATGCGTTGTGCTAGTGATGTGAAAAACAATGTTTCCTTCAGTTGGAGGTATACGAATTGCACCAACACCCCCCCAATTGGATTAGGGCATTAACATTTGGGTCATTTACATCATTAAGGTTCCCAATATCGTCTTGGTGTCCCAATTGGCTACCATTACTCTCGTTTACGCTCATCTCTTCCTCTGTCCAACACAACCAACACAAAACAAAAACTAAAGTAAGTTGATACAACTACAGCCAAAAAGATCACAATTCAAATTCAATAAAAGAATTTCTAAACAACACCACTCCTCAGCAACGACTCCATTTTGATTAACGTTCCAAGCTCACCTCATCTAATTCTAGGTGCAAACAATCGTTAAGCAGTATAAAACCCAACAAATGAGTTAGGGTCAAACCCACAGGGAGTGGTACGTGTTCAAAGTTCAGTTATGAAGTAAAAATGTGATCTAACTAGCTATATGAATAGATATTATCGGAAAAGACATGAAACAAATTAAAAGGGTTGACACGAATGTCAAATAGAGGATTTTTGTTTGCAAATATCAATTACAAAGCAGTCACATAAAACTAAAAGAACAATACAGAGGAATTTGTGGGATATGATCGATTATAGGCAAATTCCGCTATATGGGTAATTGAAACAACTAATACATGGCAAAATATCAGTGGGTAGGCTAGACTATGAGTGAAATAGCTTTCTCTCGAATAACTATCCACTTCTAGTGATTTCTTTCGAACATCAACAAGCATAGAAAGTAAGAACAACCCACATCTTACTTCATCCTCTCTCTCGAACAAGATGGGTTGGATTGGGTTTAGGATTCACTCTCTCGAGCTGAACCCACATCAACCCAAAACCTACAAACCATTAATCAAAGGCCTTAGCCCCAACACTTCTCTCTCGTGCAAGCTATGAACACAAAATTAGAACTGCATTTGCAACAACAATTCATAAATTGAACCTCAACTAATGGTTAAACCCATTTCAATATAGCATTTAAACTAGTAATTTATAATACGCATATGCTAATTTAACCTATGATCATACCCCAAGAATTGGGGTTTTAGCCAAACATTATTAAAAGATAAAAACAGTTACCAAATTGATTATTCAGCAACTCAGTAAGAGTATTCAATCCTTTACGATGCTCCAAATTAAAGAAACGCAGTAACTCACTTGCAAAACCTCCGAATTGAGTCTCAAAAAGCCTTTAAGTCTCAAAGAAAACTCTCAAACTCCAAAAGAACACTATTTTAAATGGTAGCAAGGTCCTTTATTTACAGTTTAAAATCCTATTAATAGTCACCAAAAATTAGCCACGAAGGGCCATTAGGCGAAGTAAGTTGAGTTCGCTGAGTGGTTCAACGAACCGTCCTTTGCTCTCTTCTATCGCCTTTATTCATAGGCTCTCAACATTATCAAGTTCTGTAACTTTGGGCGATCAATCTTTTCATTGTAGAACTGATCGGTGAATCACCGACTTGCTCTTTCCTGTCACTGACTTGGTTTCTTCCCTCACGGCTGGCACACTGGAAGTTTAGGTGGACTGAAGAGCCACTCGGTGAGTCATCGAGTGGTCTTGGCAATCACGAGGCTCGTCTTTCTCTACTTCTTTAGCTTGTTTATTCCTTTTTGCTTGTTAGTGTCCTTACTTTTCTCCTTCATCCACATACCTGGAAATCAAGATAGCTCATAGATTCAATAGGTGAGAATGGCCTTTCAACCTAGAATCTCCATTATGTGAGAAAACCTTTCACATTATGTTCATTATGTGATCATGAGAATAGAGTTTCAATCAAAACAACAACACTATCATAATCATAATCACTTTATTCTCAAGGTGTTCATAAAGCATATGCATAAATCTCATAATCATGGATAATTCTCATGCTTTACCCTTTAATGATCAAGGATCATATTCAATTAACACATCTAGAATTACTACATTAGACATGGATAATAACTTAATTGAAATAGTTCAATTACTCCAAGGATAATCTCATAATATCCTTATTTCATCAATTCACCCACATCACAAGGTCATAATTTGGGAATATGGGGATTTCATGGATTCTTGGGGATTTCAACATAAAAACCATAATAAATCATCAATTCATTCATAATACAAAGTAATTAAATCATTTGAATCATTTTTTAAAGGAATCCATGACTTGGAGTCAAACTCTAGCTTTTGGGGAATTACTAGTCTTAAAATAGTGTTTGGAGGGACTCCATGGATGAAGACTATCAATGGATGAAGTACTACCATACCTTATCTATGAATCTCCAAATAATTTGAGTAGAAAACCTTTCTATTTCAAACCCTAGTTCCAACTTCCTTCTTCTTCTTCCTTGAAGTTTTAGAGAGGGAATTTTTTGGAGAGGATTAGTTCTTTGGGATTTTAGAAATAATGGATTGGATGACTTAATTTAGTAACATAAAATCCTTATATATGTGATCTAATTTAGTATAAAATGACGTCGTTTAATATTAATTAAAATAAAAAAACCCCAAAGTGCCCCCAAATTTAACTACCAAAAAGCAGTTCCAAGTGACCACCCACGACCACGGTCCATGGATTGACCCACGTGGTGTGCTGGTGAACCGTGGGTAGGTGTCTATGGCCTTTTTCAGGGACCCTGACCAATGACTCCTCACTGACGGACCGTGGTTGGACCTATGACTCGTGCTGGTGAAGAGTTGTCTGGGTTCAAAGACTTGGTCTCAGGGTCTTGATCTACGACCCTTCACCCATGGGCGTGGTTTGACCCATGAGGCATGGGTACCCTCCATGAGTGACTACCCAGGAAGTTTCTAAGGGTCCTCCTCAAGGACCCATGATTGGTCCTTGGGGGGAGAGGGGGGTCGTACCTTGATGTTCTAATATGAAACCCTATATTTTTAGATACAGGGAGGTACATTCATGATTCTAACCCTCACGTTAAGCTCTAGTTTAGCCTAGTAGTTTGCGGAGTGTTACAGATGGTATGACTAGATAGTAAAGTCATTTGAGTGTCCCTAATTTTCATGATTTGGGTTTACTTGAGAATCTCACCTACGAAGGTTGTAATGAGGTTAACTAAGAAAGGGAAGTCTAGTCCTCGTTGGCAGGCCATATGAGACTTTGAGACGTGTTGGTAAGGTTGCTTATGGACTTGGATTCCCTAATGAGTTGGCATCGATGTACCCGGTTTTCCATGTCTCTATGCATGAGAGTGTGATAGAGATCTGGCATACTTAATGTCCCTAGAAGGGTTGAGAGTTCTTGAAAGTCTTCCTTATGAGGAAGTTCCGGTTGAGATTTTAGACCGGCAAATTAAGAAGTTGAGAAAGAAGGAAGTTGCTTCCGTAAAAGAGTTGTGGAGGAATCTTTTATTTGAGGGTGCTACTTAGGAGGTCGAGGCCGATGTAATGTCCTGTTATCCTCATTTCTTTTCTTGTACTCCTATTCTAGCTTGAGATGATGAGTTCCTCTTGAGTTTTTCTTGTTTAGTGAGTCATGTGTGTTACATGAGTTTTCCATGATTTCCCTATGTTATGCATGTTCATGAAAAATTTATGTTTAGAGATAAAATGAGATTGCATGATTGATTTTCCTCATGTTGTTGTGCATTGAGTATAAATTGTCTATTGACTTCATGAGATGAATTGATGAACATGCTTTTGATCTTCTTTTTGAGAGTAAATTACATAAAGGCTCCATAAGGTTTTTGTCACGACCCGGGCTACTTCTAGGAGTAACATGGCGTACTTGACCCCGAAGGGGTCTCGTAGAAGCCCTTAGCATCATCAAAACATAAAGACATAGAATAATGCGAAAAAATTTAAAACTTTTACAATCGAAGTCAACTTCTTTTCATAACAAAAATAGGAACTAGACTTGTCTCATCCACCATCTACCATAAGAGTAAAAATAGGGACAAAGCCCTTTACATTAATAAAGTATCCAAAAATAGGAAATACAATATAGTCTTGAACATAGGAAGTAAACTAGAAACTAGAATCAATGACATCTTTTCCTCGAACTTAAGGACTCACCAAGCCTAGGGAATAGTCAACCCAAGCTTCACTTGAAGAAGTAGTAGTCTCAACGACCGGAACCTACACTCATAGTAAAGTAGAAAATATGGGTTAGCAAAATGAATTGTACTAAGTTTGGAAGCCATGCATAAAACCTTAAATCATGCATAAAAAGGACATTTAGTTGAAATCGTGTATTTATCAAGTTTAAAAGCCATTATGCACATTTATGAAGAAACACAAGTCAAACCAACATATAAGCAACCCATGTCATACTAGTGTAATGCAAAGGTATGATCCCATAACCCTACCAAATGCTAAGTATCACTTTTAGGCCACCAACAACATACATAGCATACCTTACCATAGTCATAACCAACATACATAAAAAGAGGAGACATTCATGTTCATAACTTATAACAAATGAAGTCAACATTACATTCATACATACCTTTCATACATAATACATAAGTCATCATAATCATAAGAGAACCTCACTATAACCCCTCTTAGAGGATTCTTGTGCAATGCATAAGTGAAGTCCCATACCCCCACTCATACTAAGTAGTACCCCTTAAGAAGTCATAGTTAAAGTCCACGTTCTTACCATAGTTCGTATTCATATCATATAGGGAAGAATAGCATTAACCGACATAGACCATGTGAGCTACATGGAATCCGGTGTTCTACCCCCACACCGAAAAGAGGTGACCTACTTGCCTAAGGTAGAACGTACATTTTAGCTTCTAGATGGATCCACTAGCTAAGACCTATGTGGGCACAAAGTTATGGGATAGCGAAATTGCTACTAGAAACCTTGACTACTAACGTGGAGGTTTCCATCTCATGAGACATCGTATTGGTAACCCATCTACTAGCATGAAGGAACCCATCTCATACTCATATTCACTCGGTGCTATGCACAACTCCCTTTAAAAGTCACATTTAGTCTTTAGTTAAGTTCACATTCATAAAAGAATACACTAGTCACTCATGCCAACATAACATCATAATAGATCATAGGTTCCTTAAGTGAGAATGCTCTTTTCACTTTAGAAACATTAGCATGTGAGTAAACCTTTCACATTATACTCGTATTGTGATCATGAGAATGTCATTCCAATCAACACAATAAGCTTTCATAAACATACCTACTTAATTCATGCATAACCAAGTGTATGGGGTATAGGGATGAAGGACCTTGCCATCGATACCACAACAACACAATAGATATAGAATCAATACTATCTAAGTACATCACAATCTCATACATAATTCCCAATAAGAGGAATAACCTTCATACCTTTGCCCTTCAAGGGTTTTGAAATAACAATCAACCCAAATATATAAAATTACTACATAATATAGAAGGAATTCATGATTCAATAGCTTAATCAACATAAACATATTCAATTTACATATCCATAATCTCAACCAACCCATAATATAAGTTCATGATTTATCAATATGGGGAAGACATAACTCTATGGGGAATTTCGAGTGAACAAGTTCAATACTCCATTAATCTACACACAATTCACCATAACCAACCATAATTAATCAATAAAAAATTGTTTTGGAAGAAGACACATGTTGAAGATTGAAAACCCTAGATTGGGGGATTTGATATCTTGAAAACACAATTTGTAGGGGATCCTTGGGAGATGGCTACCCAAGGATTAAAAGCAACCATACCTTGTCTAAGGAACTCCAAGAATTTGGGAAAGAACCTTGAAACTCTAGCAACCCTAGCTCCAATGTCTTCTTCTTTTTCTTGAGTCTAGAGAGAGATTTTTTGAGAGAATGATGATTTTCTTGGGTTTCTTCTATTTTAAGTGGGAGTAACTAAATTGAAGGAAAATTGACCTTAAAAAGTATATATACTTGTTAGGAAAAGAGTGGGAAAGTGTTGGTTCAAGTTTTGGAGCGATTACTTAAAGACCCTAGCTTAACTTTAAAATTTTATACTTAGCCCGCTAGAGCTCGCCCTTTGGCCCTCCTTGGCTCACCAAGGGCACGAGGCGACTCACCTAATAAGCCCTTGGCTCACCCAAATTTCCAGTGAGCTCCCAAAATTGGCAGCTCACTAGGCGAAGGGGTGGTCGGTTGGGCAAATCGCCAACCCATTCGGTGACCCACGACCTATCTCGCCCATTTTTGCAGAACTTAGGCTAAGGGGGACAGCCCACTAGGTGACCCAAGTGCACTTTGGCGCATCTCCAAGTCACTTGGGTGATCATGATGCCAATCGCCAACTAAATCCAAAGAGAAACAAGTTCTCCTTCACCCTTCCTTGGTAGTTTAGGTCCTTACCTTCATTTTAGATGTTTACCTCCTTCATTTTAGTCTCTAACTCAACCTAGACATCGATTTGAAGTTACACTAACCCACACAATGAGACTCTAGTTTAGCCTACTGATTTTCCGGGCTGTTACAATATCCCCCCTTAGGAACATTCTTCTTCAAATGACACTTTAAACACCTTATGGGATTAACGACTCAAGACTAGCAGCCCATCATGCGTGACATATCAATAAGATGCAAAAATCATAGGAGGAAATATCTACTCTAGATCAATAAACTCAATGCAACACAAAAAGTAGGAACTACATCTACCATCTCATTATGCACCAAATTTACCATTTCATATAAACATAGGAGGAACTACCTTCTCCTACACAAGCAAGCTCAACAGAACAATATTAAGCCAACATGCTATTTCATCACAATTTAACTAGATATGTTCATGGGTATTGTATGAGTTTTTGTCACAACCCAGGCTACCCCCTAGGAGTAACATTGCATACTTGACGCTGAAAATACTAAAAACTCAAGAGAAATTACTTACCTCATGTTTGAATAGGAGTAGAAGGAAATGAATGAGGATAACGGGACATCACATCTTCCTCGGCCTCCCATGTAGAACTCTCAACAATGTGATTCCTCCATAGAACCTTAACGGAATCTACTTCCTTGTTTCTCAACCTCTTAACTTGCCGGTAAAAAATCTCTACCGGAACATCTTCATAAGAAAGACTCTCATCAACTCCTAAACCATCTAAAGGAAGGATGGATACCGGATCCCCAATGCACTTCTTAAGTATGGAAACATGAAACACCGGGTGAACCGGGGCCAATTTATTTGGTAAGTCTAACTCATATGCCACTTTCCCGACACGTTTCAAGATTTGGTATGGGCCCACATATCGAGGACTTAACTTCCCCTTTTTGCTAAATCTCATAACACCTTCCAGCAGTGAAATTTTAAAGTAGACCCAATCACCAATTTCAAATTCTAGCTCCCTCCATCTATTATCGGCATAAGATTTTTGCCGACTTTGGGCCGTCTTCAACCTCTCTCTAATGAGTCAAAATTTTTCAATGGCATCATAAACTAGTTCGGGACCTATTAGAGAAAACTCACCTACTTCAAACCAACCCACCAGTGATCTACACCTCCTACCATATAGTGCTTCAAATGGTGCCATGGCAATGCTTGAGTGGTAGCTATTGTTGTAGGCATATTCTATCAAAGGAAGATGATCATCCCAACTACCTTTGAAATCAATCACACACGCTCTCAACTTATCCTCCAAGGTTTGAATGGTCCTTTTCTCTTGACTATTCGTTTGAGGATGGAAAGTGGTACTAAGTTTAACATTGGTACCAAACCCTTTTTGGAATGCCTTCCAAAAGTGTGAAGTAAATTGAGCACCCCTATCCAAAATGATAGATAAGGGAACCTCATGCAACTTCACTATCTCACTGATGTACAACTTGGCATAGTCTTCCACCGAAAATGAAGTCTTAATCGGGATAAAGTGGGCTGATTTGGTCATCCTATCAACAATGACCCAAATAGAATCATGTTGCCTTCAAGTGCGAGGCAAACCCACCACAAAGTCCATATTTACATCCTCCCACTTCCAAGTGGGAATTTCTATATATTGGGACAAACCTCTTGGCTTTTGGTGTTTGGCCTTAACTTGTTGAAAATTTAGACATTTGGCTACAAAACCCGCTATATCCTTTTGCAAGCCATTCCACATATAGACTTCTCGTAGATCACAGTACACCTTGGTGGCTCTCGAATGAATAGAATACCGCAAACCATGAGCCTCTTCTAAAATTACCTCTCATAAGCCATCAACATCCGGAAAACATAATCTACCTTGGTACCTAAGCACCCCATCCCCCCCTTGGGAGAAATCCTCAACAGACTTGTTGAGAACCGATTCTTTCAACTCCATTAAAATAGCATCAAGGTGTTGCTTACAATTCACATTAACTACAAAGGACGATTCAGAATAATGATGGACCATAACTCCACCCTTGGTGGAATCCACTAGTTGGACACCCAAACGGGCCAACCTATGCACATCACGAACCAATTCCTTCTTCTCATCTTCTGTATGAGCCACACTACCCATGGACAATTTACTTAGGGCATCCGCAACTACATTAGCTTTGCCGGGGTGGTAAAGGACACTCATGTCATAATCCTTCAAAAGCTCTGACCACCTTCTTTGTAAGAGATTCAAGTCTTTTTGGGTAAAAGCATATTCAAGACTCTTATGGTCGGTGAAGACATCTACATGGACCCCATATAGGTAGTGCCTTCATACTTTTAAAGCAAATACCACCGCTGCTAATTCGAGATAATTAGTCGAATAGTTCTTTTCCATGTACCTTAAGTTGCCTCGAAGCATAGGCAATCAGTTTACCCCGATGCATAAGGATACATCCCAAACCTACTCGAGAAGCGTCATAATATATTACAAATCCATCGGTACCCTCCGGTAAGGTCTACACTGAAGCGGAGGTAAGTCTATCTTTCAATTCTTGAAAGCTTTTCTCACAAGCCTCCGACCATACAAATTTGAACCTCTTTCGGGTCAAAGCCGTTAATGGAAAAGTAATAGAGGAAAAGCCCTCAACAAATCTTCTATAATATCCGGCCAAACCCAAAAAGTTTCTAATATCCGTAGGAGATAGAGGTCTAGGCAAACTCTTGACCGCATTGATCTTCTTAGGATCAACCTCAACACCCTCACTAGACACAATATGACTGAGGAAAGCAACCGACCTTAGCCAAAACTCACACTTACTAAATTTAGCATACAATTGGTGGTCTTTAAGGACTTGCAATACCATCCTCAAATGCTTCATATGATCACCCTCACTTATTGAATAGATCAAAATATCGTCAATAAAGACGATCACAAACAAATCCAGATATTACCTAAATACCCTATTCATAAGATCCATGAATGTCGTTGGGGCAACCAAAGGACATAATTAGGAATTCATAGTGACCATACCTTGTACGGAAGGCCGTCTTAGGAATGTTAACCCCTCCCACCCTATGTTGATAATAGCTCGACCTTAAGTCAATCTTTGAAAAGTAACTCGCCCCTTGGAGTTGGTCAAACAAATCTTCAATTCTAGGGAGAGGGTACTTGTTCTTTATAGTGACCTTGTTCAATTGGCAGTAATCTATATACATCTTAAGTGACCCATCTTTCTTCTTCACAAACAATACAGGGGCACCCTATGGGGATATTCTTGGTTGAATAAAACCCTTGTCTAGAAGAAATTGAAGGAATTGAAGGAATAACCCTTATCTTGTTCCTTCAATTCCTTCAATTCGGCCGGAGCCATCCGCTAAGAGGGAATTGATATGGGATGTGTATTCGGCAAAAGATCAATGTCGAAGTCTATTTCCCATTCGGGAGGGATTCCAGGTAAGTCATTGGGAAAGACTTTCGGAAATTCCCTTACTACGGGGACCGACTCTAAAGGAGGAGTCTCAAACTCAAGGTCCTTAACTCTCACAATATGATAGATACATCCCCTAGAAATCATTTTTCTAGCTTTTAGATATGAAACAAAACGACCTCTAGGAATAGAGTTTCCCCCCTTCCATTCTAAAACGGGCTCATTTGGAAATTGAAACTTTACTACCTTTGTTCTACAATCAATGGAAGCAAAACAAGCATGCAACCAATCCATCCCCAATATGACATCAAAGTCCAACATATCTAATTCTACCAAATCAACCAAAGTGACTCTATGAGATAAAGAAATAGGACAATCCCTATAAACTCTTTTAGCTACAACCGAGTCACCTATTGGGGTAGAAACCGAAAAAGGTTCCTCTAACTTTATGGGGAGTACATCAAATTTCATACCGACTAAAGGTGTAATAAATGATAAAGTGACACCGGGGTCTAACAATGCATAAACATTAATGGAAAATACTTGTAACATACCGGTAACAACGTCTAGAGAACCCTCTTGATCACTTCTAGAGTGGAGAGCATAGAAGCGATTCTTCTTGGGAGCATCGGAATTTGAGCCACTAGGAGAGACTTGCTTGCCCTCTCTTCCTTGATCCCTTAGCATGGGACAATCCCTCTTCATATGCCCACTTTTAGCACAACTAAAACACCCATCCGTGCCCACAAGGCAGTTGCCATCGTGCTCTTTGCCACACTTTGCGCAACTAGGTCTATCAACATAAGGACCACCACCACTACCACCTTGTGGTTTAGGAGTAGACACCCTCTCTTTGTTGACCTTAGGAGTGCTAGAAGTGCCTTGATTAGAAAACCTCTTCTTAAACCATGGTTTTCCTTGAACCTCAAACCTACTCTTAGACGAATTTCCATCATCAACTCTTGCCCTCTTCAATTCTCTACCCACTTGATTGAGCTTTTGTTCCCCAATTTGCTCGACATGAACCATAAGACGTGAGTTGTTCATGCTTGGAATAAGAATAGACGACTGACATTCATTCACCACTAGGTCGGATATCCCCATCACAATTTTTTTCATATTAGCCCTAGAGGCCGCCACCAAGGTTGGGGCATACTTAGACAATTGGGTGAACTTGAGGCTATATTCCTTCACACTAATACCTCCTTGGCATAGGTTGATGAATTCTTACATCTTTCTCTCCCTTAACTCAAGGGGGAAAAACCTATCAAGGAAGGCTGTCTTGAACACTCCCCAATCAACCGGCCCCACTCTTATGGATCTCTCTTCCTTCCATTACTCATGCCACACTTGAGCCACATCTTTCAATTGATAGGCAGCTAGTTCCGCCTTCTCTCTTGGAGATACTCACATAACATTTAGCACCTTGAACACCTCCTTAATAAACCATTGTGGGTCTTCATCCACTTTGGAGCCATAGAAGGTAGGGGGATTCATCCTTGTGAAATCCCTTATCCTAGAAGTAGTTGTGCTTGCATTGGGGTCCACTTGGACTCCAGTATCCCTAGTGACTTGAGTCGTTAGAGCATGACTTAATGTTTGGAGAGTCGTCCTTATCTCCACATTGGTCATAGCCCCCTCATCATTAGGAGCTTGACGACCTTAGGGAGGAACTTCCTCATCATTAGCAATCTCCTCTTCCACTCTTCTTGCAGCCTCTCTTCTTGTATTCATATTCCTATATGCACAAGAAATGGGTTAGGAAAAGGACATTATAGAGTTAAGACTCTTAAGGCACGACTAAAGAATAATGGGAGAAATGGAAAGTTCCTAAGGATCTTATAGCCTTTCATTCATAAGTGTGGTGCCATTCACACTCATTAACAAGACTCTACTAGACGTGGTTCATGAGATATCAACCTAACATTATCCCAAACATTATGCTCTGATACCAAGTTTGTCACGACTCGGGAAACCCCCAAGGAGTAACATGGCGTAGTTGACTTCGAAGGGATCTCGTACAAGACCTTAGCATCATCATAACATAAACACATAGAATAATGCAGAAAAATTAAAAACTATACAATCGAAGTAAACCACTTTTCATAATGAAAATAGGAACTAGATTTGTCTCATCCACCATCTAACATAAGAGTAAAAATAGGGACAAATCCCTTTACATCAATAAAGTCTCCAAAAATACGAAATACAATATAGTCTTGAACATAGGAAGTAAACTATAAAATAGAATCAATGACATCTTGTCCTCGCACTTGAGGACTCACCAAGCCTGGGAAATAGTCGACCCAAGCTTCACTTGAAGAAGTAGTAGTCTCAACGACTGGAACCTACACTCATAGTGAAGTAGAAAATATGGGTTAGCACAATGAATTGTAATAAGTATGGAAGCCATGCATAAACCTTAAATCAGGCATAAAAGGGACATTTACTTGAAATCATGCATTTATCAAGTTTAAAAGCCATCATGCACATTTATGAAGATAGACAAGTCAAACCAACATATAAGCATACTAGTGCAATGCCAAGGTAAGATCCCATAACCTTACCAAATGCTAAGTATAACTTTTAGGCCACCAATAACATACATAGCGTACCTTACCATTGTCATAACCAACATAAAAAAGAGGAGACATTCATATTCATAACTTATAACAAATGAAGTCAACATTACATTCATACATACATTTCATACATAATACATAAGTCATCATAATCATAAGAAAACCTCACCATAACCCCTCTTAGAGCCTTCTTGTGCAATGCATAAGTGAAGTCCCATACCCCCACTCATACTAAGTAGTACCCCTTAAGAAGTCATAGTTAAAGTTCATGTTCTTACCATAGTCTGTATTTATATCATATAGGGATGAATAGCATTAACCAACATAGACGATGTGAGCAACATGGAATCCAGTGTTCTACCCCCATGCCGAAAAGAGGTGTCCTACTTGCCTAAGGTAGAACGTACATTTTATGCTATATTCGGCATAAATTAGAAAAACTAACTCATGGGTACAATTCAATACTAACAATGCAGAACTACCCAACAAAATCAACCAACAACACATTTCAAATGACCTTTAGTCGATATATAAAAGCACAATTTTACACTCAAACAACAAAATATGAATTAAATACCACCCTCAAGTAGAAAAAAGCACAAGAAAATGACGGAAACTAGGGTTTGGGTCAAAAAATCATGCAAGACAAAACACTCTCAGTACTTGAAAAGCACACAAAAGAGGCAATCGTCGGTCCTGATTAATGTTGCCTAGTGAACTTGGTGCATTATTGAATGAAGATAAAGCTCACGAAAAAGGCATTAACGGATACAAAACTTGAAGGCTTATTCAGCGAAGTCGATGGATTTTGCATAGTGTACTTCGGTGGACCCCTATTTGGAGCTCACATCGCCTAAGTTTATGGTACACTTTTTCACTTTTTCTAGCTCAAAAATTGGACAACAATGAGTCAGCATAATGCCTTCGATAGATCACTGATGTGGTTTTGGCATCAACTATTTTTACTTTGCAACACTTTGATTTCCTTTATACCTGCACTAACAACACACATTATTGAAACCAATAAAAAAAAGTAAAAACTTGGGTTTACTCCCAAGAAGCACCTTATTTAACATTGTGCCATGACATAGTCCTCAATTTTTAAATATTCATTTTTAGGATTTGCGACGGTCTCACTAGGAAATGTTCCTTTTGACCTCAGATCGAGATGAGTGGAGATCTGGCACATTCGATTCTCTAACTGTTTGATAGACACTGAATGATAGGTCACTGTTTGAGATAAGGTGGAGAAGTAATTTTCAATTCTTTCAGCACCTTGTCAGACCCTTCAACCTTGTTGAAGATGCTTGTGAGCACTTCCTTGGTTAAGTTTTCTTCTGTACCAGCAAGGTCCTTTGGTCGTGGATGATCATGGGGATGAACATACCTATCCTTTTCAGCCTCCCTTATCTCTCCACTTTCCACCTCTCTAATATTTCCAACCACTATCTCTTTTCCTGTTCCAACCTTGATTCCCACCCTGTCTTTTCTAGTTTGGGTGAGAATCCACCCTTTGATTTTCCAAATATTGAACTTCTTCATTGTATAATACATCAAACTTGTAATCCTCAGGGCACTGCCCAATACTTATTCTAACCATGTTTAATGATTTCAATCCACCTCTCATGACATGTCTAGGCAACAAATAGTGGTCAGTCATCATTTTGGTAATGTTTTTATCTCGCTCATTGACTTTCTCAATTTGTTCTTGGCTCATTCTCAATTATAGAGCAGACACTTGATCTTTTCTAATATACCATGCTCGGTTGACCTTGGTCATGTAATGTGAAAACGACATTGTTACTTCATAAGGTTGTCGCATTAATACACCTTAGGCAAGTTGATCAGTCACACCTTTATTGACTGAATCAAGGTTGCAATAGAACTATTCCAAAAATAAATGGTCTGGAACACCATGTGTTTGACATTGCAAGAGTAATCTCCGAAACCACAAAAAAGTCTCATTTAGAGGTTCGCCTCCAATCCGTATGAGTATTTGGATTTTGTTCCTAAGTTTAAATATATTTGAGGAGGGAAATAACCTCTCCAAGAGTGGTTCTTTTTACTTTTCCCAAGAAGTGATATAATCAATTGGCAATTCCACCAACCATCTAGTAGCTTCACCCATCAAAGAAAATGGGAATAAACAAAATTTTACACTCGTATGTGATGTTCTTGAACATAAATGGCCCACACATATCCATAATGTTCTGAAGGTGTTCATGGGGGCTTTCAGGAGCTAAACCCCAAAACATTCATCTTTATTGGAGCAGTTGTAGCATTGTTCCAGTTACATGAAAAACTACCCTTTAAGTTGTGGAAGGTAACCGGATGGCTCCCGTAGTTTGAATGAACTTCACATTTATATCATTCAAATCACTCACGTTGTCGTTCTGTCCGTAGTGACTACCATTGTAACTATCATGGTCACTCATGTTTCAACCTACAAATGAGCAAAACCACAATACCAAGCAACAATCTACTACAATTTTTAAAAAAACACTACACACTAATTTATCAAATGAAATTCTTACACATCATTCCCGGAAGCAACGCTATATTTTATAACACTCAAACTACTCTTTAAAACCAATCCAAAGAGTAAGTGATCGTCATCAATTTAAATTCCAAACTATGATTCAGGATCGAATTCCATAGAGAATAATATAACAAAGAGAATTCTATCAAGAAATTTTGAATATAAATTAATTCATTCGTAGCAATAAGGGCAAGTGGCTACATGATTCCACCAAATTAAAAAAATTGTTTGGTTATCATTAGTCACAATTAAACTAAAATTTCAGAAATTCAAATAAGTAACAAGTAATCTACTCGTATGGGGATTTAAAATCAATGGAGTATAGGGGTAATTTTGTTGCTTGTTGTGATGAACATCAATGTACAAGCTGGGTAATCTTCCATGACACTAATCTTCTTTCGATCAATAGCATCACATCATAGAATCTCCTTTCGGGAATATGTGTTCAAAACTAAACAACCTAATACCTTACACATTAGGAAAATCACCAATTGTTAGCTCATCTTTCTCTTGCTTTAGGCTTTAGGTGTTTGTACCTCAATCGACGAGCTCATTCTAGTCTTCCTTTAACATTTAATGTATCACCGATTACCACTTTTTCATGCCTTTCAAGCCTTGAATTTTTCTTCTAGTACTATCACATGCGGCAAAGGTCAACTTGTTCGCCCTTTACATTCGGCAAGTCATCGTTCTTCTTTGAGTTCGATGACCTACCTCTATTACATCAAATGTTATGAAATGTCAATTTGGGCTAGGGAGTACCCATTGGGTGAGTTGCCCTTCTTTTTAGGCGATCAACAATGTGGAGTTTACACTTCTTTTCATAATTTTGGTCATTCTTTAGAACATTCATCCTTGACTTGTCCTTTATCGAGCATAGCTACAAATCATCAAATTATTTTTAGAACAGGATAAAATTATGATTGAGGACAATAATTTTTAAAATAAATAAGTCTCAAATTAGTGTACGTCTACCTCTCATAAAAACCACCACACCAAGCAACAATCTAGTACAATTAAATAAATCTACAAACTAATTTCTCAAATGGAATTCGCATCCATCATTCCCCGGCAACAACACTAATTTTAATAACTCCCAAACAACTCTCTATAACAATGCCAAATACTAAGCAATCATCATTAATATAAATACCCAATTAAAAGTTCAGGTTGATTCCCACATACAATGATATAATATAGAGAATTCTATCAAGAAATTTTAAATATAAATTCATTTAATTTTAGAAATAAGAACAAGTTGGTGGATGATACCACAAAATTTACGAAAAGGGTTTAGTTATCAATAGTTACAATTAAACTGGTTTTAAAAAAAAAGTAACAAGTAAGTAATCTAGGGTTCGGGAATTTGAAATCAATGTCATATAGAGGTAGTTTTGTTGCTCTATAGTGATGAACATCGATGAATAGTCCGAGTCATCTTCAATTACACTAATCTTCTTTCGATCTCATAGAATTAATTCACACAATCTCCTTTCGGTCTCATCTATGTGAAATATTAAACATCCCAATACATTACACTATTCTGTTTTTCGATTTAGAAATAAGGCAAATAGATCTGACCCATAATCTCAATTTTCAAGTAAATTTTAGATATCAAACCTATATTGCAATTATCAAACTAATCACCCACTTTAATGAATCTCTTTCGAGCATCAATCAGAGTTTAGAAGTAAGAATTAAGTTTTACAACCTTAACCTAGATGTTAACCCCATGCTAATTAGCCAAAATATATGTATGAACAACAATAAAATAGAGGATTACACAATACGCACAACAATTAATCAACATTAAACCCCATAATTTGACCCCTAGAATTTGGGGTGTTAGCCTCTCATCACAAAGAATAATGAAATTATAACTTGCATGAAAACAACCATGGGGAACATGAAATTAAACAATTAAAAGTTATACCCACTTTGATTTCAACAATTTTTCAATTTCTAGAGCAAAGTTGAAAACCCCCAAAATTAGAAAAATGTTCTTCACAAAATAAGTGTTTCTCTCTCTAAAAAATTTCTTACTTCTGGAACAACTTCACTTCTCAGGAAAAAAACTTCAATTTTCTCTCTCCTTTGGGGTATTTATAATTTCCCAAAAATATGGCCCAAAACTCAATCTATGACCCATGGGGTGACGTTAGTTGGGCTCGAGAGTCATATTCAACGAATTGCCAACTGCTCCTCAGCTCACCTCTTTCTTGATTTAATTTAGGTGTTTGAACCTTAGTCGGCAAGCTCGTTTGAGTCTTTCTTTCACATTTGGCATATCACCGGGCACCAATTTGTTTTCCTTTCAAGCCTTCAATTTTTCTCCAAGTATTGTCACCTTTAGTGATGGTCACCTTCTTCTCCCTTTGCGTTTGGTGAGTCAATGATCCTCTTTGAGTTTGCAATGTCGTACATATTTTTTTATATGCCCTTCTTGTTAGGCGATGAACAATGTGGAATTTACACTTCTTTTAATGTTTTGGTCATTCTTTCAAACATTCATCCTTGCCTTTTCCCTTAGCCTTCATGGGTGAAAATCATCAAAATAACATTTGAATAGGACATAATTAGGCATTGAATACATGATTGTTGAACTAAATAGGCCTCAAATGTATATAAATCTACAACTCATCATTGTGAACTAACATTACTCCATTGGTAGTATAATAAAAATTCATAAGAACTATTATCTACCAAGTCAATCGTGCTGTTATAGAGTATATCTAATTATTCAAGTACACTTGAAAGATGACTCTAAGACTGCCACCTAAATAGGCCCCTTCAAGACTCCTGATTTCCAATTTGTATATCTAACATACAAAGATTTCAAATAACATATAAATACACGTACTTAGTACATAAACAATCGTTAGAATGTTTAGACAATGTTTTAAGGAATCTAGTAGGCTTATGAATGATGTACCTAAAAATATTTCTATCGCCTTAGTATAGCTTGAAAAAGAGCACGTATATTTTTATTTGTATACAATCCACTAACCTTTAGTATTTGCATATATCTATATATATCCTACACATAAGGTGCTTCCTTTAGCTTTGACAATTATAGTGTCACGACCCAAGGCTAGCCTCTAGATTCGACACGGCGTACTCGACCCCGAAGGGGTCTAATACAAGTCTCATAGCTCTTTCATTGCATAGATACTAGAAATAGTATGGAATTAAGACTTTCTTTATAAATCCAACAATCAAAAATACTCATTTAAAACGCAAGCGGAAGTTTATATCACACATGGACATCTTAGACATAATATTTGAACAAGAGTAGGGACACGACCCTTTACAATAGAAATCTAAAATAGTCCATTACATGAAAAAGAAAGGAACTTCTAAAACACTTGTCCTCAATCTATGAGGACATACCCAAAATACCTTGGAGAACTCTAATCCAAGCTTCACTAGAGAGGATGCAATCACTTGCCGGCACCTACACTTGTAGTAAAAACATGAAGAAGAATGAGTTAGCACAATTAAGTACTAAGTATGATAGCCATGCAAAAACATGCTTAAAAAGGACATTTAGTTGGAAAGTCATGTGTGTATGCCATTTTGGTAAAACTTTATGAATATACACATAAGAGGCATATTATACAATCACAACCAACACATAAGTCATATCTTCACATTTGAAAAAAATCACATATAAACCTTTACCTTTACCTTAACCCTTTACCTAAAGTAACCCTCAAGCTATACCTTGTACAATGTATGGATAGCGTCCCATACCACCACCCACACTAAGGTACCACCTTAAGGTGACCATAAGTGAATTTACCATTCATCCTTTCCACATTTATACAATAAAGCATATAAGAGACATAAACATTACATGAGTCACCTCATCACATTAAGACCAACATCTAAGACAACTCTAAGTCATACTTGTGCAATGTGCAAGTAGCATCCCATACTACTACTCACACTAAGTACTCCTTTGAAGTCACCATAGACAAGGCACATTCATAAACAATAAGTCAAGACAAGGATGTAACCCATAATACAATCCAAGTATAGCACGCATCTTTACATTAGACATATAAGCATATAAGTCAACCTTTTTCATTAACTTCATTTTGGACACATTCATACATTAGCAATTAAATCTTAGAGAACTCATTATGACCCTCTCAAAGCCTACTTGTGCAATGCATGGATGGCATCCCATACTACCACCCACAATTCATAAAACTCCTCAAGAAACCATAATGCACACATCACATGATGGGAATAAGCGTTTAACCGCCATAGACCATGTAAGCTAGACATGGAATCCGGTGTCATGAAACCCCACACAGTAAAGACGTGGTCTACTTGCCTAAGGAAGACCGGTTCATTAGCTTAGGTGGATCCACTAGCTAGACCTATGTGGTCAAATAGTTAAGAGATAAGAAAGACTTTCATTGTAATCCGGCATAACATAAGGAGAATTTCCATCTTACCATATCATTTCGGTGCTTAGCCAACATTCCTATTGAGTAGTTTCATTTAAATTACATTAGTGTACTGAGAGGGCCACCAACATTAGGCCTACCGACCCAAAGTACTTTACCCAAGAAAGGGCCACCACCAATAGGCTTACAGTTTCAAGGTACATTTAAGGAAAGCTCATTGACTTTCCGAGAGAGAGCCACCACCATTAGGTCTACCATCTATAGGTTCATCATTTCACAGAAGGAGGAGATCACCACCATTAGGTCAACCGCTTTAAGGTTTAACATAACACACAAGGAAGGGCCACCACCATTAGGTCTACCAGTCCAAGGTTTATCATTACATTTGTTCCTAGACTTCTCATGAAAAACCACCAACATTAGATCTACCAATCCAAGGTTTAGCCTAGAATACTTCATTAGTCATTTATAGAAAGGCTACCAACAATAGGTCTACCAATTCTACATATACATTCACTTCATTCATTTATGAAAAGGCTACCAACATTAGGTCTACTAATTCAAGACATTAAGACATTAAGTCAAGATACATTCATTATATAAGTAAGGAATGCCTTAGCCTACCAATTCAAGATACTTTAATCCACATTACTTTCCTTCATACAAGATTAGGATGCCTAAGCCTACCAATTCATGATTCAACATTCACATTACTTTCATTTGTATAAGAAAAGGATGTATAAGCCTACCAATTCAAGATAAAAAAAAATACATTATAGAAACCCTTCACATTTTATCATCATCATTCATGAGTGTCACTTGAGAATATACTATTAACAACAACACACTTACATTCTATATATGTTCATCATTCTATCATTGAAATCACATGCATATCCTTCACATCATAATCATACATAATAATTAAACACCTCCACCCTTAAAGTGGATCAACATATCTAGCACAATTCTACTTCAACATGTAATTAGGTCATAAGTTGCCCTTTCAAAGCCATGATCAAAAGTCACCAACACACCAACAATTTACTACAATTAAGGCATGTATAATGATACAATTCAATAATCTAAATCAATTTAGGCATAATCCATCAACATTCATTAATGATCAGCAAACCCACTTCATAAAGGCATAAGTTAGGAATTGAGAGAATTCATGGGTTGATAGATTATTTTCATCATAAATCATCAATTAAACACTAATTCAATCATAAATTTTTATTAGAAACTATTTGAAAATGTTTGATGAAAGAATCCAGGAGATTTAGTAAAACCCTAGATTTTTCATACTTTGAAATCACTTTGGAATTGGCTCCTTGAATGGAAATTAGACAAGGGCCAAGATTAACATACCTTGCAATTGATTCCCCACGAAAATCCTTTCAAAACCTTGAAGATTTTGACCTTCGAAACTTGAAGTCTTCACCTCCAATGGAGATTTCTAGAGAGAAAACTTTTGAAGGGGAGGGAAGGTTTGATTTGAGTGATGAAATCGGAATGAGTGTTTTAATGTTTTAATACTCTTAAAATACCATAAATAAGTTAAAATAACTGTCCCCCAACTTAACTCAACTTCAAAAGAATTTACCAAAAGCCCCTCACCTTTGGCCGAACCATACCAGTAACACATGTGTGACTCACGCCCTAGATTCACGAACCGTGAGTCCACTAACGGACCGTACTGTTGGTCTGTGGTCTTGGGAAGCATATTGGTTCATGGGGGTCTAACCTACGGAGGCCATCCACAGACAGTGGATGGACCTACGGGGCGTGGACCCCTTCCGTGGTTCACCACATTTTTGCCAACTTCAACGTTCTTTAGGGTCTTGGGGATTAGACTAAGGGTCCTCCTCAAGGACCCCTAGGGTGGTCCTTGGGAATTCGTACCTTGATGTTTAACCCCTCAACCATATCTCGGACAACATCAAGCCTCACATGAAACTCAAACACACCCAAGTTAGGCTCTAGTTTCACTTATTTGTTTTACGGGTCGTTACATATAGAATTAGATATCCATTAATAGCCTATCTTGTTGAATCATTTGATGGGTGATTTGACGTTTCAAGGACACTTCATTGAAATTCTAAGTGTCAATAATCGCTAGTCAGTATATACCCCAACTAAATGAGTTGGGGTCAAATCCCACAGGGAGCGGTACGTGTTTACGATTCAATAGAAAAGTACGAATATGCTCAAATCAGTCATAAGAATAAACATTTACGATTAAAAACATAATTCAAATTAGGGGGGTGACACGAATGTCAAATAAAGGGGGTTTTGGTTTGAAATTATCAACTACAACAGCAGCAAATAATACGAAATGATTTGATTATAGGCTAATGTAGACAAATAGGTAATTGCAACTGTCAGTAAATAGTTGTCTATTAGTGACTAAGCTAGACTATAAAGGAGGTAAACTTTCTCTCGGATAATTTACCCCGAATCAAGTTAATTTCTCTCGAACATCGGCAGGCATACTAAATAAGAACATCATACGCCTTAGTCCATTCACTCTCTCTTGTTGAATGTGAGGAAAAGGGTTTAGGATTCACTCTCTCGAGCTGAACCCATGACAACCCAATACCCACATACCATCATTCAAAAATCTTGGTTATAAAACTTCTCTCTCGAGCAAGCCAACAACACGAAGGTAGAACTGCATTAGCAACTACAATCTTTTAATTTTAACCACAATTAATGATTGAAATCAAATCTAAACAGAATTTAAACTAACAATTAGCAATACCCATAAGCTAAATCAACCCATATTCACACCCCAAGAATTGGGGTTTTAGCTAGACATCATAAAATGATAAAAATCGTTACCAAATTGTATTTCCATCAACTGGGTAAGATTAATTTCATCTTTACAAAGGTCCAAATTGAAGAATCTTAAAGACCCACTTCTAATTTCTCAAAAATGGAAAACTTCAATTCTTCAAAGCTAAGGTAAACTTGTCTAAATACTCAGAGTTCAATGTCAAAGATAATAATAATGATCAAAAACTGACCAAAAAGTATAAAACTAGTTGTTCAAAAACATATTTATAGTCACCAAAAATATGCTGCAAAGGGCCATTCGGAGCAGTACGTCGGGCTCACAATCAGCTCACCAATCCGTCCTTTGGTCAGTTCCATCGCCTTATTTCTTTGATATTCAGCATCCTCATGTTCTGTAAGTTTGGACAATCTAACTCTACATCGCGGAATCACTCACCGACTGCTCCTTTCTCTCACCAATTTGATTTTCTCCTTCAGGGCTTGGCACACTAGTACTTTAGGCAAGATGGTGGCCATTCGGCAACCCATCAAAGAGAGTTGGCGATCACCAAGCCTTCATTTCTTCCATTCGGCAACTCATCAAAGGAACGAAAAGGCTGAAAAGAACGAAGAAATGAAGGCTTGAGGATCACCGAGTCTTCTTGGCGAGTCGCCAAAGGGTCTTACTTCACCTTTTGTTCTAGTGTGCTGAGCCCTGAAGGAAAGGATCAAGTTGGCGGAAAAAGGAAGAAGTCGACGCATCACCGAGAGGTTCCGCAAAACAGTACCATGTCACCCACTAACCCAGAGCACGACAATGTTGAGGGCTGGTGCAAGACGGTGATGAACTACATCAAAGGGTGAATCACCGAGTTGATCGGTGATTTCGACTAACGACGCCAAATGATCCGCTCCAGCACAAATCTGTAAAAACTATAAATACTAGTTACAGTTTAAGTTTTAGTGTGGAACAATTATTATAATTTTCACTTAGAGTCAAACAATTGTGATAGTTTTCACATAAAATAGTACTATTTGATATTTTTACTCCAAGTTTGAAAGGGTTTTGGAGACTTGAAGAAGAAGAGGGTTTCATCTCTTTCAATTTGGAAGTGGATCAGTTGGATTCTTCACTCTTTGCCTAAATTGAGACTTAAATCTTCATACCCATTTGATTTCAACATCATTGAACGTAAACATTTCCATTTCTTGATGTGTGGCTAAAAATCCCCATTCTTAGGGTGTTATTTAGCGAATATGGGTTAAGATTGTTATTGGGTCTTGCTTGCTGATAGATTAGATGTAGTTTAATGGGGATTTCATCTAGTAGTTATGGATGAACTTAACAAATTTGTAGTTGCAAATACAAGTTTATTTATGTGTCTTCAGCTTGCTCGAGAGAGAAGTCACGAAACCAAGACTACTAGATTGATGGCCTAAAGAGTGGGTGGACATGAGGTTCAGCTCGAGAGAGTGAACCCTAGTCCCATATCCTAACACTCAGTTCGAGAGAGTGAGTGGGGCAAGGCGTAACCTGGTTTTCATGCGGCAAGTGGGTGTCCAAGAGGAACCTATTTGAAATGGGGTAATGTCACGACCCAAGCCTAGGGCCTAGACGTGACATGGCGAATTAGGAACCCGAAGGAACCCCAAACAAGCCTCTCAAACTTGTCATCACACTTCATCGGTCGCGGAAGTACATTCAACATTAATTAATGGAAAATAGGGACTAAGGGCAAACCATTTCAAAATGACATCATAGAACAAGAGTCAAGCTTATTTACAAAATACTTGTCCAACGCTCACCTCTACATACATAGATAGGACGGGGGCCATGACATACTACCGGCTCCCCTCATAGTCAAAATACAATTGCAAGCTAAAGTCTCAAAACATAGGAGTAGGAAACATAACATAGCCCTCGAATCATTGAGGACTCACCAACAAACTCGGATAAGCACCGTACAAGCCACGTGAATGGAGAGAAGGATCAAGAGTAGCTCCGGTCCCTACATGGTGACATCATGTAGGCAAAATATGCGTTAGTACTTGGAATGTACTAAGTATGCGGGGTGCAACACAACAATAGACAAGGACACAATCGAAATACAAGAAATAGTTTCATAGGCATTATGAATAACAATATGAGGATGCATGATCAAAGTGAAGTCAAAACATGTTTAAGTAAATCTATACTAATAGTAGATATCATATGTGTATGCATGATCCAACCAATCTATAACCCCAACTTAGGATGGGGGATGTCGTTCACACCCGGACACCCTGGTGGCAAGGTATAAACCCCTCACATGGTTGATGTTGGTCACACCCCAAACATCCTAGGTGGTGAGATATAAACCTCTCACATGGTTGATGTTGGTCACACCCCAAGCATCCTAGGTGGTGAGATATAAACCTCTCACATGGTTGATGTTGGTCACACCCCAAGCATCCTAGGTGGTGAGATATAAACCTCTCACATGGTTGTCCGGTTCTTTTCCCCCGGACCGGGCATGGTCATGCAACACTTTATATAGGAAATTCCCATTAGGCTCTAATGCAATCTCACATATGGAATGAACATATACACAAGCTTAGTTTGTCATCAACACATCTCTGGTTTGCCATACATCTCATAACTCAAGCTTTAAAGCATCGATTCATCAATTCTCCATAGTTGGACATTTTGTCAAACACCTTGAAGGCATGTAATGGAATCAAAGAGCATGGAAAATAGGGTAGTAATTATGCAGCCAAACCAGTGAACAGCCTACAACAACACCTTTTAACACCCACAATACCACATGAAAATCTCCACATCCATTCCAAATTTAGATTCAAGTTCTAGAGTCACAACATGCTCAAAACAATCACTTTTCATGTTTAAAATTCAATGTGCGGAAATTATTACAAAGAACAAGACTAATTTATGAATCTTAACTTAAACCATGAATTAGTGAGTAGAATAGAGTCTAGGCACTATGGGTGGAAGGACCCATGAGTTCAACACCACATACCTTGAGTTTTTATGAAGGTCTTGAGAGTGTCTTCAATGGAAGCTTGGAACTTGGAGCAAGAGTCTCTTCAATCTTGAGGAAGGTTTTGGATTAGGGTTCTTGAGAGAACTTGAGAGAAAATGTGTCTAAGTATGGGAGAGGTGTTTTGGGAAATGTTTTAGAGATGGGAATTGAACTAATGGTATATAGGAAATAACATATGCCCTTTGGAAAAATGGTCCAACACTTAGAAAAAAAAATGAGGCGGGTGAATAGTAAAAACGCTCACTGGAAATTGCACTTCCTGCCGGACAGATTTTACGAAAATGGGCATAACTTCTTCGTCTGAACTCCGAATGAGGTGAAACGAAGTGCGTTAGGTAGATAACTCAAAGGGCTTTCCATGGATATGTTATGGGCCACCCAAGTATTTGTGTTCTAGGAGATATGAACCTCCAAAGTAGACCCTCGAAAAAGGTTTCACTTGGAAATTTTGGATTTTGATACGGTTGCTCTAAAATTTGGGTTAGACCCATTTCACACTCAATTTGAACCCCTAAACAAGAATATGAAGTTGGATTTTCGAAAAACGAAACAGATTTTTTATTTTTTTTAGATATTGCTAAACAAGTTTCTGGTAACTTCCGAAGCACATTTTTAAGAACTTTTTGGGTCATTTCAGGTAAGTTGCTCGAGAGAGAACTTATTCCCACATAAAGCTTAGCCTAGTCACTATTACTCTATAAATTTTCTATCAAAAGAATGTACCCAATAATTTAGATTAACCCGTATTCCGGTCACATCCCAAGAATCCCCCTCTCATTGCTTAGATTTCCTTATTGATTTCGCTAATTTTAGCTTACTTGTGACAAAACCCCCATTTGTTAATTGACACTCTTGTGTCCCCCTTTAATTTACAATGTTTTTACTCGTTAATGTCTTTAGCTACGACTAGTTTGAACTAAATTTTATTTTTCTATAAATTCTCAAAACCACTCTCTTGGGACAATCTAAACCCTTGGTTGGGTTACTAAACTATTGTACAATCATAGACACTTGCATCGGAAGTTGTGTCTTGATTACGCAAACATCAAAATGGCGCCACTGCCGGGGAGTGGTGTTATTTGAGAATTCTTGGATTAGTAGAAATTTTGTTCTTCTTAGTTGTAGTTTACTCACTTAGTTTTTAGTTTTGTTTTGCTTGTTTGTGTGTTGAAACGGGAAGAATGAGTGTGAATGATGACAAAGATCCCAAATGGACCAAGTGCTATCTTCTCTCTACCCAGAGCCAAAAGAGGGGTGGCCTCATGAAAATGAGGCAAACCTCACTAATGGAACTTGAGTGAGGAGTTGCGTCATGCCACGACATTAAATAAGGCACTTCTTGGGAGGCATCCCAAGGTTTTACCACTTTATTTTTGCTTTAAGAAATAATGGTGTGTTGTTTGTGTAGGTCGAAGTATGGAAAGTGAGTGAAAATTGCAAATTGGCAAACCAAAGGTCCAGTCATCGCATCATCGATGAAGTCGACGACCCCGACATAGACCATCGTTGGACTAAAGATGACGTCAAAGCGGATTCTGTAAAACTCAGCGTGCCCAGGAAATTATTGGCGAATCACCAACTTGGTCGGTGATTGCGATCTAGTTCGCCGTTTGGACCCCCAGTTTAATTGGAGGTCCAATAAAAATCGGTGAGGTAAGTATCCACTCGATGAGTCGCCGAATGGATTGGTGACCACGACTATCGCCGAATGGGCGAGAACTGGATAGTTTCTTAAAAGGCCAAAGGTTTAAACTTTCAAACTCTACACTTTCCCTCACTTTAGGCCTTCACAAACTCGCACTCATTTAGTATTTTCAATATTTCTTCCATTTTTACCGTATTTGAGTTGTTGATTATTGCTCGGAGTTGGATTACATTACCGCGTAGCATTTTAAAAGTATTTTAATCGGCATCTAAGGTTGGTTTACCGAACCCCAAATTTATTTTTAGCAATTTTGTACTCATTTGCAATGATCTTATCTTAGTGATGTGTGATGGGCCTCTTTGATCTTAATTGTTTTTGCTTATGCCTGTGAAAATCTTTCCCGTAGTGTTTATATTGTTAAAATCCCGTATTTTTTTTGTGCCTTAAAATAGGTTAAATCTTGTGGGGTTGTGCTTGCCTGTTGTTGAGTCTAGTATGGAGAAGTATGGGTATGCTGAAGATATGGTAAAGACCAATATTGTCATGCCACCCCGGAAAAGAGCATGGGATATCACAATAAATGAAGGGGGGGTCACATCCTCCCAAGAAGGGAAGAAAAGAACCTCCACCTGGAAATAAAGGCAAGGGCAAGAGGCCTACTCCTGCCAGGAAAACCATCACCCTAAACCCTAATACTCCTCCATGGGCTAGGGGATTTTGCAAAGTTGGGCATGTCTTTCTGGCAGACTCACAATCAACAGACCTTGGTGAAGCTGGAACTGTTGTTCCCCCTGAGGTGACCTCGGCCACTGATTCCCAAGCTCAGGGTAAGGCATCGGGCACTAATGCCCAGATAGATGGAGCGACTGTGTAGACAGGATTTTTCTTTACCTCCCTCTCTGTCTTACTTACTTTCACTTTTGGATACTTTATCTCATTTTCTTTTGAGGACAAATTGCTTTCAATTGTAGTGGGGTGAGGCCCACCTTTATGTGCTATTGATGTTCGTATTTTGTTTATATTTGGGTTTTGTGCTTAAATTGTGTTAAATACTGCTTTTTGTGGATGTTTGAGCTTGTGGCTCCTTTTATTTTAAATTGCAAAATAATTTTAACCCATCCGGAAAAAAAATTTGCCACCTCTCGTGTGTTGAATGTGGTTGTTCTTTTTCAAAATTTGAGTCTTGGTTCCGATCAATACCAATGACTTGAATAGTGCTCTCAATCGAACGAACATGAATGCATGGCTACGATGAGGCCAAATGAAGTTGCATAGACAATATGTGAACTCTTTGCATCTCGTTATGAGTAGCCTAGTATCGAATTGAGTCTCTTGTGATGACCATTGCACACTAGCGAAAGTGTGGAGTCTTGTTTAACTTATAGTGTCAATGCCTAGTGTGATGAGCATACCTATGAACTATGCATGATAGATCCTAGATTTTGCCCCGTTGGTCCAGTCAACTGAGTGATGCTATCTCTTGATATGATCTTAGGCAACTTCCACGAGTGTAAACCAATTTTACGTATACCTCTTTTGTGACCTACCTTGTGAGCGTGTGATTCTCTCTTGAACACCCTTTGAGCCTTACCATTCTTTGAAAGAAACTTGATGAAAGCAATGATCTTTCTTTATCTATCACCCATAATCCTCATGAAGTTGTGGTTACTTTGAATAGTCAACTTAGGCCAAAAGCCTAAGTTGGGGGTGTGGTGAAAAGAGAAGGCAAATCAAGAAGTGCAAGGAAGTCCCTCCTACCCATGGTTTTGAGGAAAATGGAACCCCTCCATATAAAAAAAAGACAGAAAAGAAAAAGAAAAAGAATGAAAAAGAAAAGTTGTGAAATAAAGTTGAAAAATGAAAGGCGGTTCCCAAACAATCCATGGAATGTGAATAATATGATGACTTATGAGCACTAAAGAGAATGATGAAGGAAAAGGAAAGAAAGTGTTGTGAGCACCACATTTCATGAGGATTAAAGTCACTGAGCCTAATGACCATACCTTTGCACTTAGCCCCATTACAAACCTTGAAAAGACCTTTTTGATCTTGAGTGAGCTGAAACAAATGTTGATTGGAAAATATAGGCAAACCTATGGGTGAAATTATGTATTATGTTCTTCTTTGTGAGTGTGAGTGTTGCATCTGATTCCAAAGCTTTAAACTATGAAACCAATGTGTGAGTATGGAATCATCCTTTGTGTGAGGGCATTTGAACACTATAGTTGAGCTTGAACTTGCATTTGAAGCAAGTACTGTGAGCATGAGATTTGTTGATATTGGTGAGTCACAACTTAACTCTTTGAGTGCATATTTGATCTTTGCATAAGTAAATTGAGTCTTGTTGTGTGCATTCATGATTGACTCTTGTATAGCACTATTTGAGACACCCTTTTTGGACGGCTGAACTTGGGTTTGCTTGAGGACAAGCAAAAGTTTAAGGTTGGGGTGTTGATGAGTCCACAAATTGGACTCATTTAGGGCTATATTTTAATAGAAATGGTGTCCTTAAATGCTTATTTTATCTCAATATCTGATGAAAACCCGTAAGTTTCAGGTATTTAAAGTATTAAGGAAAGCATGGACACTACGTCGCAAAAAGGAACGAAAAAGGCTGAAAAGAACGAAGAAATGAAGGCTTGAGGATCGCCGAGTCTAATTGGTGAGTCGCCGAAGGGTCTTACTTCGCCTTTTGTTCCAGTGTGCTGCGCCCTGAAGGAAAGGATCAAGTCAGCAGAAAAAGGAAGCAGTCGGCGCATCGCCGAGAAGTTCCGCGAAGCAGTACCATGTCATCCAATAACCCAAAGCATGATGATGTTGAGGGTTGGTGAAAGACGGCGATGAACTACACCAAAGGGCGAATTGCCGAATTGATCAGTGATTCCGACTAACAACGCCGAATGATCTGTAGCAGCACAAATCTTTAAAAACTATAAATACTAGTTAGAGTTTTACTTTTAGAGTGGAACAATTATTATAATTTTCACTTAGATTCGAACATATGTGATAGTTATCACATACAATGGTACTTTTTGATATTTTTACTCTAAGTTTGAAAGGGTTTTGGAGACTTGAAGAAGAAGAGGGCTTCATCTCTTTCAATTTGGAAGTGGGTCTCTTGGATTCTTCACTCTTTGCCTAAATTGAGACTTAAATCTTCATACCCATTTGATTTCAAGATCGTTGAAGGTGTACATTTCTATTTCTTGATGTGTGGCTAAAAACCCCCATTCTTGGGGTGTGATTTAGTGAATATGGGTTAAGATTGTTGTTGGGTCTTGCTTGCTAATAGATTAGATGTAGTTTCATGGTGATTTTGTCTAGTAGTGTGTGGATGAACTTAACATATTTTTAGTTGCAAATACAAGTTTATTTATGTGTTTCCGGTTTGCTCGAGAGAGAAGTCGTGAAACCAAGACTACTAGATTGATGGCCTAAGGAGTAGGTCGACATGAGGTTCAACTCAAGAGAGAGAACCCTAGTCCCATATCCTAACACTCAGCTCGAGAGAGTGAGTAGGGTAAGGCGTAGGCTGGTCTTCATGCGGCAAGTGGGTGTCCGAGAGGAACCCATTCGAAACGGGGTAAGTTGCTCGAGAGAGAACTTATTCCCACATAAAGCTTAGCCTAGTCACTATTACTCTATCAATTTTCTATCGAAAGCATGTACCCAATAATTAAGATTAACCCGTATTCCGGTCACATCCCAAGAATCCTCCTCTCATTGCTTAGATTTCCTTGTTGATTTCTCTAATTTTAGCTTACTTGTGACAAAAACCCCATTTGTTAATTGACACTCTTGTGTCCCCCTTTAATTTACAATGTTTTTACTCGTTAATTTCTTTATCTACGACTAGTTAGAACTAGATTTTATTTTTCTATAAATTTTCCAAACCACTCTCTTGGGACGATCCCAACCCTTGGTTGGGTTACTAAATTATTGTACGAGCGTAGACACTTGCATTAGAAGTTGTGTCTTCATTACACAAATATCGCATGCCGACTGCTCCTTTGTCTCGCCGACTTGAGTTTCTCCTTCAAGTGTTGGCACACTGGAACTTTAGGCGAGATGATGGCCACTCGGTGACTCCCCCAATGGATTAGGCGATCATCAGGCCTTCTTTCCTTCATTCTTTCAGCTGCCTTGTTCCTTTTTGCCCATTAGTGTCCCTGGTTTGTTCCTAAATCCAAATACCTGGAAAAAAAAAGATTTTACATTAGTTATTGGCACAAAATAAACATTTGAGGACACTAAATCTACCCAAATAAAGCCCTAAATGAGTCCAAAATGTGGACTAATCAAAACTCATATAACACACATGACATCCAAGACACTAAAACTCAAGAGGAACTTTTAACTCAAGCTTGAATAGGAGTAGAAGAAAAGAGATGAGGATATCGGGACTTCATATTGGCCTCGGCCTCCCAAGTAGCACCCTCAACTAAATGATTTCTCCATAAAACTTTCACGGAAGCTATTTCTTTATTTCTCAATCTCTTGACTTGCCAATCTAAGATCTCTACCGGAACCTCTTCATATGAGAGACTTTCATAAAATCCCAACCCTTCTAGAGGAATAATGGATGTCGGATCACCAATACACTTCTTTAGCATAGAAACATGAAATATCGGATGAACCGAGGCCAACTCATTTGGCAAACCCAACTCATAGGCAACCTTCCCAATACGTTGCAAAATTTTGATATGGGCATACATACTTTGGACAAAGTTTACCTTTCTTGCCAAACCTCATCACACCTTTCATAGGTGAGATTTTCAATTAGACTCAATCATTCACTTCAAATTCTAAATCCCTTCGTCTCACATCGGCATAAGATTTTTTTCTACTTTGAGCCGTTCTCAATCTCTCTCGAATGAGCCGAACCTTCTCAATAGCTTCATAAACCGATTTGGGACCAATAAGAGCAATCTCACCTACCTCAAACCAACCAACCAGAGACCTACATCTCCTACCATACAAGGCTTCAAAAGGAGCCATACCGATACTTGAGTGGTGACTATTATTGTAGGCAAACTCTATCAATGGCAAGTGCTCATCCCAATTACCTTTAAAATCTATCACGCATTCCCTCAACATGTCCTCTAAGGTCTGAATGGTAAGTTCCTCTTGGCCATCCATTTGGGGACTTGACCTTAGTACCAAGCCCTTTTTGGAATGACTTCCAAAAGTGTGAAGTGAATTGAGTACCCCGGTCCGAAATGATGGATAAAGGAACTCCATGTAACTTCACTATCACCCTTATATACAAATTGGCATAATCTTCCGCCGAATAGTAAACCTTGACGAGAATAAAGTGGGCAGATTTGTCATCCTATCAACAATGACCCAAATACAATCATGTTGCCTTCGGGTACGTGGAAAACCCACTATAAAGTCCATATTGATCTCTTCACACTTCCAAATAGGAATTGGTATATCTTGCAAAAAGCCTCCCGGCCTTTAATGCTCAACCTTAAATTGTTGACAATTGGGACATTTAGCTACAAATTCCGCAATATCCATTTTCATATCATTCCACCAATAGACTTCTTGTAGATCACGATACATCTTGGTGGCTCCCGGATGGATAGAATACCGAGAACTATGAGCCTCTTCTAAAATTTTCTCACTCAACCAATCAACATCCGAAACACATAATCGACCTTGGTACCTAAGTACCCTCTCTCCCCCGTGGGAAAAAGCCTCAACGGACTTCTTGAGTACCGACTCTTTCAATTCAACTAATATAGGATCAAGGTCTTATTTAGACTTCACATCCACCACAAAGGACGATTCTGAGCCATTATGAACTACGAAACCACTAGTTGGACACCTAGTCGGGCCAATCTATGCACCTCACCAACCAATTCTTTCTTTTCATCATCTATATGAGCCACACTACCCATGGACAATCTACTAAGTGCATCCACTACCACATTAGCTTTGCCAGGGTGGTGAAGGACATTCATGTCATAATCCTTCAAAAGTTCTAACCACCTTCTTTATCAGAGATTCAAGTCTTTTTGACAAAACACGTATTCAAGACTTTTGTGATCAGTGAAAACATCCACATGACCCTATACAAGTAATGTCTCCATATTTTCAAGGCAAATACCACCGCCTCTAATTCAAGATCATGGCTCGGATAATTCTTTTCATGGACCTTAAGTTTCCTTGAAGCATATGCAATCACCTTACCATGTTGTATGAGCACACATCCCAACCCCATTCTAGAGGCGTCACAATATACAACAAAACCATTGGTACCCTCCGTTAAGGTCAACACCGGAGCAGAAGTAAGTCTATCCTTCAACTCTTGGAAGCTTTACTCACAAGACTCAGACCACTCAAATTTAGCCTTCTTTTGAGTCAAAGTTGTCAACGGGGAAGCAATGGAGGAAAACCCCTCAACAAACCTCCTATAGTAAAAGGCCAAAGGCAAGAAGCTTCTAATGTAGGAAGGACTTAGAGGCCTAGGCCAACTCTTGACCGCATCCGTCTTCTTAGGATCTACCTCAATACCCTTGCTTGACACAATATGACCAAGGAAAGCTACGGACCTCAACCAAAATTCACACTTGCTAAACTTCACAAAGAGTTGTTGGTCCTTAAGAACTTGCAACACAATTCTTAAATGGTCAACATGTTCATTATCACTCCTTGAATAGATCAAGATATCAGTAATAAACACTATCATAAACATATCAAGATATTGTCGGAACACCCTATTCATTAACTTCATAAATGTCGTCGGGGAATTTGTCAACCCAAATGACATCACCATAAATTCATAGTGACCATACCGGGTCATAAAGGCTGTCTTGGGAATATTAACTCCTCTCACCCTTAGTTGGTGGTAACCCGAACGAAGATCAATTTTGGAGAAATAGCTATCCCCTTGAGGTTGATCAAACAAGTCATCAATTCTCAGAAGGGGATATTTAATCTTAATGGTCACCTTATTCAATTGACGATAATCAATGCACATTCTAAGAGACCCATCCTTCTTCCTAATAAACAACACTGGAGCACCCCATGGAGAGATATTCAGACAAATAAAACCCTTATCTAGCAAATCCCTTAATCGTTCCTTCAACTCTTTCAACTCGGTCGAAGCCATTCTATAAGGAGGAGTGGAGATAGGTTGCGTATCCAGTAAAAGATCAATGTCAAAATCTATTTCCCTCTCGGGAGGAATTTTGAGTAAATCAACGGGAAAAACTTCTAGGAACTCATACTACCGGAATCGACTCTAGAGAAGGGGTTTCAGACTCAATATCCATCATCTTAACAAGATTGTAAATGCACCCTTTGGAGATCATTTTCCTAGCTTTAAGGCAAGAAACAAATTGACCTCTAGGGATAGAATTTCCCCCCTTCCACTCTAAAATAGGCTCATTTGGGAATTGGAACTTAACCACCCAAGTCCTACAATCTATAGAGGCATAACATGCATGCAACCAATCCATACCCGATATCACATCAAAGTCTAACATGTCTAACTCTACCAAATCCATCAAGGTAACTTTATGGGACAAAGAAATGGGACAACTTCTATAGACTCTTTTTGCCACCACCGAGTCACCAACCAGGGTAGAGATTGAAAAAGGCTCTACTAACACTTCGGTGAGTATTTCAAACTTCATGGCCACAAAAGGTGTCACAAAAGACAAAGTGGCATCGGGATCTAACAAAGCATATACATCAATAGAAAAGACTTGTGACATACCGATCACCACATCCGGGGAGCTCTCTTGGTCACCTCGGGATTGAAGAGCATAAAAGCGATTTTGCTTTTGAGAATTGGAGTTGGAATCGCTTGGAGGAGCTTGCTTATCTTCTCTCCTTGACCTTGAGCGTAGGACAATCTCTCATCTTGTGGCCACTCTTTCCACAACCATAGCACCCATTCGACCCAACTAAGAATTTGCCTTCATGTTTTCTACCACACTTTGCACAATTTGGCCTAGCAATATAGGAACCACCACTATTGCCTCCTTGAGGTTTAGGTTTAGATACCCTATCATTGTTGACCCTTGGGGGAGCACTAGAGGAGCCTTGGTTCGAGAACCTTTTCTTGAAGCTTGGTCGGCCTTGCCCATCGGACCTAGCATTGGAGAAATTTCCATCTCCGGTTCTAGCTTTTTTTACCTCCCTATTCTTGTCTTCAACTTTCTCTTCCTCCATTTGTTGAGCATAAACCATGAGACGTGAGATATACATGTTATCATGAAGCATTGCCGAACGACATTCTTATCTCACCAATCTAGACATACCCGTCAAATACCTACTCATCATATCCATTGAGTCTGCCACCAAAGCCGGAGAATACTTGGACAATTTGGTAAACTTTAGAGAATATTCTTGAACACTCGTACCTCCCTGAAGAAGGTTAATTAATTATTCCACCTTAGCTTCCCTCAACTTCCTGGGGAAGAACCTATCAAGGAATGCGGATTTGAACACTTCCCACTCAATTGGACCCGCTCCTACCAGCCTATTGTTTTCCATTGAGTATATCATACTTGAGCAACACTCTTCAATTGATTGGCGGCTATCTCCTCTTTCTCTACCGAAGTCACCCCGATGGCATCAATTATCTTATAAACCTCATCCAAGAACTCTTGAGGATCCTCTCCCACATTGGAACCAAAAAAGACAGGAGAGTTCATTCTAGCAAAACCCCACAATCTAGAAGCCATGGAATTCACATTAGTGTTCATAGGAGCAATCACCTCTCTATTGGCTTGGGTTGTCACAACGTAAGCCAACAATTGGATAGTGGACCTAAACTCTGCATGGTTCACATTCTCCATTACGGGATCAATCGGAGCTTGGTTAACTTGCGGAGCATGATTACCTTGAGGAACTCTTTGATTCACATTCTCTTCTTCCACCCTTCTTGCTTTAGCCCTTCATGTATTCATTTTCTGAAGACACAAGAAAAGGATTAGAAGGAAGACTTTATAGATTTAAACTCCATGGCACGACTTAAGAGTAATGAAAGAAGTGAAATTTCCTAACATCTTATAGCCTCTCCCTCATAAATGTGGCGCGCTTCACACTCATGAACAAGACTCTACTAGACGCGGCTTATGAAACATCATCCTAGAATCATTCTAAACATTTTGCTCTTATTACCATGTTTGTTACGACCCAAGGGTACCCCCTAGACGTAACATGACACAAAAGACCCTGAAAGGAACCATGTAAGCCACTTAGCATATCATAACATAAAGCATTAGAACAATAAGAGTAAAAACGCATTCAAGTCCAAAAGTTTCAAAAAAGGAAAGTGGAAGTCTAGACTTGTCTCAAATAGCCATCTATTACAATTGAATATCAATTAGGGTCACAACCCTTACAAGATAGTCTTCAAATGAAAGTACAAGAAAATAAACTACAATGTCAACATTCGTTCTGAAACCATGAAGACTCACCAATAGCAAGGACAATAGTTGATCCAAGATTTGATCAAGAAGGAAGATTACCTCAAACTCCGGACCCTAGACTTATGGAAGAATGTAGAAAATATAGGTTAGTACAAAAATGCACTAAGTGTGATAGCCATGCATGAAAACCTTGAAATATGCTAAAAAGGGACATTTTAGTTGAAAACTATGCATTTTACCAAGTTTAAGAGTCAAAATTAATATTAGTGAAAAAGCATAAGTCATAAGCATTTTCAACGTATAAACCACCATCTCTCATATTATAAACATACCATAAATACACTCAAAGCATCCTTATTCAGTGCATGAATAAGATCCCATAATCCTACTCCGACTAAGGAAAGCTTATTGAGAAACTATAGTTCATGACTCCTATTCTAGTTCATATAGTATCATAATGGGATTAGCTTTAACTCACATAGACCATGTGAGCTTAATCACGGAATCTGATATCTATCCCACACCGAAAAGAGGTTGTCCTACTTGCCTAAGGTAGAACCAAACTCTTAGCTTAGGTGGATCCACTAGCTAAAGACCTATGTGGGCACATAATTTATGGGATAAGGAGATTGCTTCTAGAAACCTGGACTCAACTAAGGTAGAAGGTTTCCATCTCATGAGATGCCTACTTTGGGAACCTGGACTCCACTAGTGTAAAAGGAACCCATTTGGAAAGCCGGACTCAACTATCGTACAAGCCTCCATCTCATATTCATATCCACTCAGTGCTAAGCATAAATCCCCATTTAGTTTATATTAAGTCTTGACTTAAGTTCATAGCAGTGGAGGAATGTATTGACACTCAATCCAACATAATTCATACTATAGCTCATAATTCAATTGGTGAGACTAGTCTTCCAACTTGGAATCACTACATCTGACAAACCTTTCACATCATATCGTATTCATCCATAAGTGTGTACATGAGGATAATCATCCAATCAACATAAAAATTAGAACATATTCACATTCACTTGACTCTCAAACTGATTTAAATGCATATACATAACCTTCATAAACATAACTAATTCTCATGCTTTGCCCTTCAAGGGCCATGGATCACATTCAACCAACATATCTAGAATTACTACATTAGACATGGAGGATAACATGATTCAATTAATATTATTACTATAAGCATGGTTTCATAATACTCTTCATTCTACAATTCACCCAGACTTTTAGATCGAATTTGGGAAAATAGGGAAATTCATGGATTCTTGAGGAATTCAACTAAAAATCATATAAAATCATCAATATATCCATAAACAACTATAATTCAATCATTTAAAATGAATTTAAAAGGAATCCATGAGATTGAAGTAAAACCCTAAGTTTCTATCTTTAAATTTGAGTTTTAGAGAGGGCTCCATGGGTGAAGGCTACCCATGGGTGAAGAACTAACATACCTTAACTTTTATTCTTCAAGGAAATTTAGTGAAAAAACCTTCTTCTTCAAACCTAGCTTCAATTCTCCTCTTCTTCTTCCTTGTAGTTCTAGAGAGAAGATTTTGGGGAAAGTTGAGTTTGATTTGTGAATTTAGAAATTATGGTCTAGATGAGTTAGTTTATGTGTTTAAAATACTTATATAGTTGGTTTATTTTAGTACAAAATGACACCACTTAAGAATTAATTAAAAAGGAAATCCCCAAAAGACCCCTAACCTTAACTTCCAAATGGCAGTTTCAGGTGTGACCTACGACCCAGGACCCACGGACTGTGGGTGGGACCACGGCCCATGCTGGTCAACCGTGGTCTGTGGTGTGGGGCTTGTTTTTTAGGGGATCGACTAACGGCCATGATCCACGAGGCGTAGGTCCAACTACTGCTATAGTTCCCCCTTGTGGGTGGACTGCCAGGTCCTAGTTTTTCACTCTTTAAAGGGTCCTCCTCAAGGACCCATGGTTGGTCTTTGGGGGGTCGTACCTTTACGTATTAACTCAAAAACACTCATTTTAGATAATGAGAGTTATTTATGACTCTAACCTTACGTTAGGCTCTAGTTTAGTCTACAAATTTGTGGATTGTTACAGAGTTACATGGTGGACTTGGTAGAGTTAGACATGTTAGACTTTTATGTGATTTTGGGTAAGGATTGGGTGCATGCATGTTATGCCTTTATTGATGGTAGGACTCGGGTGGTTAGTTTCCAATTTCCAAATGAGCCTATCTTAGAATGGAAGGGGGGAAATTCTTTGCCTAGAGGTCAATTTGTCTCTTGCCTTAAATCTAGGAAGATGATCTCCAAAGGGTGTATTTACTGTCTTGTTAGGGTAAAGGATGTTGAATCTGAAACTCCTTCTCTAGAGTCGGTTCCAGTAGTTAATGAGTTCCCAGAAATTTTCCCCGATTATTTGCCTGGTATCCTCCTGAGCGGGAAATAGATTTTGGTATTGACCTTCTACCGGATACGCAACCTATCTCTATTCCTCCTTATAGAATGGCACCAGCGGAGTTAAAATAGTTGAAAGAGAAACTAAAGGACTTGCTAGATAAAGGTTTTATCTGACCAAGTATCCATGTGGTGCTCCCGTATTGTTTGTTAGAAAGAAGGATGGGTCTCTTAGAATGTGCATTGACAATCGTTAATTGAATAAAGTGACCATCAAGAATAAATATCCCCTTCCGAGAATTGATGATTTGTTTGACCAACATCAAGGGGCTAGCTATTTCTCTAAGATTGATCTTCGTTCAGGTTATCACCAATTAAGGGTGAGAGGGGTTGATATCTCCAAGATGGCTTTTCAAACCTGGTATGATCACTATGAGTTTGTGGTAATTTCGTTTGGGTTGACTAATGCTCCGGTGGCGTTTATGGATTTGATGAATAGAGTGTTTAGGCAATACCTAGACATGTTTGTGATTGTGTTCATCGATGATATTTTGATCTATTCAAGGAGTGAGAATGAACGTGTGGACCATTTGAGAATTGTAATGCAAGTTCTTAAGGACCAACAACTTTTTGCAAAGTTTAGCAAGTGTGAATTCTTGTTAAGGTTTGTTGTTTTCATTGGTCATATTGTGTCAAGTAAGGGTATTGAGCTAGATCCGAAGAAGATGGATGCGGTCAAGATTTGGCCTAGACCTCTATCATCTTTAGACATTACAATCTTTTTGGGTTTGGCCGGTAAATATTAAAGGTTTGTTGAGGGATTTTCTTCCATTACTTCTCTGTTGACGGCTTTGACTCAAAAGAAAGCTAGGTTTGTGTAGTTGGAAGCTTGTGAGAAAAGTGTCCAAGAGTTGAAAGATAGACTTACTTATGCTCCGGTGTTGACCTTACCGAAGGGTACAGATGGTTTTGCGCTGTATTGTGATGCCTCTAGAGTGGGGTTGGGATATTTGACGTTCAAAACGGTAAAGTGATTGTTTATGCTTCAAGGCAACTTAAAGTCCATGAGAAGAATTATCCGACCATTATCTTGAATTAGCGGCGGTTATGTTTGCCTTGAAAATATAGAGGCATTATTTGTAAGAGGTCCATGTGGATGTTTTCACCGATCAGAAGAGCCTTCAATATGTGTTTAGTCAAAAGGACTTGAATCTTCGACAAAGAAAGTGGTTAGAAATCTTGAAGGATTATGATATGAGTGTCCTTTATCACCCCGGTAAAGCTAATGTTGTAGCGGATGCACTTAGTAGATTGTCTATGGGTAGTGTGGCTCATATAGAGAATGAAAAGAGATAATTGGTTCGTGAGGTGCATAGGTTGGCTCGGCTAGGTGTTCAACTAGTGGATTCCACCAAGGGTGGCGTCATGGTCCATAATGGGTCATCGTCCTTTGTGATGGATGTGAAGTCTAAACAAGGCCTTGATCCTATATTAGTTAGTTGAAAGAGTCGGTAGTCAAGAAATCTGTTGAGGCTTTATCCCAAGGGGGAGATGGGGTGCTTAGGTACCAAGGTCGGTTATGTGTTTTGGGTGTTGATGGTTTGAGGGAACAAATTTTAGAAGAAGCTCATAGTTCTCGGTATTCTATTCATCTGGGAGCCACCAAGATGTACCGTGAGCTACAGGAAGTCTATTGGTGGAATGGTATGAAGAAGGATATTGCGGGATTTGTAGCTAAATGTCCTAATTGTCAACAAGTTAAGGTTGAGCACTAAACATCGGGAGGCTTGTCCCAAGATATAAGTATTCCCACTTGGAACTAGGAAGATGTAAATATGGACTTTATTGTGGGATTGCCTCGCACCCAAAGGAAACATGATTCTATTTGGGTCATTATAGATCAGATGACAAAATTAGCCTACTTTATTCCCGTCAAAGTTTCTCATTCAGAGGAAGACTATGCCAAGTTCTATATAAGAGAGATAGTGAAGTTGCATGGGGTCCCTTTATCTATTATTTTGGATCGGGGTACTCAATTTACTTCTCACTTTTGGAAGTCATTCCAAAAAATGCTTGGTACTAAGGTTGAGCTTAGCACGACTTTTCCTCCCCAAACCGATGGGCAAGCGGAGCGTACCATCCAAACATTGGAAGATATGTTGAGGGCATGTGTTATAGACTTCAAGGGTAATTGGGATGACCATTTGACATTAATAGAGTTTTCCTACAATAATAGTTATCACACAAGTATCGGTATGGCTCCCTCTGAAGCCTTGTATGGTAGGGGATGTAGGTCTCCGGTTGGTTGGTTTGAGGTAGGTGAAATTGCTCTTATTGGTTCCAAATTTGCTTATGAAGCTATTGAGATAGTTCGGCTCATTTGAGAGAGGTTGAGAATGGCTCAAAGTAGACAAAAGTCTTACGCCGATGTGAGAAGAAGGGATCTATAATTTGAAGTTAATGATTGGGTCTATTTGAAAATTTAACCCATGAAGGGTGTGATGAGGTTTGGCAAGAAAGAGAAACTTAGTCCCTGGTATGTAGGCCCCTGATGTTTGGGTAATCAAGACACAACTTCCAATGCAAGTGTCAACGAACGTACAATAGTAAAGTAACCCAACCAAGGGTTGGGGTCGAGTCCCAACTACTAAATGGAATCACATTTACACAACAAATAAACCATCAACAAGCATCTAACCCATATTCACAAAATCACACCTCAAGAATTGGGGTTTTAGCTAGACATGAAAAAGAGATAGAAATTTATACCAAAATGAGTTTGCATTCAAATGGGTATGAAGATTTAAGTCTCAAAACAAGCAAAGAATTAAGAATCCACAAGACCCAAGTCCAAATTCTTGGAGTTGTAACCCTTTGAATCTTCAAGTTCTTTAAAACCCTCTCCAAACATAGAATTCAAAAATATATGTTAAAAATTCTGTATTAAAAATCTGATATTAAGCTACAACTCCCAATGAATATTTATAGTTTTCAAAACTTTGTGTTGCAGCGGATCATTCGGCATCAGTAGTCGAGATCGCCGATCAACTCGGCGATCCGCCCTTTGGAAGGTTTCATCGCTGACAACTCTTTTTCACCACCAATTTGATCCTTTCTTTCAGGGCTCAGCACACTGGAACAAAAGGCGAGGATAAGACCTTTTGGCGATTTGCCAAATGGGTTCGGCGATTCTCAGATCTTCATTTCTTCGTTCTTTCAGCTGCCTTTGTTCCTTTTTTGCTAAGTAGTGTCCATGCTTTCCCTCAAACTCCAAATACCTGAAACATAAGGGTTTTCATCAGATATTGAGATAAAATATGCATTTGAGGACACTAATTATATCAAAATATAACCCTAAATGAGTCCAATTTGTCGACTCATCAACACCCCCAACTTAAACTTTTGCTTGTCCTCAAGCAAACTCAAGTTCAGCCATTCAAAAAGGGTATCTCGAACAGTGCTACACAAGACTCAATCATGAATGCACACAACAAAACCCAATTTACTTATGCAAAGATTAAATGTGCACTCAATGATTCAAGTTGTGACTCACTAATATCAAAAAATCTCATGCTCACAATACTTGCTCCAAATGCAAGTTCAAGCTCAACCAAAGTGTTCAAATGCCCTCACGCAAGGAATGATTCCATATTCACACACAATGGTTTAATCTTTAAAGTTTCGGAATCAAATGCAACGCTCACTCTCACAAGGAAGAACACAATGCATACTTTTACCCATAGGTTTGCCCGTATTTTCCGATTAACACTTGTTTCAGCTCACTCAAGATCAAGAAGGTCTTTTCAAGGCTTGTAATGAGACTGAGTGCAAAGGTATGGTAATTTAGGCTCAGTGACTTTCATCGTCATGAAATGTGGTACTCACAACACTTTCTTTTCTCTTCCTTCATCATTTTCTTTAGTGCTCATAAGTCATCATATTATTCACTTTCCATGAATTGTTTGGAAACCCCATTTCTTTTTGTACTTTATTCCACAACTTTCTTTTTCATTCTTTTTCTTTTTCTTTCTCTTTTCTCTTTTTTTTTCTTTTTCACATATGGAGGGGTTCCATTTTTCTCAACACCATGGGTTAAAAGAGACTTTCCTTGCACTTCTTGACTTTCCCTTTTCTTTTCACCACACCCCCAACTTAGGCTTTTGGCCTAAGTTGGCTATTCAATCAACCACAAATCAAGAGGATTAAAGGTAGCGGATTAAGAGAGGTCTAGTTTTCATCAAGTTTCTTCCAAAGAAAGGTAAGGCTCAAGGGGTGTTCAAAAGCAGTTCACACACTCACGAGGTGGGTCACAAAAGAGGTATATGTCAAATTAGCTCACACTCTTAGAAGTTTCCTAAGATCATATCAAGAGAGAGAATCACTTAGTTGACCGGACCAACGGGGCAAATTCTAAGATCCATCATGCATAGTTCACAGGTAAGCTCATCACACTAGGCTTTGACACTATAAGTCAAACAAGACTCCACACTTTCGCTAGTGTCCAATGATCATCACAAGAGACTTAATTCGATACTAGGCTAGTCATAACGAGATGCAAAGAGTTCACATATTATCTATGCGACTTCATTTGGCCTCATCGTAGCCGCTCATTCATGTTCGTTCAATTGAGAGCACTATTCAAGTCATCAGAATTGATCGGAACCGAGACTTAAATTTTTCAAAAGAACAGCCACATTCAACCACAAGAGGTGGCAAAAAATTTTGGATAGGTCAAAATCATTTTGCAATTTAAAATAAAAATATCCACAAGCTCAAACATCCACAAAAAGCAGTGTAAACACAATTTAAATAGAACTGCCTAAAAATATACATGAAAACACGAGTCACAAATAGCACACAAAAGGTGAGCTTCACCCCACCACAGATAAAAAGTATTTGTTCTCAAATGCAAATGACATAAAATCCAAAATGTAAAATAAACAAAGACAAAAAGGGAGGTAAAGAGGAATCATGTCTATGCAGTCTCTCCATCTATCGAGGGATCAGTGCTCGATGTGTCAGCCTGGAATTTGATAATGGTCCCCGGAGCCTCTTCAAAAGATTCAACGGCAGCTGACTTACTAAGATTGTCCAAGTCATGAGCCACCAGAAAAGAGTGGATAGATGTGAAGAATCCACGTCTCCATGAGGTAATAGTGGGGTCTCGAGGATTTTTTCTCTTGCTTGTACTAAGCTTCTTACCCTCATTATCCATTTTGGGAGGATCTATTGCCTTTGTATTTTTCCTAAAATTATTCGCTCTTGTTTGTCGAGGTGGCATATCTCTTCCAACTACTTTCAGTCTAGCCATTTCTACAAAGCTTTGAGAAAGGTCGAAGAGGCCAGCGTAAAAGCATAGAAAGGGAAGCAACTTGTCCACAAGCTTGATGTTCAAATAATGGTCTTTTTTCCCTAGTAGCTAGTTTTGAGTTCCCCTAGTTCAGCTAATCGAGGGCAAATCAATGTTCATAAGGCACTAAGCTACTGACGGTTAGTTAGGAGAGAAAGAGTTTCAAGTCAGGTTTTGGAAGATGATATGTGGGATGGTTCTAGTTCATAAGTGAAGGTGCGAAGCGCTAGGCTATACAAAGTGTATTCATACAAAAGCAAGGCCGTTCAATTTCAGAATCACTTCACCAAACCAATTGGCGAAGCACTCAGCTACTTAGGCGGTGCGCTGAGTGCAGTGCACAAAGAATAAAAGGGTGCAGAGAAAGGGCGAACAAGAAGCCTTTCGGCGAGGCGTCGAATGCGTTTGGCGACATCATGCTTCTCGCCGAAAGTTACAGAATTCAATATCACATTTAGCATTGAATTAAAGGCGAGAGGGGACTTTAGGCGAACCACCAAGTGGTTCGGCAAGCTCGACCCAGCTCGCCAAATGACCCAACGTGCCTACTTTCGACCCAACTTCCCGAATTCAACCCCGCAACACCCGTAAGCAAAATCAAAACATGTAATAGCCAAATTAGGCTCAGACACAGCAACACTTATGCATAACCCACGATTTCTCATCACTATAGGGGACAATTTTTAGGAATTCACTATTTAAATAAGTACGGTCAATATTATCGAATCAAAGCAAGTAAACATAAATTTTAATCCTACCATAGAGGACCAGCACACATCATCAAAGTAATGGCATCGCATTTGATCTTACCTTTTGATAAAAGAAAAGTAGGGCTCAGAAACCAACCTTGGATGTTGATTACGATGCTACTGAGATGCTAGGCGGCAATGCAATCCAGATCCAAGCATAATTTAATAACCAAAACATAATAGAGATGCAGCGATATTGAGAATAAAACTAGGTGTGAGTTTGCAAAGTTTGAAAATGAGGGAGAGCATAGGAAATTGAAACTTTTAAAACTTTGGCTTGAAAAATCATCCAGTTCTTGCCCACTCGATGACAATAGTCGTAAGCGCCGAACCATTCGGCGTCACGCCGAACAATCAACTTCCTCGCCAAGTTTTACAGAATCCCCCAGTTAATGTGGGGATCCAAACGGCGATACAAATCGTGGTCGTCAAGCTGATCGGCGACTCGCCAATCATTTCTTTGGACCATCGAGTTTTACAAACCCCAAACCCAAGTTGGGTTAGATCAAATGGCGGTGTGAGTCGGGTCGCCTAATACTTTGGCGACTCGCCAACCAACATTTCCTTCGCCAATCTCTTTTTTTCCAAATGCTTCCCACACTTCTTCCTGCATAATTAACACACCATTATTTTAACAAAGCAACATAAAGCAATATAGGGTTTTGGGTTGCCTCCCAAATAGCACCTTAGTTAACATCGTGGCACGATGCAAGTTAATGCCTAGTCCTCATCCTAGGAGTCGGCCATGGTGTAACTAGGTGAATCCTTGGCAAATGATAGATAGCGACCTGATATCAAATGCCCTATCTGGGCATCTTGCAGCTGAATTGTCATGGAGTTAGAGATTGATGTTTCATTTAGCATTTAGATGTTCTCTTTCATCTCATTCAACACCCTTTCTTGTGCTTCAATTTTCTGTTAAATAAGTGAGAGAACTTCATCATTTTGCACACCCCCATGTTTCTTACCATTTTTACACTCTCGTAGGGAGAAGTACTTGTCCTTTTCCGTGGCTTGTGCTTCCAACTCCATGAGTCATTTGGACAGAATGTCTACTTTTGCTACTAATGCGTCCCACTCGTGTTTCTTTTGGGCTTCCTTGTTGGTTTCAACCATGACATCAAGGAGATTTGCTACTACTTCATAGGGCTGGTGTAGCATACCACCCGTGAAATGTTAATCCGTGATACTTCTATTTTCAGGTCCAAGACCCCTATAGAAGCATTCCAGTAGTGCTTTGTCAATCATCACATGAGATGGATATGGTTCTAGCACTTCTTGAAACTTCAGCCACATTTTCTGAATGGTTTCATCCCCTACTTGTTTGAACGTTAGGAGGTTGTCCCTAAGGTTCAACAGTTTTAAGAGAGGTGATCAGTTTGATACCCATAATAATCCTTCATATCCATGTTTTTGCTTCAATACACAAACAAGCAAAACGAAACTAAAAGTAAAGTAAATGAACTACAATTAATAAGAACAAAAAATTTACGAAACTAAGAATTCTCAAATAACACCACTCCCCGGCAGCAGCGCCATTTTGATGTTTGCATAATCAAGACACAACTTCCAATGCAAGTGTTTACGATCGTACAATAGTAAAGTAACCCAACCAAGGGTTGGGGTCGAGTCACAAAGGAGTGGGCTTGAGAATTAATAGACAAATAAAATTAAGTTCAAATTAGTCATAGCTAAAAACATTATCGAATATAAACATACTAAATCTAAGGGGTGACGCAAGCATCAATTATCAATGGGGGATTGTGATAAGTAAGCAAGAACAACAAAAATAAAAGAGTACTAATCAAGGAGATGAGATTCTTGAGATGTGATAGGAATACGAGATAAACTAAAATATTGGGTACATGTTTCTGATAATAAATCTGTTGAATATTTGTGACTAGGCTAGACTATAGTGGGGTAAATTCTCTCTCGAGAAACTTACCCTTAATCAAATGGGTTCCTCGCGGACAACCACTTGTCGCATGAAGAACAACCTCCGCCTTAGCCCACTCACTCTCTCGAGTTGAGTGTGTGGGAGAAGGACTTGGGTTCACTCTCTCAATTTGAACCTCATGTCGACCCACTCCCACCGGCCATCAATTTAGTAGTCTTAGTTTTATGACCTCTCTCTAGAGCAATTCGAAAACACATTTACACAACAAATAAACCATCAACAAGCAAGACCCAATAGATAATCTAACCCATATTCACAAAATCACACCCCAAGAATTGGGGTTTTAGCTAGACATGTAAAAGATATAGAAATTTATACCAAAATGAGTTTGCATTCAAATAGGTATGAATATTTAAGTCTCAGAACAAGAAAAGAATGAAGAATCCACAAGACCCAAGTCCAAATTCTTGGAGTTGGAACCCTTTGAATCTTCAAGTTCTTCAAAACTCTCTCCAAACTTAGAACTCAAAAGTCTATGTTAAAAATTCTGTATTAAAAATATGATATTAAGCTATAACTCTCAACGAGTATTTATAGTTTTCAAAAATCTGTGTTGCAGCGGATCATACAGCTTCATTAGTCAAGATCGCAGATCAACTCCGCGATCCACCCTTTGGTAGGTTTCATCGCTGTCTTGCTCTATCCTTCAGCATCATTGTGTTTTGGATCATTGGGCGACATAGTAGTACTTCACGAAAATGCTCGACGACACATCGACTACTCATTTTCACCGCCAATTTGATCCTTCCTTTCAGGGCTCAGCATACTGAAAAAAAGGCGAGGATAAGACCTTTTGGCGATTCGCTGAATGGGTTCAACGATTCTCAGATCTTCATTTCTTCATTCTTTCAGCTGCCTTTGTTCCTTTTTTGCTAAGTAGTGTCCATGCTTTCCCTCAAACCCCAAATACCTGAAACTTAAGGGTTTTCATCAGATATTGAGATAAAATATGCATTTGAGGACACTAATTCTATCAAAATATAGCCCTAAATGAGTCCAATTTGTGGACTCATCAAGCTTTATCAAATTTTGAAGTGTATTGGGAAAGTTGCCTATGAGTTGGATTTGCCAAATGAGTTTTCCCCGATTCACCCGGTATTTCATATTTCTATTTTTAAGAAGTATATTGGAGATCCGGCATCCATTATTCCCCTAGAAGGGTTAGGAGTTGACGAAAGTCTTTCATATAAACAGGTTCCGGTAGAGATCCTAGACCGGCAAGTCAAGAGATTAAGAAAGAAGGAAATAGCTTCCCTAAAGGTTTTATGGAGAAATCACTTAGTAAAGGGTGCTGCTTGGGAGGCCGAGGCCGATATGAAGTCCCGATATCCTCATCTCTTTCCTTCTACTCCTATTCAAGCTTGATGTAAGTAGTTCCTCTTGAGTTTTAGTATTTTGGGAGTCATGTGTGTATTTGTGTTTTTCCATGATTTCCTTATGTTATGCATGTTCTTGAGAAATTCATGATTGGTAAGAAAATGAGTTTTCATGATTTATGTGTTCCTGATGTTGTTGTCCATTTAGTATGAGTTGCATATTTGACTTCATGAGATGAGTTGATCAACATGCTTTAGTATGCTTTTGAGAGTAATTGCATATTGGCTCCATGGTGTTGTGTTGAGCATGCTTTAAGTTGGAGAAGGTAGTTCCTCCTACAAATATGAGAAATGTTGAGGTTCATGCATAATGGGTTGTTAGATGTAGTTCCTACTTCCTTGTGTTGCATTGATTATGTTTGAGATGGAGTTGAATTTTCCTCATTGGAATTGAGCATTATTTTGATGTTGCATACATAATGGGCTGCTTGTCTTGAGTCTTTACTTCTGTAAGATTTCTAGATCGTCATTTGACAATGAATGTTCCAAAGGGGGAGATATTGTAACACTATGTAAACTAGTAGGCTAAAACTAGAGCTAAATGTTGGGGTTAGAGTCAAGGAAGTGGGCAAGGGCCAAGGGAGAGGACTAGGGCAGTCAACTCTCCCCTGGACACTACCTCAGTGACCAAGACCACCACCACGGTTCGTGGTGGGGATCATGGCTCATTATGTGGTCCGTGGTGGGCTAGGTAGTGCTCTTGCCAACCTGCCAAAAATGAGACCCTCCCCCACGAGCCACTTGACGGCTCGTGAAGGCCACCAAGGGCCGTGGGAGTGGTTGTGGTCTTCACTTAGCCTCAAGGGGGCCAAGCCATGAAGACCTAGCCACTGCCTCACGGCCCACGAGGGACCATGGCTCGTGTCCTTGACCACGGCTCGTGGAGCCCCTCGTGAAGGTGCCTTGGGCTTGTGGGCTAAAGGTACTTGTTGCCTAGCCACTGCCTCAAGTCCATGAGGTGGACCACAGCTGGTGGTCATGATCACGGCTCGTGGAGCCCCACGTGGTCCTTGGCAGGTCACTTTAAGTGAGGAGTGTTTTGGGAAATTCTGGTTTAAGTCCTATCCAAGTGAAATCATTTTGGTTAAGTTTGGGGTCACTATATAAGTCATTTTTAAGTTAAATTCGCCTAAACTAAGTCATATTTTTACAACACCCTAATATTTCCCAAAGTTCATCTCCTCTCCAAACAATTCTTTCTCTAGAACTTCATAGAAGAAGAAGAAGAAGAAGAAGAAGAAAAAGAAGAAGGTAGTTGGGGCTAGGGTACAAGGAGAAAGGTTTTCTACTCAATTTCATTGGATTCCATTGCTAAGGTATGGTAGTCCTTCATCCATGTAGAGCCTTCATCCATGGAGTCCCTTCAAAGCCCCAATTTCAAAGATAGAAATTCTCCAAAAGCTAGGGTTTGTCTCCAAGTCATGGGTTCCTTTCAAAAATGATTGTAGTGTTTGAATTGCTTTATATTATGATTGAACTGATGATTTATTATAGTTTTTATGTTGAAATCCCCAGGAACCCATGAAACCCCCATATTACTCAATTATGATCTTGTGATGCGGGCTTTTTTTTATTATAGAAGAATGATATAAGATTATGCTAATGATAGTTAAGTTACTTGAATTATGTTATTATCCATGTCTAATGTAGTAATTCTAGATGTGTTGATAGAATATGATATTTGATCCTTGAAGGGCAAAGTATGACAATTATGCATGATTTTTGAAGTTTAGTATATGCCTTAAGAACACATTGAGAGTAAAGTGAATATGATTATGATCTAGTGTTGTGTTGTTTGAAGGTTATTCTCATATACACATTTATGTATGAATATGATGTGAAAGGTTTTCTCACAATATGATGGTTCTAAGGTTGAAAGGCTATTCTCACTTGAATTTATGAGCTATAACATAAATTATGTTGGATCGAGTGTCGAGACATTTTTCCATGAATATGAACTTAAGTCAAGACATAATGTGCAATCCATGGGAATTAATGCTTAGCATCGAGTAGATATGAATATGAGATAGAAGTGTGTACGATAGTTTAGTCCAACTTCCCAATGAAAGCTTTAACACTAGTTGAGTCCGGCTTCCAAAATGGGTTCCTTCTACCTTAGTTGAGTCCGGGTTCCCAAAAGTATGTATCTTATGAGATGGAAACCTTCTACCTTAGTTGAGTCCGGATTTCTAGTAGAAATCTTCTTATCTCATAAACTATGTGCTCACATAGGTATTTAGCTAGTGGATCCACCTATAAGCTAAGAGTATGGTTCTACCTAAGGCAAGTAGGAAAACCCCTTTTCAGTGTGGGGTAGACACTGGATTCCATGGTAAGCTCACATGGTCTATTTCGGTTAAGGCTTATTCCCCATTATGATAATAGTATGAACAAGAATATGAATTATGAACTATAGCTACTCAAGAAGCTTTACTTAGTATGGGTGAGATTATGGGATCTTATTCATGCATTGCACAAGTATTCTTTGAGGGTATTAAGGTATGTTCCTCTTCTGGTATGATGATATGTGAGTTGATTATGCTTATGACTTATGCGTTTCCATTATCTTCAAAATGATGCTTTAACTTAGTAAATTGCATACATTAAAATAAAATGTCCCTTTTCGCATGTTTTTAATGTTTTGTGCATGGCTATCATACTTAGTGCATTTTTGTACTAACCCATATTTTCCTACATTTTCCCCCAATGTTGGGTCCGGTCCTCAAGGTGGTCAACATTGTGGCTAGAGCTTGGATTTGATCATTTCTCCTAGCTTGTTGGATGAGTCCTCATGATTCGAGGACGGATGTTTTCATTTAGTAGTTTCTTTTATTGTATTTCCATTTTCGGATATGTTGTATGGTCTAGGCCCTATTTGATTCAATCATTGTAATAGATGGCTAAATTGAGACAAGTCTAGACTTCCGCTTTTGTTTATGAAACTTTTGGACTTGAAATGTATTTTTACTCTTATTGTTCTAATGATTTATGTTATGATATGCTAAGTGGCTTACATGGTACCTTTTGGGGTTCTATATGCCTTGTTAAACCTAGGGGGTACCCCTGGGTCATGAACAACTTAGTCTCTGAAGCCATCTATTACATCAAGAGTGATCGGAACGTAACCCTTACATCACAAACAATACTTAAAAGTAAATTCGATAAGAAACAAGGTTCGATCCTTGGAACATGGGGACTCACCAATCTTCAATATCTCTTTTGTGTTCCCAAGCCACGGAGATGAGAAACTAGAACGTTTACCGTATATTTGGGAAACAATATAGGCAAGAGTATGCATTAATACAAAAATGTACCAAGTATGATCGCAATGCATAGAGTTATAAAATCATTCTAAAAAGGACCTTTTATGCCATGCAAAGATCAAGTTCAAACCATAAAATAAGAGCTTAGAAAATATCATCGTAATTATTGTCAATGCAAGTAAAACTCATCTTTGAACACTTGTGAGATACTTCTTAAAGTAAACTTAGTACATCATTATTGTGGGAAGTAGCCTTAGCCGACGTAGAGACTATGTGAGCTATAACATGGAATTCGGTGTCTGCCCCACACCAAAAAATGATGTCCTTACTTGCCAAAGCAAGAACCTTCACTTCTAGCTTACGTGGATCCACTAGCTAATGTCTATCTAAAACAATCATCATTTAGCTATGACAATCTTTCTATGGTGGCACATAGGTATAGGATAATGAGATTGCTACTAGAAACCCAGCCTCTTTCTATGGGAAAGCTTCTATCTCAATATCCTCTCGGTACTAAGAATAAATCCCACAGAATAGTCATAACTCTTAACTTGACTTATCAATCATGGAAGGCACATCAAATAGACAGTTCTAGCTAGTTTTCCTTAGAATAACTCATAAATCTTGATTCAATGTTTAGTTGAGAAAACATTTCAACTCTAAGAATCCTTTTGTGACAAAACCCATTCATATTCATGTATTCACTCTCAAAGAAAATCTTAAATCAATGTCATCACTTTCATAAAGAACATGCATATCTTCATAAAATCATCTCTCATAGCTCATAACACACAGTGTATCATCATAGCTTTGAAAACATGGGTTATGCATGGGTTCATGGGAATTCATCTTTAAAACATGGAATTATCTCAATTCATGCATCATAGTTAATAAAACAATCAATTGAATCAACATTGAAAGGAACCCATAATATAGTAGTAAACCCTAACTTCAATTGGAGATTTTAACTTGTAAAATGGAGAATTTAGGAACCCTATGGAAGAAAAATCTCCATAGGTGAACACTATCATACCATGGAGTTGAAAGACCTTAAGAAATTGATGAATTGAAGACTTGATCTTGAAACCCTTACTTGAATTCTTCTTCTTCTTCTTCCTTAGAGGGAGAAAACTTTGCGAGGATGACTTGATATTCTTTTTGGAATTTGAGATAATGAATTGAATTGGGTGATTTTATGGGTGAAAATCCTTAAATAGGGATTTGGGTAGAGTTAAAATGATGTATTAATGAGTTAGAACAATTGGGAAAAGAATGGAACGACCTTGACTTAAAACTGCCGAATTGACTCACTAGAAGGCCTAGACGGGCCGTCTAGAGCACCAAAAACCATCTAACGTGTCGTGAAGAAACTCTGCCCCATAGGTCTTCACTCTTTAGGGGTATAACTGTGTACGACGAGCTTGGAATTAGGCAAACTCAGTGGCATTGGAAAGATGCCTCGGAGATATTTCAGTTAATAGGTCATGTTCCACCTAATTCATTTTGTGCTAAAATCTATAATCATTTGAAGTTGGACCTAAACTCTAAGTCTAATAAACCCTTTCACATATGACTTCACGGTCCGTGTGGGGCTTCACGGGCCGTTTAGATCTCTGTGGTCCTTTACCACTGACTAGAGGAGAAGCCCCTTCTGAGTGGGAAACTTGACGACCCCTCGGACGGCTCGTTAACCTCACCACGGGCCGTCTAGGTGTCCATTAGAGGGACACCGGCCTGGGTAAGATCTAGGAACTTCTCACGAGCTCCCAAACGGACCGCGGTCCCCTACATGACTTGTCGAGTGCTTTATGAATGGTTCAACGGTCCACCTTTGGGTTCTTGACATGCCCGTTTGACTCCTTTCTAGCCTTTCTCTAATTCAAAGTGTTACATATTCTCTATGAGTGTTAATGTTTATGCCTTTTATCCTTGTTTTGAAAATACTTTGTGAGTGTTTTGGGATGTTCTTTATTGTGAGGGCATGCAAATCAGGATGGATTGATAAAGTTGATAAATTCCAAAATTGAGTCAAAGTAGATTGTTTGACTGACTAGTTTTTGTGATTCACTTCTTCAGAATTACTGTTGTCACTTAATCATTGGTGATAATTTTGAAAGTGTGTTTAAAATCAAGGGAATTTCTTGGATAAAAAACTCAATTGCTTGTTTACTAATTTTTAATACCAACATCAGTCATGGTAATGGTTCTTAGTTGAATTGGAAGGATGATATGTTTTAATTGATTGCCTTTTCTGGTCTTGAATTTGTTTTGATTGAGGATAAGCAAAAATATTGAATTGCGATGGTTGATGAGTCAGAAATTTTATACTCATTTATACCTTTTTCTTACGATTTTGTGTCACTTAAGAAGAGAATGAGGCTAAATATTGATTTATTTATTTTTTTCAGGTAGTTGAGGTTTAGAAGAAGTTTGATGGAAATTGATAAAATTTGGAAGAAAAGAGTAGGAAAAATGGAGCTACTCTCTAATGTCGCAAATGCGATGAAGGACCACTTTTGCAGTTTGACAATTACAGAGTCAATGTCGCTATAGAATCCTCAAGGAGTTCGCTTTAGCGAAGTTAACCAGCATCAAGGTGGCTTTTAAGACCACTATGGTCGCTTTATCGAGGGTCCAATAATTACAAGAGTTCGCTTTAATAATTTTCTGTGCCACGTTAGCAAGGTAGCTATAGTGAAAACCTCGTATCTTTAGAGACTTTTTGTTTATTGTTCAAGGGAAAGGCTTGAAATTCACACATTTGGACGCTAAATTCTCACAAAAGATTATGGGAAAGATAGATCTTGCATATTTGACATCTTGGACTTCGAAGAACACTGCATAGTTGGGAGTCTTAGGCTTGTATAACAAATTTCCTAATATTATCCTTTTGGATGGAACATTAAACATTCTATTGTAATAATTTCACCATTTCTATATTTCGTTTTATTGTAGTGCATGAATTGTAGGTTTAATGGTTTAAGAATGATTTGTATTTTGAGCTAGAGATTGTCATTTGGATTTTGATTCTTGCATTGTGCTTTTCTAAATTAATTAAATATTATCTTGTTATTATATGGGCCTTTGACTCTCTAATTGATTTCACGCTTTATTTGACTTCTAAGGGATTGATCAACTGAAGGACTTACCTATTTATATTGATCTTACTTGAGAAAGAGTGTTTAGAGTAGGAAAGATTGATTAGCACAATTTGAGATTTGGCTAATTTTCTAGAGTTCGGGAGAATCTAAATTCATGCCTAATTCTCATAGAGGATTTCCTCTAAAGATAGAATAACCCTAGTGTTGCAATATTGGATTGTTTAATTTGCTATACTATCTAAGTTTGAAAGAATTAGTCAAAATATACTTGCTTGTGACTTACAGATGCATGTGAGTACTTAAGAATCCAAGGCATAGTTGACATAACCATTATTATTGAAATAGTTCTCTATTATTTGTTATGGATCATTTGGTCGTGAATTAAATCCACATTCTCGTTTATCTTAAACTTTTTGCTTGAAAAGACCTTTCCCCTATCCGTGAATGTTACCTAAAACAACTTCTTATTATCACTTGTATTTTTTATTTGGATTCAAACTAGTAGCATGTAATTCATTATCTCTTCGATAGTTGAAACATTGTCCCTTGTGGGATTCGACCCTGACCTTAAATCTTGAATTATTATATTTCTATGGACCGCTTACTTATAAAATCATATGATGGGTAATTGAGCATTATCAGCAGGTGATTCCAGATGATGCTGTCATTTGAGATTCATAGTTGTACTCATTGTCACGATCCAAAGTATACCCTAGACGTGAAATAGCATATAAGACCCCGAGAGGCCCTACACAATCCACTTGACAAACATTCAGCACAATAGACTATAAAAAGGAAATATTTAAGTACAAAGTCACATATGATGAAAAAGGCCGTCTAAACATAAGTGTGAAATACTAACTTTTTTTTTACAAGCGAATTTAAAACAATATAATAGTTGATTGAAAGTAACCAATACGCCACGTACAAAGTCTCAACAAAAGGAAATAGAAAAAAATTATGAAGTCTTCATGGTAAAGCCCTCGAAGTACGAAGACTCACCAATCCTAAACTATAGAGCACAATTCGGATCTAGTCACGAGTAGGAGGAGGAAGATCATTGGACCCTATATTAAAAAATAATATAATCAAAAGTAAGCATTAGTACATATATTGTACTAAGTATGGGCAGATGCATAAAGACATGAACATGATCATATGGGAACTTTAAACATGATATGCATGGCCAAGCGAAAGCATGGGTAAAAAGTCTTTAAGATATCGTAAGTCGTAAACAAGATCAATAAACTCTTTGAACAAAATGAAAGCTTTCGTAAAACCCTTAGAAGGTAACGTATTTCATTCTATGGGATATAACTGTTATAAGACCATGCAGGCTATAATATGGAATTCGATGTAAGCCTCATATAGAAAAGGGGATTCTACTTGACAAGGTAATATCTGTAACATTCATTCATATGCTATTTGTGGATCCACTAGCTAAGTCATTTAAAATAGCCCTAAGGGAGCAGGTAGTTTAGGACAAGAAGATTGCTTCTAGAGATCCGAACTCTAGTGATGGGAGAGTGATATACCGTGAGTTTACGGTATTTATAATACATTTCACTTATCAGTTGTGTGTGTCTATGGCCTTTTTGTATTGGTTTTTATGTGTTTTTATCGTATTTTGCAGGAAAGGTGTTCAGGCGCAGAAATATGGAGACAGCTGAGAAAAATGCAGAAAAAAGACTTTCACGGAGGTGATCTATGGACCGTAGGTCCATTGACGGTCCGTAGGTGATGACCGTAGATCAACAGGCAAGGTATGGATGACAAATCAGGGAAATCTAACCAAGGTGGAACCACGGTGGCCATTGACAGTCCGTAGATTGATCTACGGACCGTACTGATTGATCCGTAGAATGAGACTGCGAGGGTTCCAGTACCTAATTTCTGAAGATTCTAAGTGCGGAGCTACGGAGGGGATTGACGGACCGTAGATCGATCTACGGTCCGTACTGCAAGTCCGTCGTTTGCTTCAGAGAAGCTGATTTTTGGAAGCTGAAATATTTTCTAAGTCCTGGCTGACGGAAGGAACTTACGGACCGTAGATCCATCGACGGTCCGTAAGTCAGTCTCGTGGAATGAAGACGCGTGCCTGAACAAACTTTCCTTAATTTGTTTCCCTTTTTATTTAGGATTTGTTTTTCTATAAATAGGGCATGTAAACCTCGTTTTTGGGGGGGAGACATTATTATTCTAGTTTTACTTTGTGACTTTGAAGATTAATTTGCGACTCTAGCAATTATTTTCTAAGTTCGTTTTGAAGATTTTGGCTTTGCAATTCAAGTTAATTCTGGGTTTATTATTCTCTTTACGTAAGTTCATGATTTCTTCATCTAAAACTATGAATTGTGTTCTTGCTAATATGGGTAACTAAATCCACAACTAGGGTTGTGGGAACCATGAGCGATTAACAAAGTAGGAATAGTAAATAAGCAATTCTTAAATAGTGTTTTGCATGCATTGATATTTCTTTCGTTTAGAAGTTTTTTTAACGAGTGCACGCGTTAGAACCCGCCTTGTTGCTACTTGCCGGACCAAGGAGGTAATCAACAAGAAAAGAATTATCAACATAGATTTAGTGTGATACTATCTAATAGGCTAGTGTCGATTGGTGTGAAGTAATAACTAAGACAAACATCGATTATGATGTCTAATATGAGGTGAAGGTAAGGGTTAGTAAATTATACACACGTAGCCGGACCAAGGTGCGGGGTGAAATTCTCTAGATGTCGGACCAAGGATTGTTGTTACTAGGACTATTTCGTTATGAGCTTGTGGGGAACACGTATACCCTAGTTATTTCTCTTATCTTGATAACAACCAAAGTTGAATTTTGATTACTGATTACTAATTAAATTCTTACTCTTCGTTTCACAAGAACAAACCCCCCTTTAATTACCTGTTTCTGGAAGTAATTTGACTAATTGAATATAATTGTTAGTTAAAGTAAAGTCTAAACCATTTTCCTCGTTGGATCGACCCCAACCTACAAGTTGGGTTCTTTACTTGATAACGACCGCTTATACTTCTGTAGGGAAGTGTAATTTGGGCGTATCAAATTTTTGCGCCGCTGCCGGGGAAAGTGGCTTTTAGATTTATTTTAACTACGTTATTGAATGTTAGTCAAATATTTCCTAATTTTACTTTTTCTCTTTGTTTTTGTCTCTCTCAGGTTCTGACTCTAGTGTATGCCAAGTACACGGAGCCAGGGTGAACCACTTACTCCTTACGATCTAGAGATGAACCGCACTTTGCGAAGAATGAACAATCCAAGAGACCCAATTGATCCTCTCAGAGAAAATCTAGATGAGGCAGTTGAGTTACAACAGCAAAGGGTAGTTGGTGGGGACAACCAGGTTCCAGCTGAAAATCGATTGGGGATGCGCTGAGGGCGCAAGATCCACTAGGCCCACGACAACATGACAACTATCGGGGCAACATGAATATAGAAAACCTGATGGACCTATTGTCTTACCCCCTACCCCCAGGGCACACATTTGTGGTGACTAGTAGTTTGATGCAGATGCTTACAGCAAGAGGCTTATTCTCAGGATCGCCATCGGAAGATCCACATGCTCACTTAGCCAAGCTAAGGGTGGTTTGCAAAAGTTGTATAGGTAGACCAGACCTGGATTTGGATGTTATTGGATTATGAGTGTTTCCTCTGTCACTGACAGGCGATGCCGGAGTATGGTTCACTGAGCTTCCTTATAACTCAATATTTACGTGGGACCAACTGGCGGACGTGTTCCGAGCGAAGTACTATCCAGTGTCCAAGAAGCTCAATCACAAAAATAGGGTCAACAATTTTGTAGCATTACCTGGAGAGTCTGTGAGCAGCTCTTGGGACAATTCACTGCATTCGTAAGAGGTGTTCCAAATCACCGTATTAATGATGAGTCACTAAAAGAATATTTCTATCGAGGACAGGATGATAACAATAAAGCAGTTCTTGACACTATTGCTAGAGGTTCATATGGTGATTGTACATATGTACAGATTTCTGAAAAACTGGAGAGGATCTCTAGCAACAATAAAGCATGGAGCATTCGGAGATCAGATACTGGGATAAACACATTTGCCATTCATAATACAACTGTCAACTCCGCAGATGATATTCGTGAGGAGATGGCCCAGATGAGGACAGAGTTGGGGTTGGTACTGAATCATGTGAGCGGAGGAGCAGAAAAGGTAAATGTTGTAAACTACTTAACTAGAACTCCACCACCAGTTGAGGAGTGTTACTATGAAGAGGATGCTTATGCTGTGAATGATCAGACGGGGGATTTCCGACCAAATGCCCAAGGATCCAACACGGAAAATTGGCACCAAGGTCAAGGGAACCAAGGTCGGAACTATGGAAATTACAACCGAGAGGGTCACTATGTCCGGGATGGGAACTTCAATCGCGACAACACCTACAACAGGAACAACTATAGCAACAGAAACGATAGGGTTGGACCCTATGTTCCCCTTCAAAATCAGGAACCTGGTGCTAGGGAAGCTGGAGGTAATATGGCGCGTATTGAAGACATGATGCAGAAGATGATGAGAAGGTTTGATGCAACTGATGAGAATGTGAAGGAGATGAGAAATGACTTGTCTGGTATTGGTCAAAAGGTTGATGCCCATGCAGTGTCAATAAAGCATCTAGAGCAGCAGATGACTCAGTTGTCTACTACAGTGAACCCGCGTCAACCTGGCACTCTTCCTAACAACATCATCCAGAATCCAAAGAATGATAATCATTGTATGGCAATTACTACTCGAGGGGGTAAGCAAACCATAGATCCACCTATGCCGTCTGTGGTGGATACTGAGTTTAGAAAAAAAGATGATGTGGTGGAAGTTAGAGAGGAGTCTGAGACTGCGACAGAGCAAGAAGCGGAGATATCTCAGAAAGTGGTCCCCATACCTAGACCTCCACCACCTTTTCCACAGAGGTTAGTGAAGAAGACTGAAGATGGTAAATATCACAGGTTCATCACTATGTTGAAGTAGCTTTCTATCAATGTCCCTTTGATAGAAGCCTTGGAGCAAATGTCTGGGTATGCAAAGTTTATGAAAGATATGGTGACAAAGAAAAGGTCTGTGAGTTTTGAAGATGATGATAGATTGCAGCATTGTAGTGCTATTGCTACAAGATCTCTGGTGCAGAAGAAGGAAGACCCTGGTGCGTTCACGATCCCATGTACTGTAGGGCTGTTACACTTTGCTAAGGCATTGTGTGATCTTGGTGCTAGCATCAACCTCATGCCTTTGTCTATTTACAAGAAGTTGGGTCTAGGGGACCCAAAGCCCACCTCAATGCGGTTACTAATGGCTGATCAAACTGTGAAGAGGCCCATTGGTGTGCTCCATGATGTGCTAGTGAAAGTAGAGTCTTTCATCTTTCCGGCGGATTTTGTGATTCTTGACTGTGAGGTTGATTTTGAGGTCCCATCATCCTTGGGAGACCATTTCTTGCTACAGGGCGTGCGCTGGTTGATATGGAAAAAGGGCAGATGAAGTTCAGACTGAACAATGAAGAAGCAACTTTCAATATTTGTAGGTCCATGAAGCAAAATGGTGAGCTCCAAACAGTATCTGCTATAACTTACAGAGTGGAGAGTGGGTTAGAAGTGCAAATTGAAGAGCGACTAGGTGTTGAGGCACTAGCAGCAGTCATGATGAATTTTGATAGTGATGGTATTGAAGAGTATGATGAGTTGGTAGCCGCACTTGATAAGTGTGAATATCGGTCCAAAACAAAGAAGTATGAGCTAGACATGAAGAATCGCGAGTCCCCACCTACAAGACCATCTATTGTAGAGGCACCGAAATTGGAGCTTAAGGCTCTACCACCGCACTTGAGGTATGTATACTTGGGCGAAGAGAATACTTTGCCGGTCATCATTGCAGCAGATTTGAATTCAAGGCAAGAAGAGTGCTTGGTGACTGTATTAAAAAGGTTCAAGCGAGCTATTGGGTGGACTATTGCAGATATTATTGGGATTCCCCCTGGTATTTGCTCTCACAAAATCCAACTCATGCTAGATCATAAGCCCAGTATTGAGCACCAGAGAAGATTAAATCCACCTATGAAAGAGGTAGTTAAAAAGGAGATCATCAAGTTGCTGGATGCAGGAGTCATCTATCCCATTGCAGATAGTGGTTGGGTATGTCCTGTGCAGTGTGTGCCTAAAAAGGGAGGTATGACTGTGGTTCCAAATGAAAAAAATGAGCTTGTTCCAATGAGGCCCGTTACTGGATAGAGAGTTTGTATGGATTATCGGAAGTTGAATGCATGGACTGAAAAGGACCACTTTCCCATGTCATTCATGGACCAGATATTGGATAGACTTACAGGAAAGGGTTGGTATTATTTTCTTGATGGGTATTCGGGCTACAATCAAATTTCTATAGCTCCAGAAGACCAAGAGAAGACCACCTTCACTTGCCCATATGGGACTTTTGCTTTCAAACGGATGCCATTCAGGTTGTGGAATGCTCCAGCAACCTTCCAATGGTGTATGATGTCGATATTTTTTGATATGGTGGAGGATACTATTGAAATGTTCATGGATGATTTTTCAGTTATAGGTGATTCTTTTGATCATTGTCTAGATCATCTGGCCGAGGTGCTTAAAAGGTGTGAAGACTGCAACTTGGTGCTGAATTGGGAGAAGTGTCATTTCATGGTGAAAGAAGGTATAGTTTTGGGTCATCGAATTTCAGAGAAAGGTATTGAGGTTGATAGAGCTAAAGTTGAGGTAATAGAAAAGCTTCCACCACCCATCTCTGTAAAAGGTGTTAGAAGTTTTCTTGGGCATGCAGGTTTTTATAGAAGATTCATCAAAGATTTCTCCAAAATTGCACATCTGTTGTGCAAACTGCTCGAGAAGGAGTGTAAGTTCTATTTTGATGATGACTGTCTTAGAGCATTTGGAGAGTTGAAGAAAAAATTGGTTACAGCACCAATCATTATTTCACCGGATTGGGGACAACCATTTGAGGTAATGTGCGATGCGAGTGGATTGGCGCTTGGTGTAGTATTGGGACAAAGGCGAGAGAAAATTCTTCACCCTATTTACTATGCCAGCAAAGCTCTAAATGTGGCTCAGAAGAACTATACGGTGACCGAACAAGAACTTCTTGCGGTGGTTTTTGCATTCGAGAAATTTCGATCCTACTTGCTTGGTACTAAGGTCATAGTGCATACTTACCATTCTGCATTGAGGTATTTGATGGCGAAAAAGGATGCAAAACCGAGATTGATTAGATGGGTATTGCTGCTGCAAGAGTTTGATTTTGTAGTAAAAGATAGAAAGGGGACCGAAAATCAAGTTGCCGATTACTTGTCCAGATTAGAGGAAGAGGCTATGCTAAAGCTTGGAGATAGCGCTAAAATTAATGATGCTTTTCCAGATGAACAGGTATTGGCTGCTTCTCATGATTTGATTCCTTGGTTCGCCGACTTTGCTAATTATTTGGCAAGCGATATTGTGCCCCCCGATTTGTCTTTTCACCAAAGGAAAAAGTTTATGCATGATGTGAAGAGATTCTTTTGGGATGAACCTTACTTGTATCGTAGTTGTGCTGATGGGATTATTCGTCGATGTGTGCCCGAAGTTGAGATGTTCAGTGTACTTGAAGCATGCCATTCATCACCTGTTGGTGGGCATCATAGTGGTATTCAGACTGCACATAAGATTTTGCAATATGGGTACTACTGGCCTACCATTCACCAAGATGCTCATGACTTCGCCAAGTCTTGTGATCGTTGCCAAAGAGAAGGAGGGATTTCAAAGAGGCAAGAGCTCCCAATGAATCCTATATTGGTGATAGAGTTGTTTGATGTATGGGGCATTGATTTTATGGGTCCATTTGTGAGTTCATATGGGATGAAGTATATTCTTGTTGCGGTTGATTATGTATCGAAGTGGTTGGAAGCAGTTTCACTCTCCAACAATGAAGGTAAAAGTGTCACCGCATTCTTGAAAAAGAATATCTTCTCCAGTTTTGGTACACCGAGGGCCATTATTAGCGATGGAGGTTCTCACTTTTGTAATAAGTTGTTCAAGGTACTACGTGAGAAATATGGCGCCCGTCACAATGTAGCCACCCCTTACCATCCACAGACTAGCGGTCAAGTTGAAGTATCCAACAAAGAGATCAAACAGATATTGGCAAAGACTGTGAATGCTAATAGAACGGATTGGTCAAGGAAGCTTGATGATGCTCTATGGGCATATCGCACTACATACAAGACCCCCATGGGTATGTCTCCTTACCAACTTGGATATGGGAAGTCTTGTCATTTACCAGTAGAGCTAGAGCATAAGGCTATGTGGGCAATGAAGAAGTTAAATTTGGATCGGGGCGCCGCATCTAACTAAAGGATGAATGACTTGAATATGCTTGATGAGTTTCGCCTAAAAGCTTATGAAAGTTCAGCCTTGTACAAAAAGAAGATGAAGAGGTATCATGATCAAAGAATTGAAAAGCGAGAATTTGTGGTTGGTGATCTTATGCTGCTATTCAACTCTAGGTTGCGCATGTTTCCAGGCAAACTCAAGTCCAAGTGGACCGGGCCATTTTTACTCACAAAAGTGCTCTCGCATGGAGCAGTTGAGCTTGAAAATAGGGATGGAACAAGGTTCGTGGTGAACGGGCAAAGGATCAAGATCTATCTGGGAAATGCTGAAACTGTGCAAGAAGTAGTTGAGGCCTACAATCTTGATGAAGTCTGAGTAATCAAGACACCTGCGTCGTGTCGCGACGTTAAATCAAGCGCTGCTTGGGAGGCAACCCAAGATGTATAATCTAGCCAACGATAGGGTTCTGTTTTTCATTTAGTAGTGTAGCTTTCTCTGATTACTTACGTCTGCGTATCAATATAGGTAGGTGCTTCAGTGTTTTAGTTCTTAGTGTTGGCTAGAATTAGTATAGGGTCCGTGTCTAAAAAGTGTCCAGAAAATGTAAAAAGTAATAGCCTATCGGTTGCTACATGTGCAGGCACACCACGCAATAAATCTGTAGAAAATGGTCTGGTGCAGAGGTCTACGGATCTCATCGACGGTCCGTCGATTTATCCACGGACCGTCAATTGTGTCCGTAGATCCCAGGTAAGCCCTTAAATTTTTCTAAGTGTAATAGTGATCTACGGTCCTTATCTACGGACTGTAGATCGACTCACAGACCGTAGACAGGGTCTCGTGAGTCCAAACCCTAAGGCTGTCTGACCCGACCCGGACCCCCTACTTAAAAAACCCCATGTTTTAAACCATTTTCCTTCCCTCCATTACTCCCAAAATCGTTTCCCCCATCCTTTAAACTCCCTAAATCACTCCATAACTACCACATAATATTCTCCCTTCCATAAATTCCCAAAATCCCTTCCATTTCAATTACTCCCCATTACATATTCCACCAAATAGGGTCCGGTGTTCGGTTAGTAGCGAAGAGGTGATTCGTTGGTCTTGCTAAGTAGTGTCGTCACACAATCGCCCCACTCCTCATTGCTTGTAAGGTAATGGACTTTCCTCTCACTTTGAATTTCGATTCATAGCTTGAATATAGAAAGTCGGGAGTTGGGTCTTGACCTTGGGTTATTATTAGATGAAATTGCACGATAAATTTAAAAATTGCAATGCCCTTGGAATGATAGATAGTGATTGTGTAGCTTTATTGTATGTGATTGTAAGCCTATATGTAAGTTTCGACTTAGGGTTCCAAAACTTGTCGAAATTGTGTGGTAAAATGACCGGTCGGAATCTTAAGAATGAAGAACTAGCATAATTGAATGTTGTAATGCATGATGAGGCTTTGTTAATGTTGAAAAATAAGGCCAAATATGATTGATTAGTAAAATATGGCTAAAACTTGGCACAGATGGCATCCACGATACCCCGTCTACGGAACGTAGATCCATCTACGGACCGTAGATGAGGTTCGTCACTGGATGCACACACAAAAAATTACCAAGTGTGAAACCACGGACGTGGACTACGGTCCGTAGATCAATCTACGGACCGTTCTGCACATCTGTGGTTTCCATCTGCAACCTAGATTGTTGGTCCCCTGACCCACGGCAGAGTTCCACGGACTGTAGATCAGTCTACGGACCGTAAGTACCCTCCGTGGATGACTACTGTAGCCTGTGTCTGCAATTTTTTTGGGACTTTGTTACTGTTCATTTATAGTTTTTCCACTTTTTCTTAGTATAGTTTTGGCTAGTCTTGAGAACTAATATCGCTCCCGCAAGTACAATGGCACCCAAGAAGCTGGTCACCTACTCAAAAAGGGGCAAGTCCAAATTTGTTGCCCCTAGTTTCCGATTAATTGATAAGGACACAGACAACGACACAGATCCAGCATATGTGCATCTCAACACTAGGACTTCTCGCACTGCACCTCGAGGCACCAGAGCCACCCCCCGAAAGGTGCTTCCCGACATAGTCACTGTCTCACAGTTTGATGAGGAGCACACACTGATCGGGGCACCAACTGGGGCTGCTTCCAGTTCAGAGGGGTCTATGTCTGGGTCCGAGTCTGCCTATGTTTCAGGCTCCAAGTCGGCCCATTCTTCACGATCCGAGTCTGCCCATGCTGCAGGATCCAATGCTAAATCAACCACAGGGTCTGGAGTGAATGATCACGCAGCCTCGTCTGATGAGGCAACTAGCTCGGAGTCCATACCTGCACCACGGAATGATGACCCCACTCCTGTAGCCGGCGAACTAAATAGGTGGTGTGTAGAAGTCTAATGGCAAATTTATCGGGATGCCAAGATGGTAAACGACAAACAGAAGATGGCCCGACTAATTACGGAGGAGCGCAGAGTCCTCACGGGGAGCCTGCACACTGTTCCAGACATTCACCGGCTGTTCAACCTTCACAAGTGTGACTGGATGGCTCGAAACTCAGGGACGTATAGCGAGGAGATTGTGCCGGAGTTCTATGCTTCCTATGCTGCCACTCTCCGCGGTTCCATTTCCAAGCGATCAAAACCCCTAGCTCAGGATCCGCTCACTTCCACTTTGGTTCGAGGTTGTCCGGTGGACATATCACCTGCCACGATCAGACGCTTTCTCTATGGTCCTACTGCGGGTCACTCTTGGTCTCTCAACACAGCTAAGTTTGACTACAGATGGGACATCGTGCGGAGTGGCGCTTTCCAGAGGAACACTGAGCAGCGAGAGGCTGTTATACTATGGTTGGCCAGGTACATTACTGCAGATGCCGAGCGTGCGGAATGGGTCGCTGCTCCACGGTTGGGCATCCGGAAGGCCACGTTAAATTTTGTGGACAAGTTCTTCTGGCTGCTGGTGTGTAACAGAGTGTCACCGACAAAAGCTGACAATCAAGTCACGTGGGATAGAGTAGTCATGGTTGCAGCATTGGTAGCAGGACTTGAGATTGACTTTGCCCGCATGTTGCTGGCAGAGATTCACCAGAGGGCTTTCAGGACCTCCACTACTTAACCTTTCCCCTGTCTAACTTTTCATTTGTGCAGGGACTCTGGAGTGCCAATCTGGCATTGTGACAAGTTAGTCCACCTTACAGGGGCATTGGACATCAGTCTTATTCGAGATGAGGCAAATGTGGCAGCACCGCGCAGAGAGCCTCAGGTTGAGGTACCTCCCTTGGGTGGCGATCTTGCAGACACAGTGGGGCAGGCACAGGGCGATGACCCCAGCATCCCAGATCACACCGACACTGTCCTGGGCTCCTTATCTCAGGCAGCTAGTTTGGCTCCTAGTTTTTCCCGGTCCACACCACAGTTAGGAGCCACTGTTGTCCCATTGGCCAGAGTACAGAAGTTAGAAGCTCAGATGGCCACCCTGCTGCATCACATCCAGCCATGGATGCAAAAGTTGATAGCTGAGTCCGACGCCAGAATGGAGCGCAGGATGGAGGGGATGATGGACCAAAAGGTCTAGGCTGTTAATAAGCGCCTTGATGCCTTTGACTTGCGAGTCCTCGAGCGATCAGCCCCGACCATAGATCTATCTGCTTTGCAGGCTAACTTAGCCAGCCTCCGGACTGACGTTGATGCCATCCTTGCCGCACCTTCACTTGAGCCTCAGGTTGCACCTACTGCACTGGCTGATGATACAGTGTTGGATGCTCTATTCAGTGGGACCGCCGAGGAGGAGCTTGCCCGTACACATGCCAAAGGCAAGCGGCACCGTTCTCATCGCACTGAGGAAGAGAAAACTCACAAGAGACAGCGCCGGCAGGAGAAGGAGGCAAGGAGAGCTTCGAGGGTTGACGAAGATTTGCGCCAGCAAAGGGTGCGTGAGAGAGTTGTAGGGGCATCGAGTTCTGCCCCAGTTGTAGAGGTCCAGCCTGTTTTGGGGGACTTGGTGAGCACCACTGATGGTGCGGAGTGGTTGATAGAGAGCACTACTGAGGGTGCTATGATTGCTGAGGTGGGCACTACTGAGGGTGCCCCCGCTATTGTTCCAGCGGGCTCCGGGAAACCGGACCTCCCTGCTTGTTAATGATTCACCAGAGCTTTGCGCCACAGGTTTGCTTCACCCAATCCATTTTCTTTTACTGTTTTTTTATGCCTTGGGGACAAGTGCATCTAATTTTGTTGGGGGTGGGGTAAATGGATTGTGAGTGATAGGGTGAAGTCTGAATAACCTAACTCATGAATTGTATGTGTAGAAGCATGATAAAGAAAGAAGCATGATGGCTTATAAAAAATTGATACCCGTCAGATTTTAGGATGAAAGCTAGAAGTTGTAGGCTACGATTAGTTGAATATGTTGGCTCTGAGTATGACATAATAACGAATCAACTCGATGGCATGACTTGAGCTGAAACTGGAACTGGGTAATCTGATAATGAAACTATGTGCCAAGAGTGGGTGAGAATCGTTGAGTGTTCAAACGGATTTTGTACAAAACTAGAACTTACCCGGTTAGTCCTGCTAAGATAATTCAATCTAGAGGTTAGGAAGTGATCATAGGTCATTGTTCTGAAAAGTCCGCAAATTGCCTAAAAGAAGGATCCAACTAAATGAAATATCCCTTTGATCCAAATTTGAGCCTAAAAGTAAACCATTTCTTTCTAAAACCCCGAACTCACCTTCCCATAATCTACCATGTTGGCCCCGATCCCTCCTTGGACATGTGCACTTCGACTTAGGCCAAAAGCCTATGTTGAGGGTGGCTAATGTAAAAAGTAAATTCAATCTTGGCCATGACCCGATATCGGGTATTGTGCACCTCAACTAACGGAAAATCCATAAGTTGAGGGTGGCTATGAAAGAGGAAACTGAAAGAAAAATGGGTATAAAAAGAGTGATGTGAAAAAAAAATTGTGAAGAAAGGATGTGACTTGTTGAAAGCTAAAAGAAAAATAAAATAAAAGTAAAGTGAGCTACAAAGTCTAAAGTCACATCCGTGGTTGAAGAAAATTAAGGGAAAGAAAGTAAAGCAATAGTATAACAAAAATAGGGCAAAAATAGGTTAAAAGCCTAGTGTAATGTCAAGGAGAGCAGAAAGTCACTAAGCAGTACCCAAATGTACCACACCTGACCCTGAGCCTACATTACAAGCCAATAAAGTCCTATAGTGATCCTAGAGTCTAGTTTGGAGAGTCTAAGCAGTGAAAATAAGGGCAAGCTTATGGCATTAAGCACTAACTGTATTTGATATTACTTCTGAGCGTGAGTGTTGAATAAATCCTTGTACAATGAATGACATTCATATTTTTTTTTAGAAAAGGGGATTTCGTTTGAAGTAAGGGCACTAGTTACATTGTCGGAAAGTCGGTACCTTGGTGACAGTGAGAAGGTGTCTGTTGTGTGTCAGTTGGTCGATTTGTGTCATGGTCTGATCTGCATGGTTTAGCTTGTCGAGCCTAAGAGAACAAAGTTGCATCTGAAAAGTGAAGGGGGTAGAGAGCCATGTGATTGTTTAGGCCTGAAATGCTTACTTCTATACAAGTGTCGTTTAGAGTCTTAATGCGTCGCTTGAGGACAAACAACAAATTTAAGTTGACGGTGTTGATATACCGTGAGTTTACGGTATTTCTAATACATTTCACTTATCAGTTGTGTGTGTCTAGGGCCTTTTTGTATTGGTTTTTATGTGTTTTTATCATATTTTGCAGGAAAGGTGTTCAGGCGCAGAAGTATGGAGACAGCTGAGAAAAATGCAGAAAAAGGACTTCCACGGAGGTGATCTACGGACCGTAGGTCCATTGACGGTCCGTAGGTGATGACCGTATATCAGCAGGCAAGGTATGGATGACAAATCAGGGAAATCTAACCAAGTGTGGAATCACGGTGGCCATTGACGGTCCGTAGATTGATCTACGGACCGTACTGATTGATCCGTAGAATGAGACTGCGAGGGTTCCAGTACCTGATTTCTGAAGATTCTAAGTGCGGAGCTACGGAGGGGATTGACGGACCGTAGATCGATCTACGGTCCGTACTGCAAGTCCGTCGTTTGCTTCAGAGAAGCTGATTTTTGGAAGCTGAAATATTTTCTAAGTCCTGGCTGACGGAAGGAACTTACGGACCGTAGATCCATCGACGGTCCGTAAGTCAGTCTCGTGGAATGAAGACGCGTGCCTGAACAAACTTTCCTTAATTTGTTTCCCTTTTTAATTAGGATTTGTTTTTCTATAAATAGGGCATGTAAACCTCATTTTTGGGGGGGAGACATTATTATTCTAGTTTTACTTTGTGACTTTGGAGATTAATTTGCGACTCTAGCAATTATTGATTTTCTAAGTTCGTTTTGAAGATTTTGGCTTTGCAATTCAAGTTAATTCTGGGTTTATTATTCTCTTTACGTAAGTTCATGATTTTTTCATCTAATACTATGAATTATGTTCTTGCTAATATGGGTAACTAAATCCACAACTAGGATTGTGGGAACCATGAGCGATTAACAAAGTAGGAATAGTAAATAAGCAATTCTTGAATAGTGTTTTGCATGCATTGATAATTCTTTCGTTTAGAAGTCTTTTTAACGAGTGCACGTGTTAGAACCCGCCTTGTTGCTACTTGCCGGACCAAGGAGGTAATCAACAAGAAAAGAATTATCAACATAGATTTAGTGTGATACTATCTAATGGGCTAGTGTCGATTGGTGTGAAGTAATAACGAAGACAAACATCGATTATGATGTCTAATATGAGGTAAAGGTAAGGGTTAGTAAATTATACACACGTAGCCGGACCAAGATGCGGGGTGAAATTCTCTAAATGTCGGACCAAGGATTTAGAGATACCTAACTTATCACTTTGCATGTAATACACTAGGAAAGGATTGTTGTTACTAGGACTATTTCGTTATGAGCTTGTGGGGAACACGTATACCCTAGTTATTTCTCTTATCTTGATAACAACCAAAGTTGAATTTTGATTACTGATTATTGATTAAATTCTTACTCTTCGTTTCACACGAACAAACCCCCCTTTAATTACCTGTTTCTGGAAGTAATTTGACTAATTGAATATAATTGTTAGTTAAAGTAAAGTCTAAACCATTTTCCTCGTGGGATCGACCCCAACCTACAAGTTGGGTTCTTTACTTGATAACGACCGCTTATACTTCTGTAGGGAGGTGTAATTTGGGCGTATCAGAGAGTCTTCATCTCAAAGTTCTCTCAGTGCTAAGTAAAATGTGAATTAAATTATTCATAATAAGATTAACATTATCATAATTTGAAGGGCACAATTCAAACTAAAAATTTAGACATAAGTGTCACGACCCGAGAGTACCCCCAAGTCGTAACATGGCGTATTCGACCCCGAAGGGGTCTTATACGAGCCACATAGTCATTCATTGCATTCAATAAAGAAAATAGTGCGGAATAATAATAAAAAACTTATTTACATCCACACATTTAAACTTCATTAAAACAACTTTAAAAACACACAGCGGAAGTCTAAGTCTCACATGGCCATCTTAAACACAGTCACAAAACATAAGTAGGGACACGACCCTTTACAATAAAAAAAAAAGTCTATTAAGTCTATTACAAGAACAAAGGAACTTAAAAGTCTTATCCTCGAATCCATGAGGACATACCAAGTCTTGGAGGAAAGCAATCCAACACTTCAAACTAGTTAGGAGGGATCACTTGCCGGAACCTACACTTATAGTAAAAATATGAAGAATATGGGTTAGTACACAAAATGTACTAAGTATGATGACCATGCAAAACATGCTTTAAAAGGGACATTTTGGTTAGAAACCATGCATTATGCCACTTTTTGAAGTACCATGAATAGTTGCATACAATACAAGCATAAACATCAAGTAAGTCATAATATTACCTTTAAACAATTTCAACATGAAAACCTTTACCTTGGACCTTCACCTCAAGAAACCCTTATGCTATACCTCGTGCAATGTATGGATGGCGTCCCATACCACCATCCATACTAAGGCACCACATTAAGGTCACTTAAGGTAACTTATCATTCCTTTCTTTCACCTTTGCACCATATTCATACATAAGAGGTACATCATTAATTAAGACATGACAAGGGAAGATAACTCGTAATATAACCCAAGTATAGCATGCATCTCATATTAAGCATTTGAGAGCCAACATTCTTTAATAACCTCATTTAGGCCACAATTGTATCACATACATTAGGATTTAGAGAAACTCACTATGACCCTCTCCAAGCCTACTCGTGCAATGTATAGGTAGCATCCCATACTACTACCTACACTTTGTAGAACCTATCAAGAAACCATAATGAAATCTCGCATGATGGGAAGTAAGCGTTTAACCGACATAGACCATGAGAGCTTGTCATGGAATCCGGTGTCATAAGTCCCCACACCGTAAAGAGGTGGTCTACTTGCCTAAGGAAGACCGGTATATAGCTTAATGGATCCACTAGCTACCTATGCGGGCACATAGTTTATGGGATAAGGTAGACGATCATTGAAACTCATGCCTAACTATTGGGGGAGTTTCCATCTAACCAAATCCACTCGGTGCTTAGCCAACATTCCCATAGAATAGTTCGTTACATTGACATTATCACATATGAGAGGTGCCATTGGCCTACCAACTCCAAATTACATTTATTAACACGTGAAAGGGTGCTTTAAGCCTACCGTTTCAAGGTTCATTTAGGAAAGCTCATTAACTCCTCTTGAAAGGGTGCCATGGGCCTACCGGTTCAAGTCTCATCATTAACCTTCATGGAAAGGTGCCATAGGCCTACCGATTCCAAGGTTCATTATAAGCTCGTGTGGAAGGGTGCCACTAGCATACCGATCTGAGGATTCAACAAACAACAATATAATCATTTATACAAGAAAATGATGCATAAGCCCTACCAATTCAAGGTATACTTTATATTGAAGAATCCTTCATATTCTATCATCAACATTCATGAGTGTCAAATTGAGAAATAATCTTTCAATAGCAACATTTTTACGTTCATAACATGATCACATTATCTTCATTGAATTCTCATTCATATAATGTCATGATAACACTCCAATTTCTCATATTATGCCTTTAAGACCCTAAGCCTCACATACCCATACACCAACAATACACCATAAAATAAGCATGGGTAATGACATACTTCAACAATCTAAAGACCTTTAAACAAGTTTGATTCATATACATTCATTATCTAGCAACCCACTTCATAAAGGCATAAACTAGGAATAAAGAGAAATCATGGGTTCATGGAGTATTTTCATCTTAAATCGTCAATACACCAACAATATAACCATAAAGTGCCATTAGAAACCTTTTAAAACCATTTGGTGGAAGAATCCATGAGATTGAGTGAAAACCTAGATTTTTCATACTTTGAAATAACTTTGGATTTGGCTCCTTGAATGGAAATTTAGACAAGGATCAAGACCACCATACCTTTGCTATGATCTCCCACGAAATTTGATGAAGAAAGCCTTGAATCCAAAGCCCTAGCTCCCACTTCTTCTTCTTCTTAATGGAGGATTGTAGAGAGGGAAATGTTTTATGGATGGGAATTGAACTTATGGTATCTAGGAAATAATATATGTCCTTTGGAAGAATGGTCCAAGACTTAGAAAAAAAAATGAGGCGGGTGAACAGTAACCACGCCTACTGGAAATTGCATTTTCCTGCCGAACAGATTTTACGAAAATAGGCATAACTTCTTCGTCCGAACTCCGAATGAGATGAAACGAAGTGCGTTAGGTATCTAACTCAAAGGTCTTTCCATGGATATATTAATGGCCACCAAAATAATTTGTGTGCTAAGAGATATGACCCTCCAAAGTAGACCCTCGAAAAAGGCTTCACTTGGAAATTTCGGATTTTGATACGGTTGCTCTAAAATTTGGGTTAGACCCATTTCCCACTCAATTTGACCCCCTAAACAAGAATATGAAGTTGGATTTTCGAAAAACAAAACGGATCTTTTTATATACAGCTAAACAAGTTTCCGGTAACTTCCGAAGCACATTTTTAAGAACTTTTTGGGTCAAATTCAAATATAATCATTTCATTAAGTTCTCGACTCAAACTCACATGTGAGGCTCTAGTTTCACTCTATCATTTTCCGGGTCGTTACAATAAGTCACCATAGAGTAGTTCCTAAACATCATGATTTATACATGTGTGAGAAAACCTTTCACAATCATGATTTTATAATATGTGAGAAAACCTTTCAAGATTTATTGATACCTGTCTTATGATCATCCTTAGTTCATAAACATACTTTTCATAAAACATGCATTGCCTTCATAAATTTATAAGCTTTGTTTCATAAAATCATCATCATAATCAAGTTAAAAGCATGGATCTATAGGAAATCATTTGGAAATCACGTGGTTTAATCCATTCATGCATAAGAATATTGAAATTGAACAATCAAATCAAAATCAAGTAAGACCTATGGAGATTGCATGAAATCCTAATCAATTTAAGTGAATTGGAAAATTTGAGGTATTTTGGGACCCAATGGATGAATGGAATACATTGGTGAATTACCAAATACCTTAGTAATAAAAGCATAGCAAAGCAAGAGAGAAGAGGAGACTTGAAGCTTGGAACCCTAGCTTTCTTCCTTGAGCTTGAGAGAGAGCTGGAGAGGATGAACTTGGATGGGAATTGGGATTTGAGAGAATTAGAAGGTTTTGGGTAGTTTTAATAATTTAAAGTTAGTTATATGACTTAAAAATAGGGTAAAAATGACATTGTATAGGTATTAAATACATAGGGAAAGACCCAAATATCCTTAAGAAATAAATGTTAGAAGACCCTACTTTTTGGACCTATAGATCGTGGAACTTCCTTTGGACAGTATTGGTAAACCGTAAGTGAAGTTACTGGGACCTAAAATTGGCAAACTTTCCACGAGCCCTTCCGACGGACCGATGGCCTTCGTACGGTACATAAACCCCATTTGTAGTCAACAATTTTAAGCCCAACATTTCACAAAGTCTTGGTCAATCCTACGGGCACTTGTTACGTTTCGTCATCGATTCTACGCATCATCCTTATCAGTTTTAGACCTAACATCAAAAGCTTGAATTTCCTAAATATCAACCCAACTCCAACGGATGCCATCTACAACCGGTAGATGCTTCTATGAGCCATAGATGGGTCTAGTAGACTTGAGGCCATAGTAAGAAAATGAGACGTTTTCTTCCCAATTCAACTCTTTAATGTCCGGAGTGTTACAATATCTCCCCCTTGAGAAAATTCATCCTCCAATGAGACTAAATCTAACATGAATATAGTAGGAGAGAAACTAAGAACCCAACAGAAATGCAAATCTCATCATAATGCATATAAATAAGGAGAGATATCTCCAAACTAAATCAAAACATAAAAATCAAGTTTTTCATGAACATGCATGCATATGAAAACAGTAGAATGACTAAGACACATGAATAAAAAAGAAAGAACAATGAAGAACTAATATCTCAAGCTAGAATAGGAATGGAGGGAAAGATATGAGGATACTTGGACATCATAGCGTCTTCGCCCTCCCAAGTAGCACCATCAACCAATTGATTCCTATAAAGGACTTTCACGGAGCCAACTTCTTTATTTCTCATCTTCCAAAATTGACACTCTAAAATTTCAACCAGAACCTCTTCATATGAAATATTTCTTTAACTCCAAAACTTTCTAAAAGAACAATGAACTTCGAATCTCCAACACACTTTTTTAAGAAGGAGACATAGAATATTGGATTAACTAATTCTAAATCATTAGGTAATTCCAATTCATAAGAATTATGACAATACCTCTCCAAATTTGATATGGTCCCACTTTACGGGGAGTAAGCTTCCTTTTGTTTCCAAGACTTTCCACACCCTTCATAGGTGAGATTTTCAAATAAACTCAATTGTCAACATCAAATTCGATCTCTCTTCTTCTAAAATTGGCATAAGATTTTTATTGACTTTGAATTGTTCATATCCTCATGTACCAATTTAAGCCCTAAAAAAGAGACCTCACCAACATCAAACAAACCAATAGGAGACCTAAATCTCCTACCATAGAGAGCCTCAAATTGAGCAATTTGGATACTTGAGTGATAAATATTGTTATAAGCAAACTCGATCAAAGGAAAGTGGTCATCCCAATTACCCTTGAAATCAATCATGCAAACTCTCAACATATATTATAGGGTCTAAATAGTATGCTTGTCTTGTCCATTGGAATGTGGATGAAAAGTAGTGTTGAGCTTCACTTGATTACCATGACCCTTCTGAAATGATTTACAAAACTGAGACATAAGCCGAGTGCCAAGATCAAAGATAATAGACAAGAGCACTCCATGCAACCTTACCGTTTCCCAAATATAAATCTTGGAATACTCTTCAGCTGAAAATTAAGTCTTTATGGAAAGAAAATTAACCAATTTCATCAATCGTTCTAAAATAACCCAACTTGAGTAAAACTGATGATGGGTACGAGGTAATACCGTAATGAAGTCCATATTAAAATCTACCCACTTCCATGTAGGAATACTATTATTTTGATCCAAAAGATGGGGTTTGTGCTGCTCCACTTTCACACTTCTCACAAGTTCCCCACAATAGGAATTTCACCTTCATTTGAGTCAATATTGTCAAAGGTGAGGCAATAGATTGAAATCCTTCAACAAACCTTATGTAGTAACTGGCCAAGCCCAAGAAATTCTATATATCTGAAGCGACAAAGGTCTAGACAAAATTTTAACCACCTCAATTTTTTTAGGATCGACTTGAGTACGTTCACTTGAGAAAATATGGCCAAGGAAAGCTACAGACCTCAACATAACACACATTTGCTATACTTAGCAAAAAATTCACGATCCTTGAGAATTCGCAACACAATCCTCAAATGCTCAACATGTTCATCCTCACTTTGTGAGTAAATCAAAATATCATTAGTAAATACAATCACAAACATTTAAAGATATTGCTTGATGACCTTATTGATCAAATCCATGAACTCCACCAAAGCATTTGAAATACAAAAAGACATTACAAGAAAATCATAATGACCATACCGTGTTCAAAAAGCCATCTTTGGTATGTCATTTTCCTTCACCCTCAATTTGTGATAACCCAAAAGAAGGCCAATCTTGGAAAACTAACTCACACTATGGAATTGATCAAACAAATCATCAATCCTTCGAATAGGATAATTATCATTATAGTAACCTTATTCAATTATCGATAGTCAATGCACATTCAAATGGAACCATCCTTCTTTCACAAAAACACTACTGGAGCACCCCATGGTGAGATGCATTGGTCTAATGAATCCATTATCTAATAAGTCTTTAAACTGATCCTTTAATTCCTTATGTTCTGTCAGAGCCATACGATAAGAAGGAATAACGATAAGATGTGTATCTAGGAGAAGGTTAATACTAATCATGACCCAATGTACACCCTCGACGTGTCATGACATATAACACATTGAGATGCCCTAGACAAGCCACATGACATACATATACACAATATTATAGAAAAAAGTAGAGAATCTCAAATTAATGGGTGACATAAAAGTATAAATCTAACATAGCCTTGGCAAGACATTTTCTAGTACATCAAAAGAAGTGGTCGGGACGTAACCCGTAGGCCACATACAATGTCTAAAAATTAAAACATAAGGAAAACATAATGAAGATTTTATAGTCCTCAAAACATGAGGACTAACTATGTCTTCAACCTCGAACAATGAAATGATAAGCAACTAGCCACGAGCCGAAGGAAAGGAAATGTCACACCCTATATTATTGAACAATATTATTCTGGAAAAATAATCATTTCAGCATGTGCAATGTTGCATTTATTTGAATCTTTAGATCACTAGTCACTTATAAGGTTGATGTGGTGTGCCTAGTTCAAATTTAATCATGTTAGCCAAGCATTCACATTTTTTATTATACTTGATTATCTTGAACAGACTGATGTATTTTATTCTAGTAGCATGTACTATTCAACCACATGTCTCTCCCTTATGTCTCAACTTGTACCTCTTTAAGCATCATCTTTCTTAAACTTATTCTCTTTTTTTTCTTTACTTCCAGCCTATAAAAAGTTTTAGCATACTCTCTTTGTTCTCAAAAATGAACCTTACTATTACTTTATAAGGTCATCATTTTCATATTCATAGTTGTAACGAACCGAGAGCACCCCCTAGTCGTTACCGGCGTATTCGACATCGAAGAGGTCTTATACAAGCCCTCAGCATTCGTCATAACATGTATCATAGAATAAAATCACAAAAATTTAAAACTTTTACTTTTGAAGTTCAACTTCACTTCATATATGAAAAATAAAATCTAACTTCGTCACAATGCACCATCTAGACATAGAAGAGTCGAAAATGGGACTTAGCCCTTACATCAATAAGAAGTCTTGAAAATAGGAAGTACAACACTGTCTTTCAACATAAGCAAAGAACTGAACATAAAAGCTAGATCATATGGTCTTATCCTCGGACTTGAGGACTCACCAACTTGGGGAAGCAACTCCAAGTGTCTTGAGAAGTAAGCTTGAATCCTCAACGGCCCGAACCTAAATGTTTGGGAAAAGGGAGAAAATATGGGTTAGTACAACACACGTACTAAGTATAGCTACTATGCATAAAAACCATTGAAACATGCATAAAAGGACATTTTATTCAAAACATGCTTTTTGCCAAGTAAATCCAATATGCACACAAATTAAGTATCATAGTCCAAACCAACATAATATCATCCCAACATGTAGACAGCCCAAGTAATACTAGTGCAATGCAAAGAATAGAACCCCATAACACTATTCAAAGCCAAGTATCACATTAAGCAATCTACTTTATGCATACATTCATAAGATCATATTTCATCATAACTTACCACATTCATAATGATCATACATAACATAGCTTCAACATACATAAGTCATAATAATCATAATCATAAGAGAACACTACTACAACCGTCTCTTAAGATCCCACAAGTGCAATGCGCAAGAGAAGTCCCATACTCTCCCTTACACTATGTAGAAACCCTTAAGAAAGCCCTAGTAAGAGTTCACACCTTTCATACCTTCATTTACTTTTACATTAGGGAAATATTGCAATAACCGACATAGACCATGAGAGCTACATGGAATTCGGTGTTCTACTCCCACACCGAAAAGAGAGGGTTAACACTTGCCTAAGGTGTAACCATTCATACATAGCTATCTAGGTGGATCCACTAAGCTAGAGTCCTATGTGGGCACATAGTTAAGGGTCAAGGAGATTGCTTCTAGAAACCCTAACTTACTAAACATGGGGGTTTCCATCTCATGAGACAACACATACCGTAGGTAAACCAGACTTGCTAAACGTGAGGAAACCTATGTGAGGAGCTGGACTTACTAAACATGAGACCCCCATCTCATTTACATGCCCTTTCGGTGCTAAGCATCTAATTCCCTTTTGTAATCATCTTTGGTCATCACATAAGTTCACATTAGCCTTTAATTGACCCTTATGTAGACATCTTACCATAATAGCTCATATGTGTTCATAAGTGAGTAACAATCCTTTCACTTTAGAGACACTTAGCAACTGAGTAAATAAATTCACTTTATATTACACTACAATCATGAGAACTACCTTTCAATCATATAGCAATCATACCATAATATACATACATACTTCATAGCTAATTCAAGTGTAGAGGTTTAAGGATGAGGAAACTAGGTCATCAAAACCACAACAACACATTAGGTATAGCATCATTACAATCTAAGTAATTCACCTTTCATACTTGAGTTCAAAGAAGAACCAACCTTCATACCTTCTTGCCCTTCGTGGGATATCCATACTTCAATTACCAAACAATTCATAACCAATACATAATACAAGGTAATTCATGAAGTAATAACATAATCAACATCAATATAAGCAATTGACATATTCCCTTCATAGCCTTCAAGGCTCTATTGAAAGAATCAACCCTAATTTAATAGAAATTATACATAACCTAGGGTAGAATCATCATACAAACATGAATTACGTAACATCACATTCAATTCATAGCCTTCAATCATTATCCAACACAAACTAGGGTTAGAATTAGGAAAAGAAGAAGAAACATAGGTCTCATGGGGAATTCTTCAAGAAACCACCAATACTACATAAATTCATCCATAATTGTTCATATAACATCAATCAAAGTTATTTTATAACAACAATTTCACTTTAGAAAGAAGACCCACATTTTTGGATTGGAACTTATAAATTGGAGATTTTGAAATTCATCTTGAAGGGGCCTCTTGGGGAAAGGAATCCCAAGAGTGATAAGCAACCATACCTTATAGATGAATTAACCACGAAAATCCAAGTTGAAACCTTGGAGAGTTGGTCTTCTTCTTCAAGTTCCAATCTTCTTCAATGGAGATCTTGAGAAGAGAGAGAAGGAGGAACTTTAGGTTTAGATCTTTGGGGTTTTGTGTTTGAGTGATAAAAGTGAGGTAAATTGACTTAAAAATCATTATATACACGTCCCCTAAAGTACCCTAAATACCCCTCACTTAAATGGACTCTTTAATGAAGTAAAAACAGATTTCTGAATTTTACATTTTCGTCGCGGAACAAGTCCGCGACGCGGAGCTGTTCCTTGAAGAAATTTGGAATTAAATTTCGAGACAATCGAGTCCACGACACAACGGCGTCGCAAAATGACGTTTTGCTCCTTGGGGGAGCAAGTGCGCGACGCGCCCCTATTCCCTCCAAGTGCAATTTGCAAGCTGCCTTGGCAGCTTGCTTGGCTAAGGTTGGGGTCCTCCTTGGGGCCCCTTAGGGTGGCCCCGGGGAGTTGTATTCGAACATTTTGACCCTAGGAACATATATTTACCTATTTTAAACCTTTTCACCAGATTATACCATCATACGACACTCCCAAACCTTCCCAAAACCTAAGGACACACTAGAACACATTCTTCTCTAGTTTCCGGACGTCGTGGTCGTTTCTTGACGTTTAGACTTTTACTCTTCCAAACCAAGTCAATTACATTAGTTTAGGTTTATAAACATCATTTTAACTATTTTTAAGTCATTATTCATATGGTGAGGCTCTAACTTAAGTCATAGAATTTCGGGGTGTTACAATACCCCCCTAGGAACGTTCGTCCCCGAATACCACTTGGACTTCTTTCTAGGGAGATAATGACTCAAACTAGAAGCACAACAACCTGTCACATCAACAACATCATATCATCATATCATATAGGAATTTAATCCACAACATCACTATGCTCAAAACTCTTGACTTCACATAAGTATAGGAGGAACTATCTTCTCCATATTCAATGAGCATCAACATATATATTAAGCAATCAACAAGACATTTCTTTAACAAGACAACATCAAGTATGCTCACTACAACTCTCATGAAGACAACATCACACAACATCTATGGGTGCAATTTCAACCATGAGAAACATAATTCATGAAAACTCAAAATACAACTTAAGCATGAATTTTCACAAAAATATGCACATACAAGGAAATCATGTCATAATCATCAACACACATGATTTTCAATTTATACCTAATTAAGAAAGACATCTAACCTCAACTTTGGCTAGGAGTAGGAGGAAAAAGATGAGGGTAGCGGGACTTCATGTCGGCCTCGGCCTCCCATGTTGCACCCTCAACTAGGTGGTTTCTCCATAAGACTTTCACTGAGGCAACCTCTTTATTCCTCAACTTCTTAACTTGTCGATCTAAGATTTCGACCGGAACCTCTTCATAAGAAAGTTTCCTATTCACCCCTAAACCTTCTAGAGGTAGAATGGACACTAGGTCACCTATACACTTCTTTAACATAGAAATATGGAACACCGGGTGAACCGAGGCCAATTCGATAGGTAATTTCAACTCATAAACGACCTTTCCGACATGATTCAAGATCTCATAAGTCTCAACATACCGGGGGCTAAGCTTCCCCTTCTTACCAAACCTCATCACCCCTTTCATGGGTGAGATTTTTAAGTAGACCCAATCACCTACTTCAAATTCAAGATCTCTCTTTCTATTATCGGCATAAGACTTTTGCCGACAATGAGCTGCTTTCAACCTATCCCTTATAAGTCAAACTTTTTCCGTAGCCTCATAGACTACCTCGGGACCAAGAAGAGTAAATTCACCTACTTGAAACCACCCAACCGGAGATCGACACCTTCTACCATAAAGTGCTTCAAAGGGTGCCATAGCAATACTCGAGTGGTAGCTATTGTTGTAGGAAAATTCTATTAAAGGTAGGTGGTCATCCCAATTACCTTTGAAGTCAATGACACACGCTCTCAACATGTCCTCTAGGGTTTGGATGGTGCGTTCCACTTGACCATCCATTTGAGGGTGAAATGCGGTACTAAGTTTCACTTGAGTACCAAGCCCACTTTGGAAAGACCTCCAAAAATGGGAAGTAAATTGGGCGCCTCTATCCGAAATAATCGACAATGGGGCCCCATGCAATTTCACAATCTCCTTAATGTACAACTTAGCATAATCTTCCGTCGAATAAGAAACCTTGACGGGAAGAAAATGGGCTGATTTAGTCAATCTATCCACAATGACCCAAATGGAATCATGTTGCCTACGGGTTCGTGGCAAACCTACCATGATGTCCATATTGATCTCTTCCCACTTCCAAGTAAGGGTATCAATATCTTGAGTTAGACCTCCCGATCCTTGGTGCTCAGCTTTGACTTGTTGGAATTTGAGCACCTAGCCACATAATCTGCTATGTCTGTTTTCATTCCGTTCCACCAATAAATCTCACGTAAGTCGCGATACATTTTGGTAGCTCCTGGAGATGGAGTATCGGGACTCATGGGCCTCCTCTAAGATTGTCTCTCTTAGGCCATCCACATCCGGCACACATAATCTTCCTTGGTGCCTAAGCACCCCATCTTCTCCTTGAGAGAAAGTTTCTATTGCTTTGTTGAGAACCGACTCTTTAGTTCCATCAAAATAGGGTCAAGATGTTGCTTAGACTTCACGTCAACAACAACCAATGACTTGGAATTATGACGGACCATAACACCTCCTTTTGGGGAATCTTCAAGTCGAACACCCAACCGAGCTAGCCTATGTACATCACAGGCTAACTCCCTTTTCTCTTCTTCCATATGTGACACACTACCCATAGATATACACTCAAAGCATCCGCAACCACATTTGCTTTTCTGGGGTGGTAAAGGACACTCATATCATAATCTTTTAAGAGTTCCAACCACCTCCTTTGTCGGAGATTCAATTTTTTTTGGCTAAAAACATATTGAAGACTCTTGTGGTCGGTAAACACATCCACATGTACCCCATAGAGATAGTGTCTCCAAATCTTTAAAGCAAAGACTACGGCCGCTAGATCAAGGTCATGAGTTGGATAATTCTTCTCATGCACCTTGAATTGTCTCGAGGCATAAGCTATAACCTTACGATGCTACATGAGGACACAACCCAAACCCACTTGGGAAGCGTCACAATATACTACAAACCCTTCGGTGCCCTCCGGTAAGGTCAAAACCGGAGCGGAGGTGAGCTTATCTTTCAACAATTGGAAGCTCCTTTCACAAGATTCCGACCATTCGAACTTGGACTTCTTTTGAGTTAAGGCCGTTAATGGAGATGCAATAGATGAAAATCCCTCAACAAACCTCCGGTAGTAACCGGCCAAACCCAAAAAGCTTCCGATGTCGGAAGGATTCAAAGGTCTAGGCCAACTTTTGACCGCATCGGTTTTCTTTGGATCAACTTCTATACCCTCACTAGAAACAATATGACCAAGGAAAGTAACCGATCTTAGCCAAAACTCGCACTTGCTAAACTTAGCATAGAGTTGGTGATCTTTGAGGGCTTGCAATACTATCCTCAAATGATTCATGTGATCATCCTCACTTTTAGAGTATATCAAGATGTCATCAATAAAGACAATAACAATTGAATCTAGAAAATTTCTAAACACACGATTCATAAGGTCCATGAAAGCCGCCACGGCATTTGTAAGACCAAAGGAGATCACTAAGAACTCAAAATGACCATATCTTGTTCGGAACATCAACACCTCTCACCCTAAGTTGATGATAACCCGACCTTAAATCAATTTTTGAAAAGTAACTCGCTCTTTGAAATTGATCAAATAAGTCATCAATCCTAGGGAGTGGATACTTGTTCTTAATGGTCACCTTATTCAACTGTCGGTAATCAATACACATACGAAGAGATCTATCCTTCTTCTTCACAAATAACACCGGTGCACCCCAAGAACATATACTAGGTTGGATGAAACCCTTATCCAACAAATCTTTGAGTTGAGCTTTTAATTCTTCCAACTCCGTCGGGGCAATCCGGTAAGGAGGGACTGAAATGGGTTGTGTAGCCGGTAATAAATCTATGCCGAAATCTATTTCCCGTTCAGGACGAATCCCGGGTAAGTCATCAGGAAAGACTTCCGGAAAATCCTTCACTATGGGGACCGACTCCAAAGGAGGAATCTCGAACTCAAGATCCTTGACCCTCACAATATGATAGAGACAACCCTTAGAAATCAGCTTACAAGCTTTTAGACATGAAATTATCCTTCCCCTAGGAACGGAATTTCCTCCCTTCCATTCTAAAATGGGTTCATTAGGAAATTGAAACTTCACAATTCGGGTCCTACAATCTATGGACGCAAAACAAGCATGAAGTCAATCCATCCCCAATATAACATCAAAGTCTAACATATCAAGTTCCACCAAATCAACTAAACTGACTTTATTGGGCAATGATATGGGACAACTCCTATAAACTCTTTTAGCAACTATGGAATCACCTATCGGGGTAGAAACCGAAAAGGGGTTATCTAAGACATCGGGAAGCATATCAAACTTTATAGCCACTAAAGGGGTTACAAAAGACAAATTGGCACCGGGATCCAACAATGCATAAACATTTATTGAAAATACTTGCAACATACCGGTCACAACATCCGTAGAGCTCTCTTGATCACCTCAGGATTGGAGAGCATAGAAGTGATTCTTCTTAGGAGCATCGGGATTTGGGCCACTGCTTGTGCTTGAGCATTTTCCCTTCCTTGAGCCTTTAGCATAGGGCAGTCCCTCCTCATGTGGCCACTCTTACCACAACCATAGCAATTACCCGTGCCAACTAGGCACTTGCCTTCATGTTTTCGACCACTTTGTACAGATAGGCTTCTCAACATAAGGATCACCACCTCTTGCTTCTTGACGCTTGGGGGTAGACACTTTACCTTTGTTGACCCTTAGAGTGTTTAGAGAACCTTGGTTGGAAAACCTCTTTTTGAACTTTGACTTATCTTGGATTTCAAACCTAACCTTATAAGAATTTCCATCATCGGCCCTTGACTTCTTCAATTCTCTACCAACTCGCTTAAGCTTTTTCTCCTCAATTTGCTCACCATGAACCATAAGGCGAGAAATGTCCATGCTTGGGATTAGCATAGCCGACCTACATTCATTCACCACAAGATTGTATACACCCATAACAAATTTTTTCATTATAGCTCTAGAGTCTGACACCAAAGTAGGAGCATGCTTGGACAATTGAGTGAACTTGAGGCCATACTCCTTCACACTCATACCCCCTTGACGGAGGTTGATAAATTCTTGCATTTTCCTCTCCCTTAGTTCCAAGGGGAAAAACCTATCAAGAAAAGCCATCTTGAATGTAGCCCAACTTATCGGACCCTCTCTAATAGGTCTCCCCTCCTTCCATTGTTCATACCACACTTGTGCCACATCTTTGCGTTGATAGGTGGCTAACTCCACCTTTTCTTGAGAAGACATGCCCATAGCCTCTAGAACCTTAAACACTTCATCAATGAACCCTTGTGGATCTTCTTCCACTTTGGAGCCAAAGAAAGTAGGGGGATTCATCCTTGTGAAACCCCTTATCCTAGAAACGGTAGTGCTAGCATTGGGGTTCACTTGCACCCTAGCATCCCTTGCAACTTGAGTGGCCAACACTTGAGTCAAATTATGAATAGCCGACCTTATCTCAACATTTAACACTCTTAAGCACGACTATGGAATAACAAAAGAGCGAAAGTTCCTAAGCATCTCGTAGCCTCTCATTCATAAGTGTGGCGCGCTTCACACCCATGAACAGGAGTCTACTAGACGTGGTATCTTGTGACATGAATCCTACATTATTCTCAACCTTCTGCTTTGATACCAACTTTGTAACGATCGGAGAGCACCCCCTAGTCGTTATCGGCATATTCGACCTCGAAGAGCTCTTATACAAGCCCTTAGCATTCGTCATAACATGTATCTTAGAATAAAATCATGAAAAATTTAAAACTTTTACTTTGGAAGTTCAACTTCACATCATATATAAAAAATAGAATCTAACTTCGTCACAATGCACCATCTAGACATAGAAGTATCGAAAATAGGACTTAGCCCTTACATCAATAAGAAGTCTTGAAAATAGGAAGTACAACAATGTCTTTCAACATAAGCAAAGAACTAAACATAGAAGCTAGATCATAGGGTCTTATCCTCGGACTTGAGGACTCACCAACTTGGGGAAGCAACTCCAAGTGTCTTGAGAAATAAGCTTGAATCCTCAACGGCCCGAACCTAAATGTTTGGGAAAAGGGATAAAATATGGGTTAGTACAACACACGTACTAAGTATGGCTACAATACATAAAAATCATTGAAACGTGCATAAAAGGACATTTTATTCAAAACATGCTTTTTGCCAAGTAAATCCAATATGCACACAAATTAAGTGTCATAGTCCAAACCAACAAAATATCATCCCAACATGAAGATAGCCCAAGCAATACTAGTGCAATGCAAAGAATAGAACCCCATAACCCTATTCAAAGCCAAGTATCACATTAAGCAACCTACTTCATGCATACATTCATAAGATCATATTTCATCATAACTTACCACATTCATAATGATCATACATAACATAGCTTCAACATACATAAGTCATAATAATCATAATCATAAGAGAACACTACTACAACCGTCTCTTAAGATCCCACAAGTGCAATGCGCAAGAGAAGTCCCATACTCTCCCTTACACTATGTAGAAACCCTTAAGAAAGCCCTAGTAAGAGTTCACACCTTTCATACCTTCATTTACTTTTACATTAGGGAAATATTGCAATAACCGACATAGACCATGAGAGCTACATGGAATCCGGTGTTCTACTCCCACACCGAAAAGAGAGGGTTAACACTGGCCTAAGGTGTAACCATTCATACATAGCTATCTAGGTGGATCCACTAAGCTAGAGTCCTATGTGGGCACATAGTTAAGGGTCAAGGAGATTGCTTCTAGAAACCCTAACTTACTAAACGTGGGGGTTTCCATCTCATGAGACAACACATACCGTAGGTAATCCGGACTTGCTAAACGTGAGGAAACCCATGTGGGGAGCCGGACTTACTAAACGTGAGACCCCAATCTCATTTACATGCCCTTTCGGTGCTAAGCATCTAATTCCCTTTTGTAATCATCTTTAGTCATCACATAAGTTCACATTAGCCTTTAATAGACCCTTATGTAGACATCTTACCATAATAGTTCATATGTGTTCATAAGTGAGTAACAATCCTTTCACTTTAGAGACACTTAGCAAGTGAGTAAACCTTTCACTTTACATTACACTACAATCATCAGAACTACCTTTCAATCTTATAGCAATCATACCATAATATACATACATACTTCATAGCTAATTCAAGTGTAGAGGTTTAAGGATGAGGAAACTAGGTCATCGACACCACAACAACACATTAGGTATAGCATCATTACAAGCTAAGTAATTCACCTTTCATACTTGAGTTCAAAGAAGAACCAACCTTCATACCTTCTTGCCCTTCGTGGGACATCCATACTTCAATTACCAAAAAATTCATAACCAATACATAATACAAGGTAATTCATGAAGTAATAACATAATCAACATCAATATAAGCAATTGACATATTCCCTTCATAGCCTTCAAGGCTTCATTCAAAGACTGAACCCTAATTTCATAGAAATTATACATAACCTAGGGTAGAATCATCATACAAACATGAATTACATAACATCACATTCAATTCATAACCTTCAATCATTATCCAACACAAATTAGGGTTAGAATTAGGAAAAGAAGGAGAAACATGGGTCTCATTGGGAATTCTTCAAGAAACCACCAATAAAACATAAATTCATCCATAATTGTTCATATAACATCAATCATAGTCAGTTTATAACAACAATTTCACTTTAGAAAGAAGACCCGCGTTTTTGGATTGAAACCTATAAATTGGAGATTTTGAAATTCATCTTGAAGGGGCCTCTTGGGGAAAGGAATCCCAAGAGTGATAAGCAACCATACCTTATAGATGAATTAACCACGAAAATCTGAGTTGAAACCTTGGAGAGTTGGCCTTCTTCTTGAAGTTCCAATCTTCTTCAATGGAGTTCTTGAGAAGAGAGAGAGAGTAGAGAGAAGGAGGAACTTTAGGTTTAGATCGTTGGGGTTTTGTGTTTGAGTGATAAAAGTGAGGTAAATTGACTTAAAAATCATTATATACACGTCCCCTAAAGTACCCTAAATACCCCTCACTTAAATGGTCTCTTTAATAAAGTAAAAATAGATATTTGAATTTCTGCATTTTCGTCACGGAACAAGTCTGCGACGCGGAGCTGTTCCCTAAAGATATTTGGAATTAAATTTTGAGACAGTAGAGTCCGCGACACGACGGCGTCACGAATTGACTTTTTGCTCCTTGGGGGAGCAAGTGTGCGACGCACCCCTATTCCCTCCAAGTGCAATTTGCAAGCTGCCTTGGCAGCTTGCTTGGCTAAGGTTGGGGTCCTCCTCGGGTCCCCTTAGGTTGGCCCCGGGGAGTTGTATTCGAACGTTTTGACCCTAGGAACATATATTTACCTATTTTAAACCTTTTCACCATATTATGCCATCATACGACACTCCCAAACCTGCCCAAATCCTAAGGACACACTAGAACACATTCTTCTCTAGTTTCCAGACGTCGTGGTCGTTTCTTGACGTTTAAACTTTTACTCTTCCAAACCAAGTCAGCTACATTAGTTTAGGTTTATAAACATCATTTTAACTATTTTTAAGTTATTATTCATAAGGTGAGGCTCTAACTTAAGTCATAAAATTTCCAGGGTCTTACAATAGTATTTTATATGCTAGAGATTCTTTTCAATTTCTTTTAGAATTTGTAGCAAGTTTTGCCAACTTTTTCTATGATATATTGGTGTGTCCACTAGGATCTCTGAATCCTCTTGAACTTCATTATCATTGAATATTGGTGATTCCAACGATGTGTCTTGCATTTAGTTGCGGAGCCAGAAATTTCACAAAGAGTGTTCAAGTTTTTCATTTAAAAAAAATTAATGACTGAGTACATTGAAAAATTTAAAACTAAACTACATAATATTAATCATTAATTATTACTTTATGAATAAATGTACCCAAAAAATTGAAATCAAACTTCCAATTTAATAATGAATGAACAAACAAAAAAAGAGAAATAGTGGAAAAAATCAACTTAGAATGAAATTAGTTTTACACTCAAGTTTTCACCAATTTCTGGTGATAACAACAATACTAACGAGACATGATAAAAAAAAAAAAAAAGTAGAATCAAACGAGATTTTTATTGAAAAAAAAATGGACCCTTTTTCTCTTTTAATAGCGTTCTATCAAATTTTAAGAATTTGTTTGTTAACTTCAATTAAAATTAAATAATTACTTTTAAGTTATATTAAAAAATTTAATGGAAAAATATCATAGTCAAATCAATTAAAATCTACTTAACTTTTATTTTTTCTTAGATTTTTAAGTTGTAGATCACCAATTAAGGATTATTTTTATAAATGTATTAGTTTTGAATTATTTTAAAATAACAAATCTATAATTAGTATATAGAAAGTAACTTAGAAGTCTTTTAAAAATGTAAAAAAGGACTCATTGTGCAGCAGACACTCAGATTCGAACCTCTGGCACGTGCTACTACAGGTGACATTTTCAGCTCATAAAATTAATAGGAATCCATTTAACTTATATTTAATTAAATGAATCACTCATATTTTGACGGACCTATTTTATAAACTTATATAAATATGGACAAAATACGTAAAATAAGAAAATTCATAGTCCCATAAATCACTCACTTATAATAAAAATTCTTAATTGCACTAAAATATTTATTTTAAAAATAAAATAAAATTAGAGGGTGGAGTGGAGGTGGAGGGGCGGGGCAAAAAAAGTAAACTTTTTTTTTACTTTCATTTTAAGAAAAAATGGGGGTCTGGGTAGGGTGGAGGTGTGGTGTGCTGTGGGGGCAAAAAAAATATTGAACTAAGATTTGGTGGTGGGGGTTGGGTTAGGGTAGGGGTAGGGAGTCCAGGTGAGGATAGGGTGGAGGTGGGGGGGGGGTGTTTTTTGGATTTATTTTTAAAAAAAATTGGGGGTGGGGTTGAGTTGGGTTAGTCCGGGTGAAGCGATTTTAGTTTAGATTCTTTTTTAAATTTATTTCGATAGTTTTTTAAAAAAAATAGTGGTGGGGTGGGGGTGGATAGGGGTTGGAGTAATAAAAAATTAGCTTTGGATTTAGGAGATTAAAATGAGTTAAAAACTATTTTACCTAAATAATATTTGACTAAATCCATATTTATTCACATTTTATTTGGGTGGATTGTAATCCAAATCATATTTTCTCAATCCAACCATTTGTCATCCCTATGCGCTACCCACGACTTTTCGTCATCAGTGTCTAACACCATTGGGCGAAACCACCTTGTCGTTTCAGGGTGTTAAAATATAAAATTTAACCATTTGGAGTTGGCCTGACCAGCCTTAGTATACCATAGCTACGCCCTATGCAGTTGCATTATGTCATGTGTGTCATTTAGAAAATTAGGAGACCTTTCTACTGACTAACAAAAAAGATACAAATTTAAGAGGAGCTAATGTTTGAACATCCCTTGTAATTTAAATGGTTCATCGACAAATGAGTTGTGGTTACATGCATATTCTTGCTTAAATAATGTGAAATCACATTATATGATGATAGTATCCATAGGTGGAAGTAATGATAAGGTAAATTATATTGTTTCCATTCTGCCATAACAATTGAATTTTATTATGTCCTATACATATAATATTCGAATTCACTCTTTTTTATGCATAATTCATAATAGACTTGTACCAAAACAAATATTACAAATTCCAAGTTCAATTCATCCTAGTTTTTCATATATTATTCATATCAAAATTATCAAGACGATCAGACTCATCCTTAATAATATTGTAATCTTCACTTTATTATTCATGCATAATTCATATCAGAATTATAAAGACGACCAGACTTATCCTTAATAATATTGTAAATCCACTTTACTATTAATGCATAAGTCATATAAGGAATACAACACTGAATGTATATAACTTGAACTTTTCTTTTGTAATGCTACATGAGACTTTATGCAAATTCATATCAGTTTTTATAACATATGATACAAACACGGCCGAAATGAACTTGAAAATTATTTAAATGATGAAGTTATAAAGTGCAATTTGTACTTGTCATGTTTTTATAATGAAGCTAAGAGGTATTATCATTCAAATGTTGAATATTTATTACGGACAAGGGCCTAAAATATTGTAGACAATAAAATTCGCGTCGAGAAAATAGTAATCAAAAACGGAAAAATATCGCAACAATCGTATTTATTATTTCAAAGTGCAAGTGTTACAATTTCTATGATTCCTCTGAATTCGCCTTTTCAAATATAAATTTAAGGGCTCTTGGGCTTGATCTTGAACTTGATATTGAATTCAAGAGCTTTAAAGCTTATTCTTGAATCTTCGATGAACTTGAAGTTGAACTTTTATCTTGATCTTGACTTTTACTTGAATTCAAGTGCTTCGAGGTTGTTCTTGAATCCAATGGTCTTGATCTTGATCGTTCTTGAACTTGAATGCTTGAATTCTTAAACTTGTAGCTTATAGGGAATTTTATGGCGTTTGTACCAAAAGATTTTTCTAGCTTCTTGTTTAGAATTTTCTCGATCCCTTTTCCTAATTATGAGGACCTCTATTTATAGTTTTAGAATAATGGAGTTGTGATTGGAACAGGATTCCCTTCGCCCAATCAGATTTAAGTGACATGACATATGGGTTTTATGGAGCGGGCTTGTCATTTTTGACACATGTCATGATCCTATTGGCTTCTTTATTTGACTTGACATGCCACGTGGCACCAAAAAAATGGGCATGTAGGATGAGATGAAATTGGGCTCATCTATTGTAGCTCAAATCAATTAAATTGAACCCATATTTACTGGACTTAAATAATTAGCTCAATTATATTAATCCATAACATTTATTTGGACTAATATATTTATGAATTTAATATAATTCAAATCATTTTATAAATTTATATGTAATAAATTTTTAATGATTACAAATGCCCCTGCTTCAAGTCTTGTCAAAATAATTTATCTTTTGAAGACTAGACTTGAGGTATTGACGAATTATTAAATCATTTTTAGTCAAATTATATCTATATAATTATCCACGCCATGTACTGCTAGCACTCTCAATGTATATTTTTTATTATTATATATATGTATGATAACAAATGATTTGGTATACCAAATCATATAAGGTGTTGCCAGTGATCTTTTGATCTCGTGCAAATATGTGGGCCTCATGTATACTCTCCTTATTTTACTCAAAATGGGAGCCACATTTCCACCACATATACATATTCCTTATCCAATTTGAATTGTGCCAAAGGCACCGCCTCGATGTTTGCGGGTATGAGGCAATTTACCGCAAATCCTTTCCTTTCTTGACTTTAAAAACTGCCGCTTGGCTAAAACAAAAATTGTAATTAAATTAGGAATTGCAGTTCCACTCATATTTTTTTATTGTCTTAGTCAAAAAAAATTGTAATTGAACTACGAGAAGGATTTTATTTCCATCACATGACATCTATAAATAGAGGTCTTTCTTCCATTTTATTTCATTATCAACATCACCATTTTTGGAGCTCCTCCTCTTTTTCTAGTCTCTTCGAAGCTTGACCATGAAGGCATCAAGATACAAGGTATACATATTTTATTTACATATATGTATATTTATGTTTTTTTGTGTCTTTCTTTTCAGAGACCTACATTTTGTGGAGGCTACACAATAGAGAGCTTTATTACACAAGGGTTTGATCTTGAGGTGTGAAGGGGTGTGTTTAACGTCCACGCCTTGAAGGGTATTAACTTGAGGCTTTACTAAATTCCGAATACTTGAGCATAAGGTGTGAAGGGATATGTTTAACGTCCCCGCCTTGAAGATCACTAACTTGAGGCTTTACTAATTTCGAATACTTGAGCATAAGGTGTGAAGGGATGTGTTTAACGTCCCCGCGTTGAATATCACTTACTTGAGGCTTTACTAAATTCTGAATACTTGAGCATAACGTGTGAAGGGATGTATTTAACGTCCCATCCTTGAAGATCACCAACTTGAGGCTTTAATAAATTCTGAATACTACAACATAAGGTGTGAAGGGATGTGTTTAACGTCCCCGGCTTAAAAACACTAATATAAGGCTTTACAAGATCCCGAATACTACAACATAAGGCGTGAAGGGATGTGTTTAACGTTCCCACCTTGAAGATCACCAACTTGAGGCTTTAATAAATTTTGAATACTACAACATAAGGTGTGAAGGGATGTGTTTAACGTCCCCGCCTTAAAAATACTAATCTAAGGCTTTACGAGATCCCGAATATTACAGCATAAGGCGTGAAGGGATGTGTTTAACGTCACCGCCTTGAAGAACACTAATCTTGAGGCTTTTTATTCTCCCCTTCTTTACTACCCTTTTTTTTTCAAGTTTTATCTTCTTTCGCGCATCATCATAAATATATTAACACTTTTTTTGCAGTTTGAACAATGGTTTTCTTCAAGGATTATACTTTCCCATCTTCTAAACTCAAATATTTCATCATTGGAACAGAGGGTAGCATAGTGGATACTAAGTGTTTGGTCCATGATTCTTTAGTTGGTCGTTATGTTGATCCATGGCCACAATTGAGGAACACAGTTCATATGAGAAGTTGGACATCCGAATACGATCACAAATCTAATAAAGCCTCCAAAGTGTGGTATCTTGAGAAAGCAAATCCTCAAGGTACAAATATTGCAAGAACTCTTTCAAATTTAGGTCCCGCATGATTCAAGAGGAACTACATTGGGGGACAACATTGTGCTTGAAGGTGAATATCATTGCATTTCGGGATACTGGGAATGGACAGAAGATGTCTTAAGCAAAAATGGACAAAGTCTAAACAATGCTTATATTCATGATGCTATATTTGCTTCTCTTTTTACTTATGATTGGAACTCCAGTATTATACAAGTCTTTTGTGAGGCTTGGTGCCCTCAAACAAATACATTACTTACATTTACTAGAGAAGCATCGATATCTCTTTGGGATTTGCATATTCTTGGTGGCTTGTCAATTAGCGGAGTCCCTTACGAAGAAGTGATACCTAATGCCACGGAACTTACAGGTTTTGATGACAAGAGGGAAGGATTTCTCCCCCGAACTTGTGAGTATATGTTGCTGCCTTTCATCATCTTAAAAAGGAAAATATTGGTAATATAGGGGTCTCTTTTAGTGAATGGATACAACTTTGGTGCAACAAAGATCTCAAATATGAGCTAACTCCCCCAAGGAAAGAGAAGAAATCTTGACGTTTGTCATCTACTAATAATCCAACAAGATAAACACATGGTTAAGTTCTCAAGAGATGGTATTTTCTAAGCTTGGAGCGAAACACCAAAAATATGAGACTTATCTGACGACCATTTTGTCATGTTGGTTGTGTGCCTTTGTATTTTCGTCTGAAGAAGGGAATTTCATTCCGCCTGAAACTTTCAAGATGGCAAGCTTAATGGCGAGCGGTAGAAGGGTTTGCCTTGCGGTTCCGGTCTTAGCAAGCATATATCATGGCTTAAATAGAATTTCAAATTCTTCACAGTTAGACCATATAAGAGTTTGTTTTCCCATCCACTATGTTTATGTTTGACTTTCTTATTATCTCAAGACACACTATCCTCTTACTAGTGGACCTTCTGCCACAAATGGTGGTATATGCTAGGGAAAGTGCTGCAAAGTTTTTTGACAAAGATGAGGCAAGAAAGTGTGTTCATCGGGGGGAAAGTATTGTATGGAATGCGACCATACTTAGTAGGTCTCACCCTACTTATTATATTGATGATGGCAAAGCACCAGAGTTAGAGCTAGCTTATTTTATGAGCCTTCGTTTTAATTATCTTTCATTGAGGAGGGGAGGTTCCTTTGTCATTGAGCCATATAGTCTGCACCGATTTAGTCGTCAATTTTGTTTCCATCAAGATATTCCTGGCTATTTAGAAAATGATATTCGTGTTGAGTCACTCAATGAAGGCCTTAGATATTGGCGCATTTGCATATCACGTGCGACTATGTCTAAAGCGACATTTCCTCCTGCAGTAACTTCCGCAAAGAAGCTTTATACTACCCAATATTCATCTTGGTGGGAGAGATCCCATGGAATGTTTCTTGAGGATAATTTGGACGTTTTGGTGGAGAAAGTTGGGTCAAAATTTGATACCATTTAGAAGACAAAAGTCAAGATATCGAGAAGACACTTTCAAAAGTCAAGACACAACTTGCTCCCTAACATCAAAGTAAGAAGCTTAACTCCTATGAGGCATCTAAGAAAGAAGTAGTTCATACTTCTACTGATAAAGAAAAATGTCCCCAAATTATTTTCTCTAGTAAACGGGCCTTTCAAGAAACAGGCAAAACTAGAAAGGATCGATGTTGGAAGAGGTAAAGGGCTGAATCATCTAGGGTTGAAGTTGTTGATTTAGGAGTCGTAGAGGTCCAAAGCGTCAATAATCCTTCAAGATCATTGACAATTCAGAGTGACAGGGTTTTCTTTCCTTCCTCTTTTTTTTGGATCTTGAATAAAATGACTTTGCTAACCCACCTTTTTCACTTGTAGGTCAACATTGCCGGACATTCACTAGGATCGCCACATGAAAGGCCACAAGTTAGTGATGAGTCTACTGCAATATCTAGACCTAAGGCAAAATCAATTTCAAATACCAAGCAAGAACAAAAGACATCATCTACTTCTCATGGCCAAACTTTAAAAGGGTTGACTCCTAATTCAAATGAACTTTCTCGAGTTCTTCCAAAGAGTAATGGAGCTAATTCTGTCTTCGAAGGAAAAAGTATTGTGTTCAACCACAAAAGGAAGTACATCTTGGGTCTTTGGGAAGAGATTTGTGGAAAACTTTCCAGAACTTCTCTAGACAATATATCATCTTACAAAAATGATATTTGTGAGATTTTTAAGGAGGTGAGTGGGATGAATTTATTAGATCTTTCACCATTGAAGAGCTTGGTAGATTCTCTTTTTTGTCATGCTACTTCTTATGATCAAGAACACTCTAATTTTGTTGACAAGGCACATGAAGATAAGAAGATGGAGTTGCTTTCTAATGCCAAAGAGCATCTTGAATTGTTCAGAGAGTAGAAGAGGGTGAGAAGGAAAAACACGTTTCTTCTAATAAGAAATTGCTTAAGAAGGTTAAGCAGAAGCTAGCAACTTTACAAGAAGAGCGAGAAGGACTTGAAGCTATTTCAGAAGCTGCTAAGAAGAATGTTGAGAAGATTCAAGCCAAGATCTTAGCTACAGAAGATGAGATATCCTCATATGAAAATATTAATTTATTAACGCCCGAAGATTCAATTCGTTTGGAACAGAAAAGAGAGTCCTTGGAGACTAGTCGTCAAGATTCGACCAACTACAAGTTACGCTTAGATTAGGCTTTTCTTTGTCTTTCCTTTTTTTATTTTCTTTAGCATTTGATTGATGTTTTAGAAAATTTCATAGTAATGAAGTTCTTTCCTCTTTTTTTCCTTTGGCTCATATCATGCATTTTTATTGCATTCTCCAATTTGAATTTTCTCTTTAAGCAAGCTTTTAGTAATTCAAAGCCATTCCATATTTTGCATGCCAATAAGAATGTATATAGTGCAAGTTCTACATTTTTAAGTTTGCACATTCAAACTTGACTTGTGAATTTTGTGGAGTTTAATGCTTCAACTCGTAACATGTTTTAGGACCTTAACTTGCAAATTCATAGAATTTGAAGACATTGAACTGCCATTTTATAGAACTCGAAGACTTTGTTTTGCAAACTTGGTTGATTTAAGAGTCTAACATGCAAACTCGCAGAACTTATCTTGTTATTTTGTGGAATTTGAAGACTTCAACTTGTATACTTGAAGAATTTGAAGACTTTAACTCGCATGCTTGTCTGAATTTAAAGACTTCAAGCCTACTATCAAAGAAGCTCATATTTTATAAGGGTTTGCCCCCCTTCCATTGACCCATCAATAATTTGTACAAGTCAAAAGTTTGATAAAATAAAAGATAAAAACAAAATATTTATTTCTTTAACTTTTATGTGAGATCAAGTGAGAACATGATGCAACTGAACTTAGGATATATTCTAAGCGCCTACGTACCTCAGTGAAGAGGATCAAGTCACAACGTATAATTCTAGGGGAGTGAGTGATTATATTTTTTTTTTGTTGTGACGTACATAGTTTATACTCTTGCGGGCCAGGAGTGACATTCAGTTTAGGCTCGTACCTTAAGGAGCATCATCTTACTTCAAGGGTAGTACCTCTTCAGGAATTTTGCATTAATAGGACCGATCCTTACGCCATCTGCGTCACCAAGCTTGTAAGCACTATTTGAATATGCTTTTTGTACGATATATGGTCCATCCCACTTTGAGGTAAATTTTTCCCCAAACTTGTGCGAAGTAATGATGGGTCTTCTTACCGTGAGAACTTGGTCTCCAACTTGGAAGCACCTCAAGCGAACCTTCTTGTTAAAAGCACGAGATAGACGAGCTTGATAACATTTAAGATTTCGTTGAGCTTCTAGCCCATTTTCATCAAGTACTTCTAACTCTGAAAGACGTACTCGAGCATTCTATTCTTCAATGAGCCCTTCTTGAATGGCAAGTCTTAAGGAAGGTATTTGACGCTCAAGTGGCAGGACTGCTTCAACACCAAAAGCAAGTGAATATGGTGTTGCTTGAGTTGGTGTGCGGTATGTTGTCCTATATGCCGACAAAGCTTCTTCCATTCTTTCATGCCAATCTCGTTTGGACTTGGAGACAACTTTATTGAGGAGGTTACATAGAGTCTTATTGAATGCTTCAAGACCATTGGCAGCAGCATGATACATAGAAGATTTACGTTGCTTGAAGCCAAAGAGACCACAAATCTTGTTCATTAACTTGTTATCAAATGGCTTGACATTGCCTTTTTTTATGTAGCGAGGGATGCCAAAGTGATAGATGATATTCACTCGGATAAAATTTACAACATTCTCTTTCGTCATTTCTTTAAGAGCGACAACTTCAGCCCATTTTGAGAAGTAATCTGTTGCAGCCAAGATGTACAAGTGTCCACCAGAAGATTTTGGTAGTGGTCCCACAACATCCAATCCCCACGCGTCAAATGGCCAAGATACGATAGTTGGGTGCAATACTTCGAGCGGCTGATGTATGAAATTCGCATGGAATTGACAAGCATCGCACCTCCGAGCATAATCTAAGCAATCTTTCACCATGGTTGGCCAATAATACCCTATCCTCTTTATGTGAAAGTGGAGTTTCGGTCCAGATTGATGTGATCCACATACTCCTGAGTGTGCTTCTTGTAGAGCTTGAATTGTTTCTTCCTAGCCCAATCATCGTAATAGTACACCCTCAAATGATCTTCTATATAATGTTTCCTTGTAGTAAAGGAAATGAGGTGCACGACGACGAATGTCAGTCCTTCTCCTTGGATTTTCTGGAAGTATCCCATAACATATGTAGTCAATAATGGGTGGTCTCCAATCTTCCTTTGCGGCTTCAGAAACGACGATGAGATGCTCAAGCTCATTTTCTATTGATTCTTCCTCATTTGGCGGTGGTACTATCCATTTTTTACAAATAGTCACTTGCATTTGATCAGGAAGGGTTAGCATTAAAGCTAGGTCAGCCAACACATCAGCTTTCTTATTTTCCGTTCTATGCACATGTTGAAGGGTTACATCTCCAAGCCATCCTATCAACTTTTGAGCATAATCATTATAAGGACGCAATTCGGGCTTCTTCACCTCATAATTTCCCAAGAGTTGGTTGATCACCAACTAAGAGTCACCAAACACTTGTAAGTGTATTTGCTTCATGTCGACGGCCATCTCAAGTCCAAGTATCAACGCTTGGTATTCAGCGACATTATTGGAGCAACATTGCTTCAAAGTAAAGGAGAATGGTGGAATCTCTTTTTGTGAAATGATGAACACTAAGCCAGCGCCAGCTCCACCACGATGTGCAGCCCCATCAAAGTACATTTTCCAAGGAGGTTGAATTTTAATAGACATCGCATCTTCATTAGGAAGCTCATCAGTTAAATCCCAATCATCAGGTATTGGATGGTCTGTCAAGAAATCCGCTAATGCTTGTCCGTTCACAACTTTCTGAGGGATGTACAGAATCTCAAACTGTTGAAATTGGAGGTACCATCTTGCTAGCCGTCACTAAGAACAGGTTTTGACATAACAAACTTGATGGGATTTTCTCTAGAAATAAGGCGGACAACATGAGTTTGAAAATAATGCCTCATCTTTTGAATTGAGAAGACAAGTGCCAAGCACAACTTTTCAATTGGTGAATAGTTCAGCTCATTCGGTGGCATCGTTCTACTTAAGTAATAAAGAGAGTTTTTTTGCCTTTACTATTCTGTTGAGGTAACAGGGATCGTACAGACCTTTCTTGTGCCGCAATGTAGAGTATCAATGGATTTCTAGGTATAGGGGCTGCCAAAACTGGAGGTTTCTCTAGATACGATTTGATACTTTTAAAGTCATCGCTAAATGTTTGGTCCCAATTAAAATGAGCACCTTTCTTAATGGATGACCGAATGGTTGTGTAACACCCCGGAAACTAGTAGACTAAACTAGAGCCTCGAGCTAGGGTTCTAAGGTTTGATGTATGTGGATTAGAGTCGTAGATGAAACTTTCCGTACTTTGAATGAGGGGCTTAGGAGTTGAACGTCAAGGCACGTCTTACACTCCGTAAACTAGTAGGCCATCTAGGGCAAGTGAGGGCCAAGGCAAGGGGCAAGAGCCAAGGCTGCCCAAGTGTGGAAGCACAATGCCTCAAGTCCACGACCACCACCACGGCTCGTGGAGTGGACCACGGCTCGTGGAGTGGACCACGGCTCGTGGAGTGGTTCGTGAGACCAAGGCCTTTGATATGTGGCACCAACATTCCTTAAACCAAATGGCATCACTTTGTAGCAACAAATACCCTTAGGTGTGCGAAATGCGGTGAATTCTTCATCCTTTGTGCCATGCGGATTTGATTATAGCCAGAAGAACTGTCCAAGAACGACATTGGCTCATAACCAGTGGTGGAATCAATCATCAAATCTGGAATGGGAAGAGGGAACTCATCTTTAGAGCATGCATTATTGAGATCTCTACAGTCAACACAAACTCAAATTTGACCATTCTTCTTCCTCACATGAACAATACTTGAAACCCATGTAGGATATTTGACCTCACGGATAAAGCCTGATTCAATGAGTATGTTAACATCATTTTCTATCAACGAAACCAAGTTTGGCCTAAAACGTCTTTGAGCTTGCTTAATAGGATGAGAACCATTTTTGACTGCCAACTGATGGACTGCTACTTTAGGATTCTATCCAGGCATTTCTTTATAACTCCAAGCAAAGACATCCCTATATTCTTTGAGTATATTCATATAAGTGTTTTCTTCATCAACTTCTAGAAAGGCACTAAAGTAAGTTGGCCTTGTTTCTTCATCAATGCCAAGGTTAACTTCCTTTAAACGATCTATTGTGGTCTTTACTCCTTCTTCAAGTTCTCGGGGAACATCTCCAACATCTTCCTCTTCTAGAGGATAATTGTCATTGACAGATATTTGACAATGATGAGTCCACAAATTGGACTTATTTAGGGTTATATTTTGATAGAATTAGTGTCGTCAAATGCATATTTTGTCTCAATATCTGATGTAAATCCTTAAGTTTCACGTAATCGAAGTTTGAGGCAAAGCATGGACACTACTTGGCAAGAAGGAACAAAGTGGATGAAAAGAACGAAGAAATGAAGGCTTGAAGATCGCCGATCCTAGTTGGCGAGCCGCCAATCGGCCTGGAGATCGCCTTTTGTTCCAGTGTGTTGAGCCCTAAAGGGAAAGATCAAGTTGGTGATGAAATGGAGCAGTCGACGTGTCACCGAGCAGTTCGGCGAAGCAGTACCATATCGCCCAACGACTAATATCGCGAAAAGGCTGAAGGATAAAGCAGGAAGGCAATGAAATCAACCAAAAGGCGGATGGCCGAGCGTATCGGTGATCCCGACTAACTACGCCGAATGGTCCTCCGCAACACAAATTTTCAAACACTATAAATACTTGTTTTAAATTTCTAGCTCAATATCACTTCTATTATTCGAACTTTTTACAATTTTTGAGAGAGTTGAAGTTTTAGAGGGTTTTGGAGACTTTGTTCTAAAACCTTGAAGATTCAAAAGGTTTCAACTCCAAAATATTGGACGTGGATCTCAAAGATTCTTCACTCTTGACTTGTTTTAATACTTAATTATTCATACCCAGTTGATGGAAACTGATATTGGTATAAATTTTTATCTCTTTTACATGTTTAGCTAAAACCCCAATTCTTGGGATGTGATTTTGTGAATATGGGCTAAATTTTTTGTTGGGTCTTGCTTGTTGATGGTTTATTTGTTGTTTAAATGTGATTTTGTTTAGTAGTTGCATATGAACTTAATGGGATAGTAGTTGCAAATACGATTTCATATTAGTGTTTTTGGCTTGCTAAAGAGAGATGTCGTAAAACTAAGACTACTAAATTGATAGCCGGGGGTATTGGGTTGACATGGGTTCAGCTCGAGAGAGTGAATCCTAGTCCTTCTCCTACACATTCAGCTCGAGAGAGTAAATGGGCTAAGGCAGAGGTTGTGCTTAATGCGACAACTTGGTGTTCGAGAGAAACCGAGTTGATTCGGGGTAAGTTGCTCGAGAGAGAATTTATCCCCACTATAGTCTAGCCAAGTCACAAATGTTCAACAATTTACTATCAAAAGCATGTACCGATAGTCTAGTTTAACCCGTATTCCTTTCGCATCCCAAGAATCCCATCTCGATATCTCGTTTCCTTATATTTTTGCTCTTTTTAGTTGTTAATTAATACAAACTCCCATTGATAATTGACGCTTGCTTCACCCCTTAGATTTAGTATGTTATAATGTTTATAGTTATGACTAATTAGAACTTAATTTTATTTTTTTGTTAAATCTCGAAACCACTCCCTGTGGGAATGATCCCAACCTTTGGTTGGGTTATATCACTACACGCGATCATTGGCAGTTGAACCGAAATAGTGTCAGTTGATTACGTCGAACATCAAAATGGTGTCGCTGCCAAGGAGTGGTGTTATTTGAGAATTTTTATTTTAGTAAAATTTTTGTTCTTCTTAGTTGTAGTTCCACTTACTTAATTTGCAGTTTTGTTTCGATTGTTTGTGCTGAAAGCAGGAAGCATGAGTGTTAATGGCAGCAATGGCAACTAGGTGGGCCACCAAGACGACATCAGAAATCTCAACGATGTCCAAGAGCCCAAGATTAATGACCCCCATCTCATGGGAGGTATTGGGGCCATCCGTTTACCTCTAGCCGAGGGAAATGCAGTGTTCCACATAACGAGCACTATGTTGCAACTCTTCCAACTAAAGGGACTTTTCAGTGGATTGAATCATGAGGATCCTCACGAGCATCTTCAAAACTTTGTGGATGTGTGCGGACCTTTCTCTTTCAAAAACATCTTTCAGGAGTCAGACCGGTTAAGGTTATTCCCTTTCTCATTGATGGAAGAGGCGTACAAGTGGCTGGCGGAGTTGCCACGCGAATCCATCACTTCTTGGGAGGAATTGGTAAATGCATTTCAAGTGCAATTTTTCCCCCCGTCGAAGATGATGACTCTTTGGGACAGCATTCAGAGTTTTAAATGTCTAGAGGGTCAGCCAATCCATGAGACTTGGCTGCGATTCAAAACGTTGGTGCTCCAATGCTCAACTCTTGGTCTGCCCGACAATATTTTGCTGCAGTATTTTTATCGAAGTCTAGACTCGGTAAACAAAGGTGTTGCGGACCAACTTTCACCTGGAGGCTTGATGCAGCAACCGTATGTAATAGAAGCCCAACTTTTAGATGGTATGACGACCATAAACAGACTGTGGTACACTCGTGAATATCAGGTCTCCCCTCTCACATTCAAGCTCTCTAAGGAGCAGATGGAGAAAGATCATGAGAGAGACCAAAACATGGCCAAGATCATGACACAGCTTGACATTTTATCGAAAAATGTCATGGGGGCTGGTTCCCGTGATGTCAATGCCGTTGGGTCGGGTGTGCAAATCCTGAGGAAACGAAGTTTGAAGCCTTGTATAATGAGAAGGTAAATTTTCTAGCCAACCAAGGTGTGCGAAATGCGGTGAATTCTTCATCATTTGTGCCATGCGGATTTGATTATAGCCAGAAGAACCATCCATGAACGACATTGCCTCATAACCATTGGTGGAATCAATCATCAAATCTGGAATGGGAAGAGGGAAATCATATTTAGGGCATGAATTATTGAGATCTCTACAGTCAACACAAACTCGAATTTGACCATTCTTCTTCCTCACATGAACAATACTTGAAACCCATGTAGGATATTTGACCTCACGGATAAAGCCTACCTCAATGAGTTTGTTAACTTCATATTCCATCAACGGAACCAAGTTTGGCCTAAAACGTCTTTGAGCTTGCTTAATAGGATAAGAACCATTTTTGACTGCCAACTGATGGACTGCTACTTTAGGATTCTATCCAGGCATTTCTTTATAACTCCAAGCTAAGACATCCCTATATTCTTTGAGTATATTCATATAAGCGTTTTCTTCATTAACTTCTAGAAAGGCACTCAAGTAAGTTGGCCTTGGGCCTTCATCAATGCCAAGGTTAACTTCCTTTAAACGATCTATTGTGGTCTTTACTCCTTCTTCAAGTTCTGGTGGAGAATCTCCAAGATCTTCCTCTTCTAGAGGATAATTGTCATTGACAAATATATGAAAATGATGAGTCCACAAATTGGACTTATTTAGGGCTATATTTTGATAGAATTAGTGTCCTCAAATACATATTTTGTCTCAATATTTGATGTAAATCCTTAAGTTTTAGGTATTTGAAGTTTGAGGCAAAGCATGGACACTACTTGGCAAGAAGGAACAAGGTGGATGACGAAGAAATGAAGGCCTGAAGATCGTCGAGCCCTGTTGGCGAGCCGCCGATTGGCCTAGAGATCACCTTTTGTTCCAGTGTCCTGAGCCCAGAAGGGAAAGATCAAGTTGGTGATGAAATGGAGTAGTCGGCGTGTCATCGAGCAGTTCCGCGAAGCAATACCATATCGCCCAATGACTAAAAATGTGAAGAGGCTGAAGGATAAAGCAGGAAGGTGATGAAATTGACCAAAAGGCGAATCGTCGAGCGTATCGGCGATCCCGACTAACTACGCTGAATGGTCCTCCGCAGCAAAAATTTCCAAACACTATAAATACTTGTTTTAAACTTCTAGCTTAGTATCACTTCTATTATTCGAACTTTTTATAGTTTTTGAGAGAGTTTCAGTTTTAGAGGGTTTTGGATACTTTGTTCTAAGACCTTGAAGATTCAAAGGTTTCAACTCCAAGAAATTGGACGTGGGTCTCGAAGATTCTTCACTCTTGACGTGTTTTAAGACTTAATTCTTCATACGCAGTTGATGGAAACTGATATTGGTATAAATTTTTATATCTTTTACATGTCTAGCTAAAACCCCAATTCTTGGGGTGTGATTTTGTGAATATGGGCTAAATTATCTGTTGGGTCTTACTTGTTGATGGTTTGTTTGTTGTTTAAATGTGATTTTGTTTAGCTGTTGTGTATGAACTTAATGGGATTGTAGTTGCAAATACGATTTCATATTAGTGTTTTTGGCTTGCTCGAGAGAGATGTCGTAAAACTAAGACTACTAAATTGATAGTCGGTGGTATTGGGTCGACATGGGTTCAGCTCGAGAGAGTGAATCCTAGTCCTTCTCCCACACATTTAGCTCGAGAGAGTGAATGGGCTAAGGCGGAGGTTGTGCTTAATGCGGCAACTCGGTGTTCGAGAGAAACCGAATTGATTCGGGGTAAGTTGCTTGAGAGAGAATTTATCCCCACTATAGTCTAGCCTAGTCACAAATGTTCAACAATTTACTATCAAAAGCATATACCTGATAGTCTAGTTTAACCCGTATTCCTATCACATCCCAAGAATATCGTCTCCATATCTCGTTTCCTTATATTTTTGTTCTTTTTAGTTGTTAATTAATACAAACCCCATTGATAATTGACACTTGTGTCACCCCCTAGATTTAGTATGTTTGTATTCGATAATGTTTATAGCTATGACTAATTAGAACTTAATTTTATTTTTCTATTAATTCTGGAAACCACTCCCTGTGGGAACGATCCCAACCCTTGGTTGGGCTATATCACTACACGCGATCATTGGCTCTTGAACCGAAATAGTATCAGTTGATTACGTCGAACATTAGTCAACACCAGACAATATCTTCTAACTCTTCATTAATCTTCATTTGAGGCAAAGAATCGTGCTCATTCCGGATTGTAACATGATATGAGGAACCTACACTTTCTTCATCTTCCTTGCAATCCTTGGTGTAAACCACAGTTTGAGCCTTTGCCTTGAGTTCCTCTTTACACTAAACCACAAGTTCCACTCGTCGCCTCATTCTAGAAGGAATCAACTTTTCAAATCCTTTTTAATCAAAGGTGAAGCAGGCATTGTAACTTTTAGATAACTTTTCAGATTCTTGTTATTCTTCTTCTTCAATGGACCTTACCTCTCAATCACAGAAGTTCTTGCGGTAGATTCTCCAAGTCGATCAAAGATGGAAGGCATTTTGTTAGGAGTAGTGACATCATCTTCAAAAGTTATATGGTTATTGCTTGCAATTCTTATGGAAATGCTAATTGGCGGCGGTTGGCTATAACCTAGGCCTTCACGTGCTTGCCTAGTTGTATCTTCTATTGGAAGTTTCCCTAACAGTGATGGCTCATAAGGGTTGTATCCAGCCTTCACAAATAACTTGTAAGCATTGGAATCAAAACCTTCTCTTGTGCGTTTTGTAGGGAGCGCCACATCTCGCACTTGATTTTGAGAGATTGACTTTGCTTGCAGCTTCAAAGGCAATTTTATTGCATTGATTCATCTGATAGGAAGAGTTAGCCCTCTCAATGCATTTTCTTAAAGGTTAGCTGATTGATCTTCTTCTTTCTTCACTTTTGGATCATAGCGAAGTCCAGAAGTCAGCTTCTTCTTCAAAGACATGATCTTCCCTTCATTAAGAATGGACAAAGTTCTTTAGTGTCAATTTTTACCTTTTCGACAGCGGCATCGATTCTTTTGCTTGTGATCTTATCGGACTTGATTGATTTGACATCATTAGATTTTGTCCCTTTAACAACATAACCCTTCAAGTAAAATTTTGCATCGGTAAAGTGTGTCTCAACTTCAGTGAAAGGATTATCATCTACAACTATCTTTATTTCAATCCCGCCTTCAAGATACTTCAAATATTGAAATCTTCCTTTCAATTCCACCTTCAAGATACTTCAAACATTGATAGTAAGAAGATGAGACAATTCTATTATCATGTACCCATGGCCTGCCAAGTACTATAGTGTATGAAGTCTTTGCGTCGATCACATGCATTCATGCATTTGATCGCAAATCTTCCATGTGGATTTCCAATTTAATAGAGTATATGGACCTCTGTCCCCCTTGATTAAATTATTATATCAACAAACGACTTTCACTAAGTTCTCCAGTCGTGATGCCGAGTTCATTCAATGTGTCGATAAGCAGAATGTTGACTCCAGATCCTTCATCTATTAAGATTCTATTTATCTTCTTTTCTAGCATGTGACCCACCATATACAAAGGACAATTGTGTAGTGTTTCACCAAATAGAAGATCATTATCTGAAAAAGTGATTTTATATCACATGCATGTGTTTCTTGGGAAGAAGGTTCAATAGGTTTTTCAGAAGGTGAAGGAGACATGATTGATGATATTTCCCTTATTGTCTTTTCATCGTCACTAGGAGACACTTTTGGTGAGGATTCCCTCATTGTTCCTTCTTCGTCAGTATGAGGCACCTTCATTGTTTATACTTTATCAACATTCAAACATGATGCCTCGACATTGTCTTGAGTAGATTTTCTGTCTAACGAACTTGGTAAGAATTCCTCTAAAGTCACAGGACATCGGGGTTTTCGGTAGTGATGCACTTCTACCTTTGCCCTCTTTGGGCGCTTGATTGATTTCTTCTTCTCCAATTTCTTCACCATTTTCCCTCTAATCGATTGCTCAGATGATTGTAAGCTTGACTTGTTACGTCTTCGTCTAGTTACAAGAATCTAGCCTTCATCACCATCTATATCAACTTCCTGCTCCAATGACTGTTCATCATGTTTTTCAGAGATATATAATTGGACCAGATTGAGTGAGCCGAACGTGATAGAGATCTGGTTAGAACTAGCCTTCTCATCATCAAGGATAATTTTATTTTCGTTAACCAATCGCATCACTGTATCCTTGAAGACAAAACATTTTTCAAGTGGATGACTCACAAGTCTATGATACTTTCAATAATTTAGTTCATTAACTTTTCCAGCTTCATCTTTATCAGCTCGCTTCATCTCTTGCAAGTCAATGAGCTTTAACTCGAGCAACTCATCAAAAATCTCAGAAACGTCAAAATCCAATAAGGGATATTTTTCCCTTGCATCTCCCTTAGTGTCGACTTTTGATTTGAACGTGCTTGGAAAGTCATTCTCACATTTTTCTTCTTGCCGTCATTCGTGGTGAACTTCGCAGGCGACGCATTAACGTTCATGGATTCTTTGTTGTCATTTCTGGGCACAAATTTGCTCCATCTCTTGGGTTCCTGCTTGTCTCTTCCTTTGCGAGGATCATGGACAAACGTCAAATCTTTTCCAGTAGAGGACATGCTCAACTCCATATCATGAGAGCGAGTAGCTAGATCTTCGAAGGATTTTGGTTTTATTCCTTGTAAGATGTAAAGAAGCTCCCAGTGCATTCCTTGGATACACATTTTTATTGCAGAAGCTTCACTAAGCCTATCCTTACAATTTAGGCTCGCGTTCCTCCATCGATTTATGAAATCTATAACTGGTTCATCCTTCCTTTGGGGAGTATTTGTGAGTTCTACCATGCTCATCGTACGCCTCGTGCTATAGAAGCGATTGAGAAACTTGTGCTCTAGTTGCTCCCAACTATCAATAGAATTGGGCTCAAGATCTGTGTACCAATCAAGGCATTTCCCTTTAGAGAGAGGACAAACTGCTTGACAAGATGGTCTTCATAGGTTCCAGCATTATTACATGTCTCAACAAAGTGTGCAACATGTTGTTTTGGATTTCCTTTAACCTCAAATAGTTGAAATTTGGGGAGTTGATAACCAGCAGGCATTTTGAAGTTATCAATTCTCGCAGTGTATGGCTTGGCATACATGGGAAGACTTAGTGGAGACTTCATACTTATCTTTGATTGTGCCTTCAATGAAATCCTTAAAGCGATCGAGTGGGATCATTCCTTCGAAAGAAACTAGCATCTCATTAACAAACAGTGCTTTCTTCGCAGGATCTCCGATCTCTTGAACTTCAACACCCTTTCCAGGTGCATGGCTCGTTTCTCCATCTAAAAGTACTTTCATCCTAACCATCACCTTATCGATTCGAGACTCTTGGTGTTGTACATGCTTTGTCAATCCTTCAACCAACTTCGTCAAATTTGTGAGTTGTTCCTCAAGAGAAGAAGTAGTAGTCATTATTGTTTGCATGATCATTGGAGATGTAGGAGAGTAGCATGGATTGTCGCGTAAGTTAATCTTCATCGAACTCACGTTACGCGATGCATGTGGAGATGATTCATTGGTTGAATCGTAGTTCTCCGTTGTGGTGGAATTCTTGGAACTAGATAGATTAAGTAGAGCCAATGTCTTCTTGATCTTTTCAGCAACACTGCTTCTTCCTTCTAAAGCATTTGTGGAGGAAATTGATCCTTTTGGAGTCGAAGACCCAAAAACAAGAGTTGATGCGGACGACACTTGAAGTGCTTTTTGTCCTAGTGTAGCAGCCTTGCTCCTCGTAACAACTCCGAAACTTCCAAAGGTAACACCAAGAATTCCTTCAACTTCAGTAGAGAATTTGGAGCTAGTGGCCTTAGATGCAGTTGATTGAGAGTTTTTCTTCATGGAAGTCATCTCGTTATTCTTTGATGCTTGAAAAGTTGAGATGAGAGGTAGAGATTATCCCACTGGGCGTGCCAGAATTTATTTGCAACAAATTTTAAAGTGATAGAAAATAAATTGCAATCACAATAAAATAGGAAGAAACATAACTATACTGATAAAGATTGTGGGTTCAATTCTCTTCCTCCCTTGTTTCTACTCTTCTGAGATTTATCCATGATTCGAGAGCCGTTAGTGGCATATTTATCGAACTAGAATGATTTAGATTTGACCTCTATATGAATATTCCATCAATTTGCAGAATATTCAAGTTGCCTTTTCAGGCAATTTAGTAACATTTATATAGGCATGAACTAGGGTTTGTAGTTGAGTAACCTCCAAGAATTATAATTGAAACTGAACACACCTTCTAGAGTCCCAATTAGAATTAAACACGTCTTGTAGAGTCCCACAAAATTTCAATGTCTACAAATGCCCCTGCTTCAAGGCTTGTCGGAGTGTAGACTCGTTGAAACTCAAAGATGAGGCTTGAAGCACTCATTCTTCCACCTTTGCAGCTTCAGATTTTCAGATTTGATTTATGAGAGAAGAGATGAAAGGCAAATTTGATCTCACTGGGCGTGCCAATTTGTTTGCAACAAATTTTAAAGTGCCAGAAAAATAAATTACAATCACAATAAAAAAGAAGAAACATAACTTTATTGATAAAAATTGTGGGTACAATTATGTTCCTCCCTTGATTCCACTCTCCTAAGATTTATCCATGATTCGAGGGCCGTTAGTGGTATATTTCTCGAACTATGATGATTTAGATTTGTCCTCTATATGAATATTCCATTAATTTGCGGAATATTCAAGATCTTGATCTTTAAAAATACCCAAGAGTTTATGGGATATTTTGAGATGCCTTTTAAGGGAATTTTGTACCCTTTATATAGGTGTGAACTAGGGTTTAGGGTTTAGGGTTTAGGGTGAGTAGCCTCCAAGAATCCTAATTTGAGTTGAAGACAATTTGCAGAGTCCCTACTCGAATCAAACACATCTTGTAGAGTCCAAGAATTCTAATTGAAACTGAATACACCTTCTAAAGTCTCAATTAGAATTGAACATGTCTTGTAGAGTCCCACAAAATTTCAATGTCTACAAATGCCCCCTGCTTCAAGGCTTGTCGGAGTGTAGACTTGATGAAACTCAAAGATGAGGCTTGAAGTACTCATTCTTCCACCTTTGCAGCTTCATATTTTCAGATTTGATTTAAGAGAGAAGAGAAGAAGGGCAAATTTGGTCCCATTAGGCGTGCCAATTTGTTTGCAACAAATTTTAAAGTGATAGGAAATAAATTGCATTCACAATAACATAGGAAGAAGCATAACTTTATTGATAAAGATTGTGGGTTCAATTATGTTCCTCCCATGTTTCTACTCTCCTAAGATTTATTCATGATTCGAGGGCCGTTAGTGGCGTATTTCTCGAACTAGGATGATTTGGATTTGACATCTATATGAATATTCCATCAATTTGCGGAATATTCGAGATGCCTTTTCAGGGAATTTAGTAACCTTTATATAGGCATGAACTAGGGTTTGTGGTTGAGTAGCCTCCAAAAATTCTAATTGAAACTGAACACACCTTCTAGAGTCCCAATTCGAATTGAACACATCTTGTAGAGTCCCACAAAATTTCAATGTCTACAAATATGTCTCAACTATTTGAATTGGTACAAAATTATTTTCGATCCACCTTTCAGCCCCCAAATATCACTAACATCAACATTTTCGCTCAAAATACTCTTATTTCTAATGGTCCGCACTTATAAGATGGATGAAAGGCAATATTGTACCAAATCGCATAGTTCAGGGTTATTTTAGGTCTTTTTCTGTAAATAATTGAAGTTACTTAATATATAGGCACATATGATTGACTTGATTTTGAGTGTCATAATAAAATAATATTAACAAAAAAGGTTAGTCCTCTACTCTCTACACTTTCCCTGCCCCCCCCCCCCCTCTCCTATCCTCTCTCTTCCATTGTTTTTTTGTTTTTTCTTTTTGGATCTTTTCCATCATTTTAAATTTAAATTTTCTTTCAACTTATGACAAAAAAAAAGGAGTAAAATATCTTTATAAAAAAAGAGTAAAATAACGACGACATCATTTTGATTTTAAAAAATAATAATAACGACGACACTCATACAAAAATATGTAGTTCAATAGAAGATTTAATTAAGTGACTATATACGTATAGTGCATATTTCTTGTGTGTGTACCCAAAATTTAAAATAAAAGAATGAAAATAACTTTTCCTCCTACCCCCACACACCCACACACCATGAAAATAATATAATTAAGAGGATATGAACATGTAAGTTCATTTAAGAAAAAAAAAGAGAGAATGAGCAAGACAGATAATTGAATGGAAAATTTATCTGAATAATAATAATCTTTTTTAAATGAAATATCATATGGGACGAGTATGAATATTAGTTAAATCTCAATTATGAGTTCACTCCCTAATAATAAATTGGCGGTTGATATAAAATAGGCCAATACTTAATAGTAACATATCACGATATTAATAATTTTTGAATATTATTTTATGCATATCGGGTCAAAACATGAATCATGTGTAATTTTAATTATTTATTTGATAGGGGTTTAACACTAATTCAATTAGATTAGATAACATAATAAATAAATATTTAATTATTTTACTTAAGGGGGCTTCGTTAAAAATAAGGGCAATTATGAACCAAATGGTTAATATCAAGGGTATTTTTGAGCCAAAAAGTTGACGTGATAAGTATTTGGGGCCAAAAGGTAAATGAAGAATAGTTTTGTATGAATTCAGATAGTTGAGGGGGATTTTAGGGCCTTATCCGTATTTATTATTATTGGGTATTGGTGCAAATTAACAGTTTTGTATGAATTAAGATAATTGAGGGGCATTTTAGGACCTTATCCGTATTTATTATTATTGGGTATTGGTACGTCTCCTTTCTCATTCTGTCCCGTATTTGACTTATCAATTTAAATGTGCAATAGATGCTATCCCCTGCAACAAAACATCTTTAACATATACAAATTTATGGGTGGGTTTGTTCTTCTTCTGCCCATTATACAAATTTATGAGAAGAGTTACAGAATACTACTGGGTTAGAAAAGAAAATTCAAAACTCCTGCAATATTCAACAAGAAAGATTCGTTTATCTCAAAGGGGTCTCTAGGTGGGCGACGCAGAAACGAAACAACTCAGTTTTCAGGATAAAATGACCACACACACGTAAAAGAAAGTGAACAATAGTAGTCTTTCCTCGTGAAATTATGACTATAGCTACTATGCATCATTTAAATACAACTTTTTTCTTTTAAATATTCATACTAGAAATTTACTATATGCAACAGTGCAAAGACATTAATAATGATAACTATAAATATTCTAAAATCTTATTTTTATACATATCATATGTAATTTTAAAAAAAGTGCACCGCAATGTATGAATGCCATTGTTCTTATAGGTAGAACACGTTACAGAGAAGTAAAATATAACATGAAAAATTACTTGTCAATCGTTGTAGTAAAATGTTGTTATAACGAATGGTTGTGATAATGAACCTTGATGTAGTAGGTTATCAACTTCACGTACCACTTAAAATGTTACACCTTCACTGAACTCTTACGGTGCTGCTATCTTGTTTCAACTTGACGAGACTATTCTCAATGTTCCATAAAAGAGGTTTATAGCTGGAAGATATTAAGATGGTAGTGTTACTAGTTAATAACAAAAAGGATATGGGCAAATTGCTTATGAATATGTCAACAAGTCTAAAAGATACATACATGCGAGTGAGACCATTGTATGCTTGTGTGGCCTGCTGGAGTCGTGCATTAAGCTGCAAGATTTCAGCAGACAAGGCTTCTATTTTGCTCTGCTCTTCAGCTAGCGAACCCTAAATCAACAACCGATTCGGAGGACATAACTATTATTATTATTTTATACTGCACCAAAATCATATTGACAAGGAATTCAATCTGTCTGGAATGATCAGTCCCAACACTTTAGAGTATTACAACCTTTTTTCCCCTAAATAAGACTTCCCGTAAGATCATTATGTGTTTTGTGACTTGTGGGGATGGCTGACATGGGTCACAAGGAACTTCGGTATGTTCTGTTGGACAATAATAACATATCTAGTGAAATCCTACAAGTGAGGTTTGGAGGATAAATGTACGCAGACCTTACCACTGTCCTGTTCATGGAGGTAGAGAGACTGTGTTTGAAAAATCTTCGGCTCAAGTGCAACAAATTAGCAAGTAACAAGGTAACAGTGCAAAGTCTATCGGAAAGGAATAATAAAATAATGTGATATCATAACACAGTAAACAACATACTAGTAAAGATTATTAAAAACAATAATAAACAATGATAAAAATAAAAGGCAAGAACTATAATAATACAACTAGTACCATGACAAAAGTCACCCTTAGCAACCCAACACTACACTACCTACTAACCTTCTATCCTATTATGTGTCATCCACACCCTCCTATCTAAGGTCATATCTTCAGTATCCTAAAGTTGTGTCATATCCTACCTTATCACTTCTTTCTAATACTTATTCGGTCTACCTCTGCACTCCTCATACATATTAGTTAGTTGTTTTAGGACTACAATATATACTTTTAAGTTTCATATATTTCAATTTTCAGTTATTTTAAGAGGTAGTTACCATGGTTAACACTATGACTTAAAAATAAAACTGATCTATTTCAGTTTATTTCTAGTAATGTTTATGTATCTATTTTTCTATAGAATTAATATTACTCTTTATAAGTTTTCTCTAAGTCATCTTCATCATTTTTAGTTCCTTATATTCTCCTGCTTTCTTTTTTTTTGTAGCAAACTAGACAATGTTTTCATTGTCTTATCTGCAATTTTCTTATTAAAAACTAACAGTCAGTATCAGAGTAGTTTTCTTCTTAAGCGGTATGTGATCGAGTTGGAGAAGCCATGGATGCTGGAGCAAGTCTCACCAATTGCTCCGTCAGTCTTTGATGGAGATTAAGATAACTATCAGATTTGGGCAGTACGAATGGGGACATACATGGCTGCTAAAAATCTCTGAGAAGTTGTGGAAGAGGATTGCGACATTCCAGCCCTACCGTATAATCCCATCATTGCTTAGATTAAAGCACACACGGAAAAGAAGACAAAGAAATCAAAGGCCAAGGCATGTTTATTTGTTGTTCTATCATCAACAGTTTCCACACGGATAATGTCTCTGAAAACTGCTAAAGAAATGGAATTATCTCAAGGAAGAGTGTGTCGGAGAGGAGACAATAAAAGGTGTGCAAATTTTAAACTTAATGAGGGAGTTTGAATTCCAAAAAATGAAGTAATCTAAAACAGTGAATGAGTATTCAGATAGACTTCTAAATATTGCAAATAAGGTGAGGCTACTCGGCTTTACACTTGCAGACTCGAGAATTGTTGAGAAGATTCTTGTAACAATTCTTGAAAGGTATGAAGCAATAATTAAGACCTTAGAAAATACTAAGGATTTGTCAAAAATTAATTTGACAGAGTTGTTCAATTCCCTGATAGCTCAAAAGCAAAGAAGAATCATGAGACAAGATGTTAAAACAGAAGGAAGAACCGGGTTAACAAAATTCAGAAGAAGAAAAAGAATCAAGCATTGAGTGAAAGAGAAACATCAACCAATAGCAAAAGTAAGGGAGGAAGTGCGTAGAAAAGTTATTCCCCTTGCCACCACTATGGAAGAAAGGGTCATTCACCATTCAAGTATGGAGGAGACTTGATGCTAAATGCAAGAAATACAATCAACTTGGACACAAAGCAGTGATTTGCAAAAATAAGACCCCACGGTAGGAAGCAAATGCTCAAGTTCTTGATCAAGAAGAAGATCATCTTTTTGTTGCAACATGATTCTCAAGTAAGACCTCCATAGATTCATGGTTAATTGATAGTGGGTGCACTAACCACATGACTTAAGACAAGAGCCTATTCAAGGAGTTGAAGCCCACTGAAATTTCCAAGGTTTGAGTAGGAAATAGAGATCACCATCTTGTCAAAGGAATTGGAATCATAGTTATCAAGACAAGCACTGACCCAAATAAAATTTCACAAGTTCTTTAGGTTTCTGAAATTGATCAAAATTTACTATTTGTAGGACATCTAATGGACAAAAGGATGCAGAATTTTCCTTCAAAGATAATCATTGCCAAATCAGTGACACTATTGGAAATGAAATTTTCAGGGTGGAAATGAGAGGGAGGAGTTTTTCCTTTGATCCAACGGAGAAAGAACAACTAGCTTATTCCATGAAGGCAAGTGTAACAGAAATCTGGCACCAGAGACTTGGTCATTGTCATCTACAAGCATTATTGTTGCTGAAGAAGGAAGATACAACAAGAGGACTACCAACTCTAGTTGATCACTCACCAAGTTGGTCAAGCTTGTCAATTTGGTAAGCAAAATAAGAAGTTATTTCCTAAAGCATTAGGGCAAACTTCTTAGAGGTTACAACAGATTAACACAGATGTTCCAGGACCTAAAAGAACAGCATGCCTTAGTTGTAATCTATACTATGTTACATTCATTGACGATTATACAAGATTCTTCTGGATTTTTTTCATGAAATACAAATCAAAAGTGGCTAGAATTTTCTTGATGTTCAAGAAGATGGTGGAAAATCAAAGCGGTTGGAAAATCCAATCCATGTGGTCTAAAAATGGAAAAGAGTAATTCAGAAAAAAAATTAACAAATTTTGTGAGGAAATAGGTATTACTCATCAACTTAAGTGCTCTATATACTCTGCAACAAAATGAAGTTAGTGAAAGGAGGAACATATATATAATGGAGATGACGCGAAGCCTATTGCATGAAAAAGTGTTGCCAAAAAGTTTTTGGGCTGAGGGAGCTAATACAACAATATTTCTCCAAAATCGGCTTCCCACTAAAGTATTGCAGAATAAAACTCTATTCGAGGCTTGGAATGGATTCAAACCATCACTAAGCTTCATTTAAGTATTTGGTTGTGTTTGTTTCTTTCATGTGTCGCAAGTTAAAAAAGAAATGATTTTCTTAATCAAACTTGGGAGTATAACTATGTGTATCCCCTGATTCTTGTCTCTAATTTCTTTTCCTTGATTCGAGAGGGGAAGCCCTGATGAAAGTGAACCTTTATTATTTCATTTCCTTTTCTCTTCGAACGGATTAGAAGGAAGGAAATAGTCGTGATGGATGATTGCAATTGTGCATTGACTATTGTGCACTAAACAAGATAATTGTGAAGAAGAAATACCATATTCTCTTGATCACCAACTTGTTTGATAGATTAGGGAAGGTCAAGTTCTTCACGAAGGTAAACTGGTAAACTTGCTAAAAAGGTAGTTCCTGGAATCTTTGTGGGTTATAGCTCATCCTCCAAGGCCTACAAATTATATAATCCACAAACAGTGAAGATGATTGTCAATAGAGATGTGCACTTTTATGAGGAGGGGAATGGGACCGAAAAGGACAATCAACTTTTAGTCAAAGCTTCAGAGGAGCAAACATCCGATCAATGGCAAAATGAGTTAGTGGATGATCCTCCAATTAGAGGTACAAGATTACTCTCTGACATCTACCAACAAAGTAATGTGGCAATTTATTTATTTTTTGAAAATGGTAATGGTGTACTTCAGCATTAAGGAGATGTTGGTGACCTGCAAACAGAGGAGAACAAAAGAAGAGAAAAAAAAATATTTACAAGGGTCCTAATAATTCTACAATTTGTTCTGTAACCTCTAAACCTTTCTCTTTACACCAAAAATAAAAGGATGCAATACAATCCCATCTAACCTTCTGAATGGAATTGGACCTATCTTCAAAATTTCTACTATTTCTTTCTTTCCATACTGTCCACCAAATGCAATTTGGAATTATCCTCCACCATGCCTTTTGACTCGTGCTCCCCCCTCTTCTTATCCAACAACTCAACAAATCTGCAGTATGCTCGGGCATGGTCCAGTTTGTTTTTGTGAGACTAAGGAAGATGGCCCAAATTTGTGTTGTAAAGTTGCAATGCAAGAATAGATGCTGGTTGGTCTCTGCTGCATTCCGGCATAATGAACACCAAGATACTATAATCTTTCCTTTTCTCCTCAGCACTTCATGTGTCAAGCAAGCCTTTTTAGCAACCAACCATGTAAAGCATTTTATCTTAGTTGGTGCTAAGGTTCTCCATACCTTTCTCCACAAACTCTGCTTAGAGTTGCGTTGTTGTGGACTTTCCATTTTGTATGCTCTGCTAACCGTGAAAAGCCCCATCTTTACTATGTTTTCATCTCAAAGAATCAGGAGCATTGGTGATGCCAGGGAATTCTCTCTCCAGTTCCCAGTCATTCAAAAACCTTCTGAAGATTAGATCCCACCCTTGTGTTGTCCAACATTTATTGATATTTGCTTCAGGATTACTACATAGTAAGAACAGATCTGGAAAGGATTCTTTTAGAGGAATCTGTTTGTTCCACGCATCAGTCCAAAACTTAGTTCTCCTGCCATTTCCCACTTCAATGTACGTATTAGCTTCAAGTTTTTGCCATAAGTTTCTGATAGTTCTCCAGACCCCCACCCCATAGGCATCAACACTAACATTACTGCACCAAGGATTGTACTCACCATACTTGGATCTGATGACATCCTTCCATAAAGCTTGCCCCTCTTTATTATACCTCCATAACCACTTCATCAAAAGACTATTGTTTTGTTTCCTTAGATCTCTAATACCCATACGTCCTTTGTCTTTGCTTTTCAAGGTTATCTCCCATTGACTAGGTTATAACCTTTAATTTCTTTGCATCCATGCCAAAGGAAGTCCCTCCTTAATTTGTCCAGCTTCTTCAGAACTTTGGGTAATGGAAATAGTGACATGACATAAGTAGGAAGGGAGTCTAGCACTGAATTGATGAGAGTGTGTCTGCCTCCCATAGACAAATATTGAGCCTTCCATCTTGCTAATCTCCTTTCTGTTTTCTCCACAATGCCATCCCAAATTTGTATGCTCTTGTGTTCATTTCCCAAAGGCATACGTAAACTGTTGGCATATTCTCCACTATGCACCCCAAAATATTTGCCAGATTCAAAATGTTTGTCACCTCCTTGATTGGAAATAAATTGCTTTTCCCCCAATTCACTTTCAAACCCGAGGAAGCTTCAAAACACAATAAGATTACTTTTAAGAATCTTATTTAGTCCTCCCAAGGTTCACAAAAAACGATAGTGTCATCTGCATATAGCAAATGACAAATTTCTTTAACTTGTCCACTGCTACCCTGTATCTGAAAACCTTTGATCCATCTGTTTTGTATTGCTATTCTCATCAAGCTATCAAAACCTTCCATTGCCAAGATAAATAGAAAGGGGGATAAGGGGTCACCTTGTCTAAGTCCCCTTTCTGAAGGGAAGAAGCCCACTGGTTCACCATTCACCAAAACAGAAAAACGGACAGTGCTGATGCAAAAATGAATCCAACCCAACCACTTTTCTCCAATGCCCATTTGTCTGAGGGTGTTCAGCAAGAACTTCCAATTTACATGATCATATTCCTTGTCAATGTCCAATTTGCACATTACACCAGGCTCAACACCTTTCAATCTTGAATCCACACATTCACTAGCTATAAGTGCAGCATCCATTATCTGTCTCCCTTTAATGAAGGCCAGCCGATGCTTGTTGACCAACTTATCCACCACCTTTTTCAGTCTCTCAGCTAGTATCTTTGCTAACACTTTGTATATGCCTGAGATTAGACTTATAGGTCTGAAGTCCTTCAATTCAGAAGCACCTACTTTCTTGGGGATGAGAGCCACAAAAGTTGCATTGAAACTTCTCTCAGTCCTCTGATTATTATAGAACTCGTGTATCATACCTTTGATGTCTTCTTTCACTACTTCCCAGAATATAAGATAGAAGGACATGGAAAAACTATCGGGCCCAGGAACTTTCTCCATCGCACAAAGTTTAATGCATTCTAGAATCTCCTCCTCAATTTGTTTATGTAACTCTTCCTTTTCATCCTCATTAATACAAGTAATCCCCTGCAATTGTAATTCTGGCCTCCAAACTTCTGTCTCCTTGTACAAATTTTCGTAGCAACTCTTGATGGCCTCCTTGATATCAGTAGGATCAGTGACATTGCTTCCCTCCACCTTTAAAGATTCTATGGTGTTGTATCATTTGCAAGATGTAGCCATTCTATGAAAAAAACTGTGTTCTTATCCCCCTGCTTCAACCATTGTATTCTAGATCTTTGTCTCCACCTTATCTCTTCATTTTTGACAACTTCTTCAAAGGACATTACCAAATTTGTTTTTTGCATTAATTCATCATCTGTAAGTGGTCTTTGCTCCTTTGCTCCTGAAGGATCTCCCATTTGGACAATTTGTCAAGGATTTCTTCCTTTTGTTGTTTCCAGTTGCTCCTATTATTCTTGCTCCATTCCTTCAATTTCCTTTTAAGGAGTCTCAGCTTTTCAGCTAAGACAAAACCTGTTGTACCAATAACTACAAATGATGACCACCAGAAACTCACTTTTTCCTTGAAGCCTTCAACCCCCATCCACCATTTTTCAAATTTGAAGTATGACTTCTTGAAGTTCATGTCTCCACAAGTCAGTAGAACTGGGTTATGATCAGATACCAACTTTGGAAGAGTTGATTGTCTAATGAGGGTGAAGAGTTCCTCCCATTGAGCAGAATACATTATTCTGTCAATCCTTGATGCAGTTGTATGGTTCTCTCCTCTTCTCCAAGTGAAAGACCCTCCAAATAAAGGAGGGTCTGTAAGCTCCACCTCCTCAATACAATCAGAGAATTCTGACATAGCCCCATTGATAGATGAACAGTTTGTTCTTTCTGATGGATATCTGATGACATTAAAATCACCACACACTATTATGAGCCTACAGGCACGAGGAAGCACTTCAGGATTAAAAGAATGGAGGAACGCTATGGAGCAGGAGATGTTAATGATCAAGAAAAAAAACTTGGGAGTTAGTTGACAGGCCGAAAGATAGGAAGGTCATTGGAGTAAAACAGGTGTTTAGAATCAAGCTTAGTTCTGATGGTTTTATCAATAAAATACAAGGCTAGGCTTGTTATCAAAGGATATGCTCAAATATTTGGTGTTGATTACTTGCACACCTTTGCTCCAGTGACCTGATTTGATACCATGTTGCTAGCAATAGCAGCACAAAAGGGCTGGAAAATGTTCCACCTAGATGTAAAATCTGCTTTATTAAATGGTGTACTACATGAAGAAATTTATATAGAGCAGCCTGAGGGTTGATTGAGTAAGGAAAAGAAGAAAAAGTATGTCTGCTTAGAAAGGCTCTTTATGGCTTAAAACAAGCTCTTAGAGCTTGATAAAGCAGGGTTGATGATCACTTGTTGAGTTTGGGGTTTGTCTAAAGTATATCTAAACCTGCTCTTTATGTCAAACATAAAGGAATTGATCTTCTCATTGTTTCCCTTTATGTTGATGATCTCTTGGTGACATGAAATAATGTATGGCTGGTTGAAGAGTTTAACAAGGAAATGATGCAAGTGTTTGAAAGGACAGACCTTGGCCAAATGACATACTTTCTGGGAATGGAAAATCAAGCAAGGTTGTCATGAAATTTTTAACTGCTAAAAGAAGTATGAAGGGGAGATACTTAAGAAATTCCATAAGGAAAATTGCAAGGCAACAAGCACACCAATGAATCCAAAGGAGAAGCTAAGCAAAGAGGATGAAGTTGATAAAATTGATGAAGGAAATTTTAGAAGTTAGATTGGATGCTTGATGTATCTCACTGCTACAAGGCCAGATATTCTATTTGTTGTAAGTCTCTTATATAGATTTATGCATTGTGCTTTCGAAATGCATTTGCGAGCAGCAAAAAAAATTGTAAGATACATAAAAGGTAGGAAATTTATCAAAACAGCAAATATTTAGCATTAAATAGGACCCTTTAGCTATACTTTCAATATTTACAATAAACAACTATATCTTAGTTTGCTATGAAATTATTTTTTGTATTTTTCGCATGTTTTTCACTTGAAATAATACAAATACAAAATAACCAACTAAGTAAATCATGGAAGAGAATTTTGCGAATTGGGTAAACATCCTGAAATTACTGTCTCATTACTTCCATGAGTCTCAAATAGACACTTGATTCTCCTTCTTCTTCCTCAAATTCAATTTGTCATCGATAATCGTCCTTAAAATTCAACAAATGATCAACTCATCATCGTTTTAATATCATTTTTCGAGATCGATGATACAAAAAAATGAAGCAGCAGTTCATTATTAGAGCAACGGATTGTTGACTAGAGAAGAAATTCGCAGGCAATTCAGATTTGATTTTCGAGATTTAATCGATCATGTATTGTGTCAAATTTTTGGGGAGTAATTGAAGAATCTATTTCCGATCACGATCTGAAAGTTTCAAAAAGGTTGTACATTCATCATCGTGTTCTTTGATGTCAGTAAGAAGAATTTTCTTTCGGTTAAATGAAGACGGTGAAGATTTCATTTTCACAAGGAAGAAATCTTAAATTTTGGAGAAAATAGCTTTTTATCTTTAAAAAAAAATTACAATTGGAATACAATAATACAATTGATGATGTGACCTGCATTGTAAATTGAATGGATTCAAATTATTATGATGGATGATTGGGATACAAATTTATCAGGAATATAATTTCGCAGATTTGATCCAAATTGTATATTGAATATAAGAAATTTTGAAATACAAAATGAGTTTAGAATACAATTTTATTTAGAACACAATTTGTTTGGATGATTGGAATACAAATTTATTTAGAATACAATGATAATTTGATCCAAATTGTTTATTGAATATAATAAATTTTGGAATACAAAATTAGTTTAAAATACAATTCATTTAGAATACAATTTGTGTGGAATACAAATTAGATTGGATTATGATCTGATACAATTTTATTTAGAATACAAATTTATTTGGAATACAATTTAGATTATCTGACCCAAATTATATATTGAATATAATAAATCTTGGAATACAAGATTAGTTTAGAATACAATTTTTTTTTAAATAGAATATGTTTATGAAATAGAAAAATACAAAAAAGCCCCAAAAAACCAAAAATATATAAGGATTGAAACAAAATGTAAAACAATTGAAAATCCTTATTGGATTTGAATACGGAAGAGAAAAATATAAAAAAGCCCCAAAAATATAAATCAACTCTCCAAGATTATCAATAAAATCTCAATAACTATATACCCAAAATTAGATTACTCGAATCAATGAGATTCTGCTGTAAATCCTTTGTATGACTTTTTCCATTTTGAAAAAAAAAAGGGGAGAGAATCTGGGAGAGAGAGAAGGGGGAACAAAAATGGAAAGAGGATGTATTTTAGGATGATGGTTATAAACATTTAATTTGCTAAAAACATTTTTAAAAAAAATTGTTCTTTTTCATAATATTTTTAAACTATAGCTATTTTCAATAAATAAGTTGATAATTTTGACTAGTTCTATAATTTTTCCTAAAAGGTACTATCGAATATGGTGTCAAGTTCAAGAAGAGTGAGAATTTCAAGTTGTATGGATTCATAGACGATGATTGGGCTGGATCAATTGACAACATGAGAAGTACATCAAGATGTTGCTTTAGTCTGGGATCAGGGATTTTCTCTTGGTGTTTCGAACACAGGAAACTATGGAACAATCCACGGTAGAGGCTGAACTCATTGCAGCAACGGCAACAGTAAAAAAACATTATGGCTGAGAAATATTTTCTGATTTGCATATATAATTTTTTATGCAAAAAATGCAACATTAGTGGAAAAAGAATAAAGTATGGTGCATCTTTTATTTGTCCAACAATATCAATAGTTTATGCATTATTTAGTAAGTTTATGTTGCTTAGTGCATCGGATTAGCTGACACTATAAGCTGAAAGTTAAACATAATTGGGGTACTAGTATAAGAATTATAAAAATCCAAAATGGCACAAAGAAAATTCATTTCTTTTTTTTAATGAATTGTTGTCTTTTTTTTCTCATTTGAATCAATTGTTTCTTATATTTTTATATATGGTTAACAACTGAACAACCCAATCAAAACTGGTAACAACCAAACTGATAAATGAATATTCTATATGGTTTGGTTTTTAATAATTTAAAGACCAATTAAATTGTTCTGATTGTTGTTTTGACCAATAACCAACTCAAACCAACCCGTGAACAGCCCTACCTATAACTATTGAGACACTTCTATGACTTATAATTGTTTCTTATGCTTTAATTATGCATGTAATTAATGGAAACGGATTAAAAAGGGAATTAGAACCACCTACTGGGGTTGTGGAGTAGGAGCCATGACGGTTTAGGGGTTTTGGGTCGTGACACTGTCAATACGTATCTTGAAAAAAAATGTGTCATGACCGACTGTTCAGAAGTTGCAGCATACATGCATGAATGTAAAAAGAGTAGCTCTTTTATTACAGTCAAATGCATCTACCTGTCTGCTATTCGACCTAAATGACTGTGCAAGGCACTGTGTGACAATTGTTCCATTGCATTTCAGGATGCGAGTGAACCAGATTCAAATTCAAATACTCCTTTGTCCCATTTTATGTGACACCATTTGACTTGGATCCGTATTAAGAAAAAAGAAAGACGTTTAAAACTTGTGGTCTAAACCAATCCTTAGATTTGTGTGGCAATAAATCATTTCAATAAAGTAAATGGGAAATTTTAACGTTAAATTATTTTAATTATAGTAAGGTGATATTCTTTTTGGGACGGATTATAAAGGAAAGGGTGTCACATAAAATGGGACGGAGGGAGTAGCAAATAGTAACATAATAAGAGTTTGATGAATAACCTTGATGGAGATGATGTCAGCATATTCTGTGCCTTGAATTTCATTTTTGCTGCCTTTGACGCCTTGCTGGATCAGGTTGTTGTTTGCAGTTGCTATTGCAGTTTGGTCATTCCTTAACTTATCTAACATAACACGAAGCTCCTCATTTTGCTTGAGACAATCTTTGACCTGCATGGAAGTACTTCAAAAATAATGTCTCTGACCAGAAGAGAAACATTCGGGACATTGGAGCTACATTACCAAGGGTGTAATTACAATAGAATATGAAGAAAACTATCCCGTACACCAAAGAAGGAAATATACTCAACCAACTGATTGCATCTAAGAGCAAAAGTTAGATAAATGAGACCGCTGTTGCATATGGGAATTTTTCTAAAGCACATCTTATGCTTAAGGAGTACAGAAAATATCACGCGTAGCCAAACTGAGTAAACTATTGAAATCTTCAAGAATTTGCAGGTAGCACAAGCCAGCCAACCCAAAAACTTCCTCAAGAAGAAGATGCTTTATTGTTCTGATTTCTGAATCAAAGAAAGGTTAGACATCTTTTTTGTTCTCACTAGTACTACTAGCACTTCATGCTTTGATTTCAATACGGATATGATATCAGACACATTCACCAAGACTATTTGGTTTTGACGGTTAACAAATTGCAGGAATGATTGCCAAGTTCTTCCCATGTAACTCTTTTGCAACCACCAATACTTTTCAGTACTAACCTTATGAGAGAAACGACACTCATAAGTCATAAACCTTCCTCCAATCTGTCAACTATTCATTACAATCAAAGATTACATTAAGGAAAAGTAAACAGACTTGTCAATAATTATATACAGAGCATGATTTACTACTATTGAAACAGGACATGGAAGAAACTACATATAAGAATATTTCAAAGTAAACTTCAAAACAATGTGAATAGGCATCATACCATCTTCTCATCCTAATTTAACTTCAAGCACTTGAAATTACCTGATTCTCCCACTGCACTGCCACCCCTAAAGCTTCTTGATGAGCAGAAGAAAGATTAGAATTTTCCTCATATAGTCTCTCTATCTCCGAGGATTGTGAATCGATCTGAAATAAGAACAGAATGGAATGATTTCAAATTTCACATTGCAAAATGAAAAACAAAATAAAAATAGAGGATGGAGGATATACCTCCATTAGAAGTTTCTGCCGGCTACTTTCCAATCTTTCAATAGCCACTGCCATATCATGTAATTGCTTTTCAAGCCTCACCTTGTCTTCCTTAAAGGGTTGAAATAAGACCTTAAACTCAAAGAACATTGTTCTACCAAAAGTTTATAATACATTTTACCACATGAGTGTTACCAAAGTACGACCGAAAACATTTTTTGAAGGGGCCAAAAATATGAAGGGAATTAGCAAAAGAATTTAGTTGTGATAAAAAGACCATAAGAAACAAACCCAAAATTGAGGAACAGTTTTTGCACAGAAAAAAATGAGTCAACAGGGCAATTACACTGCAAGGGGATTTAGCAGCATGATATAAAGAATAATAATTTTAATAATGTATAAAAAAAAATTAAAAGAAATTATCAAAAATAATGTATGCTCATTGGATGATCATTTTCCTTTCCACAGAAAACATTAGCCAACTCAAATTTAACATGCTGAATTTTATTTATCAACTGCAGACGCATTGATTACCTCTGAGAATGTCTTCTGGGATGCCTTTCCGGTGACTTCACCTGTAATAAATAGCACAATAATACAGAAAAGGCCAACAGATATCACGAGACAGCCAACTGGTCGTTAAATGATAGATATTACAAGCAAAAGAGAAGTTCATGTAATGCATATGATTTATAGTTTACTATGTTAGGTGATTCTTGTTTCTTTTTCACTTCCTAAATTTTGTTGTGCAGTAATATTTTCAGATTGCAGTTTCAAAAAAATCTATTTTCAGATTTTTTGCACTCCCCTTCGCTTGCTTCGATATGACCTACATTACTTTCTATTATTATTGATTGACATGAGTCAATTGGATAATGACCTTCATCAATCCACATAGGCTCTTCTGATATTATGGAGTGGACACCCTCAATTTTGAGCTTATAACTACTATTTTACCTTTACCTCCGAAGTCTTTTTTTTCCTCAACAATTTGAAAGTTGTGAAAATTATGCTTCCTTCTGTCTCTTCTCTCTCCCCGTAACTTTCAGCCTCTTCTCTTTCCATGTAACCTTCTCTCCTTTGCCACATACGCCAGGGTCACCGACCCATCTCCCCTACACCACCGCATTGCAGACCCATCTCTCCTACCCACTGCGTTGTCGATCCATCCCTCCTACGCCACCTACCACCATTGACACTGACGTTCCAAATTTGGTATGTTTCAGGTTTTTTCTCTCCTCTTTTCTGCTACGGACGGAACCCTAGTTTCTGGTCCACTATTAGAGCCAGAGAGACCCGGTGACCTCAATTTTGTCATCTGTCTCTTCACCGAACTGCCGCCAATTCTGTGTTCTCCTCCAAGATCTGGCCAAAGAAGTGATGCTATTTTCCAGCAACCTCTATACCAACAAGGTCCGACCAGTATCAAATTGGAGCAGTACTCCTAGCAGCTAGCAATTTTCAGCTACTTCGTGAAGCCATAAAAGCAGGTTCTTTGTCCTTCAAGACTTGCCGCACCACAGGTTTCTTTGATCTGTATTTAAATTTTTATTTGGCTAAGCTATATTCTGGTTGGTCTTCGCAGTTTCTTGTTCGCTTTACTTTTGTTTTGACTCTTCCTCAGATGCTAGTTTTCAAAGTTCATTATTGGGAGATTGTGTAATTCTATGCATTGTTCCCCCCTTATCTGCCTTAATCCCTTGCCTTCTTGATTTTTGCTATAGTTCTGGTCCAGATGCTGTTTGTTTTTAGCTCTTGTCCAGCCTTCCGTATTTTTGTTATCTGCATTGGTGGCTTCAGGGTTTGATGGTAGTTTAAAGCAGGAGCGGGGGTCAGGGTGGCAAGGATACCAAGGGAGATTGAGATTCTAGGTTGCAGATTAGGTCTTGGGACATAGGGAGCTTGAGGGGGAAATTAATAGAGTAAATGACGATTCTCAAGAAGAGGTAGATCAATGTAGCTTGTGTCCAGGAAACCAAATGGGTGGGAACCAAGGCAAATGTAGTCGGGTTTAAGTTGTGGTACTCAGGAAGCTCGAGGAGTAGGAATGGAGTAGGCATTTTAGTTGATAGGGAACTCAGGGAGCAAGTTGTAGAGATTAGGAGGGTGAATGAAAGAATGACGACCGTTAAGCTAGTTGTGGGAGGGCTGACTTTTAACATAATTAGTGCACACGGTGCACAAACAGGTTTAGACGAGGAGGTCAAAAAGCTCTTCTGCGGGGATTTGTACGAGGTTGTGAGAGACATCCAGTGCACCGAGAAGCTATTTTTAGGAGGAGATTTTAATGGTCACATAGGGACCACATTTAGGGGCTATGAAGATGTACATGATGGTTTCAACTTTGGGGATAGAAATGAAGATTTCCACTTTTAATTTCACTAGTGCTTTCGATTTGGTCTTAGCAAACTCGAGCTTCCACAAGAGAGAGAAGCACTTGGTGATCTAATGTAGTGCGGCGGCTAAGACCGGGATAGATTACCTACTCCTTAGAAAGGGCGAAAGAGATTTATGCAAAGGACTTCAAGGTTATTTCGAGGTGATGATCTCCTTGGCGACGCGTGGAAGGTAGATTCACAGCGGCTCCCGTTGTGGTTTGGTAACAAGGAGACAATGTACCTTTGGGTAGCATTGGTTTTCACACAACATTGATGAAAAGTGAAACTATGTAAGTCACATCTGAGGAGTCACGGAAAAGACGCACGAAACTACGCAAATAAGATCTGAGGAGTCACTGGATAGCCGCACGGTGCTACACAACTTAGATAAGAGAAAGTAGTCTAAAACGATGCATGATGCTACACAAATCATATATGAACAAGTAGTCACTGAAAAGATGCAAATCAGATATGAGAAAGTAGTCACCAAATCTATGCACGATGCTGCGCAAATCGGATATGAGAAAGTGGTTATTGGAAAAATTCACAGTGCTACACAATTCAAATCTAAGAAGGCATCGGAAAGAAGCATGGTGACAACTTTCTTTGTCTTAGATGCTTCTCTAATCAGTCCTTTTTTTTTTTTGAGAAAAGGTTAACTTTGTATTCATAGAAAAAACTCATCATCCAAGAAATGATGAATTGGAAACTTACATCCCATAGTGTGATGGGACCACCCCATACAGTTTATCAGATTACAAGTTTCCTAAGAACTCTGCTACTTCTACCACCACCACCACCCCCCCCCACCAAATCTTGTTTACACCAAAAAAATAGAAGACTAATACAGTTTGTTTGAATCCTCTGACAAGTAATTTTCTGTCCTTCAAAGCACCTAGTGTTTCTTTCCTTCCATATGGACCACCAGATACATGATGGGATGAGCTTCCACCATTCTTCCTTTTTACCTCTGCTTCCAACTCCTAGCCAACTGTTCAGAAGCTCCAATGTAGTCTTTGGCATCACCCAACTAATCCCCAAAATGCATAAAAACCTATTCCACAAACTGGTAGCTATTTGGCAGTGTATGAATAGATGGTTGTTTACTTCAGCTTCCTGTTCATACATAAAGCACCTTGAGCAGATTTGCATGCCTCTTTTCTGTAGGACCTCATGAGTGAGACATGCCTTCTTGATTAGTAGCCAAACAAAACATGAAACTTTCAATGGACATTTCACCTTCCAAAGCAGTTTCCAGGCCCATCTTTCAGTTCGTGAGACATTATGGTTCATCTTCCAGTAGCATGATTTCACTGTATAGACCCCTTTGTTGTGTATCTTCCATACTGGCTTATCAGAACTCTCAGAGTCCTTCTTAGCATGATTATTTTTCATGCATCTAGTATTGTCGCAACTTTTGATAACATAATCATTGGCTAGACAGGCAGCTATATGAGTTATAACAACCCGCCGGTTGCGGAAGCTTTTTTTATTATTTTCTACCAAGATCGTAGATACTCTAATATAATGTGAGAAATATTATAGAAGAATATTATTGAATTGTGTCTCTACATTATTATATTGAGACTATATTTATAGACACTACATTAGACTCCTTTTCCAACTAAGACACTACATTAGACTCCTTTTCCAACTAAGACACTACATTACAATCATTTTCCAAGTAGGATTCTATATACTATTCTTGTTCCTACTCCTATTCTAAATGAAATAAACCAAAATAACTCTCCTCATATTATATATCAGTGAGCTCTTTGATGCCTTGTAACCTCATTTTAATTATGATATTCTTTTGATGCTCCATTCAAATAAGTTCCTACTGTGTTTAAATTTTGTTCATTTCTCTGTGACAACCAGCAACAGTTATAGTTACCTTGTGATCTCATATCACCCTATTAAATATATGGTTAAAATAAGTTTCAATGGGATCTCCCAAGTCTAGGAGACCTTTGTTTGAGAGAAGTCTACCAAGATTTACAACTTGTCTTGGACCTTGGAAAACCGCAATCAAGCATGGAGGCCTTGAAAGCACTGCTGAAGCTGCAGGATCTGTGCAAGAAGCAGAGCATAGCTATCACAGAATATACCCCGTGATCGGGGGAGCGCGCAGTGAAGGACACAATCACCAACAAGCCATCGCGATCATGGAAGCCCATGTCCCAGCCATCTGCGAGAGCGGATCCATGACCATGAATGCGCCGCCTCCAGGCCTAGTCCAAGATTGCGATCGCAGACCACTTGTCGCAATTAGGGATAGTACTTAATCACCCTAGTTCCAGCTTTGTTAATTATAGCCTATTTTCTTTTAGGGCTTGTTAGACTTTATTATGTAATATTTAAACCTGGTATACAATGACAATAACATACCCAACGAAATCCCACATGTGGAGTGTGGGGAGGGTGGCAGCCTTACCAATACTTTATAAGGACAGAGAGGTTGTTTTCGATAGACCCTTGGCTCAAGTAAAGCATATAAAACAATTTAAACCTGGTATAAATAAGTAGAAATATCTACTAACCAAAAATGGTTAGTTTAAAGCTTACATTTGATGAATGATGACTTTTGTGAGATTTGGAGAGTTCACAAATCCACTTGAGGGTATCTTATAGAGTAGATTTTGCTTAATTGCTTGTTTAAGGTACTTAATCTCTATGAAATGTTCTAGATTCTGCAAATCTTTGCAAACTGAAAATGGAGTTCATTTTTTTATGACTGAGAAATTTGTCTGGAATCAACCTTTAGGGCCAAGTGCAGCCTTCGACAACTTAGAACGATAGGCTGCGCAAACTCAAATTTGTGACCTAGGACACAATTCCCTCAATCTTTGCATTGAGCACAATCCTAACCTCTCTAACAGAACGGGAAAAAAACTCCAACCATGTATCAACAACCCAGCAATCTTATCCAACACAGTTTGGCCTTATTTTTTCAGTTTTCAACATAGCCGCGGGTGACGAGTGGTATGTAGCTTCAAATCCTGCCACATTCAATCACCCATATTTAATGTTTTCCGCCTCCGTTCCATATGAGAACTAAACGATGAAATATACACTATTTGTTATCTTTCACCTTTACACCAACCGATACTCTTCATGTTGCACATCCATCGCTCAATTTAACATCTAGTTGGAATTTCTGATCTTAGATTTTTGGACCTACCAGCCTTGCACTATTCAAGATATTCAACTGTGATTTGGTCGATCTTTCACAATTATTTCATATTCTGCACTTGTGACAAATTTGTATCATCAGATGGCTATCCTTCCGTCTTTACTTACTCCCTTACTCAATAACCTTCAAGATCAATTTCAATGTTTGACTACCCTGTATCCTGTATCTGGACATTTACATTTATACAAATTGCTAAGAGCTAAGCAATTCAATCTAAAATATTGAACAATATATACCTGAGACCTTTTTGGACATAACAGCAAGCTTCTCTTCCAAATCCTGCTTTTGAGAACTTAGTGCAGATACATGTGCTTTCTCCTCCGCTAACTGCTGTCTTTCTTGTTGCGTCAACAGGGTCACTTGCTGTAATTACAAAAATGGTATAGCAAATAAATAAAGCTTAAAGAGGTAATCATGACAACATAAACAAACAATGTAACCTCTAATTGAGATTTTAAATTTGCTAGCTCCTTCTCCATAGCTTGCATATGATCTGGCGGAAAAATCATTGAAGTTAAACCACTAACAGGACCGGTCATTGCTTGCTGCTGTAATGAGTTTAGTTCTGCTCTTAGAGATCCCGCATCCTCTTCAGCCTAATCCCAAAAGGATTCAAACGTATTAAGGCATACTATTCCACTTCAACTCATTAAGTGAAAGAAAATACTAGAATACCCGATACTGTTCCTCTTCTACTTCCTTCAAGCGTTTCTTAATTGTACGAAGCAGAGCTGAAAGATCCTCCTATATTTAAACAACAGGGCTCATAGGAAAAAGACAGATGGAGCACATATAAGGTTAAAAAACAATAGAATGGTAGTAGAAATGATATGTACTCGTGCAACAACTGCTGCATCCTTTTCCATGGCAACATCCTTGAGTGCTTTTCTTAATGAAGGTATAGTGATTTGCTCCTGCACTTCCAAAGAAAAGAAAGTGAAGCCACCTATCTACTTAAAAGAGGTCTCAATATTTTACTTAAATTCCTTTTTATTTCTCCTTTCAGTAAAGTGAAGGCAAATTCAGAATGGTTTATCATCTAAGGAAAAGGATCCCAAGTGTGCAGAATAACGTATTGTATTGGGAAAGCGCAACCAAATATATTGTTGTACTAAGATCTTAAATTAAAGTAATTACAGCATCATGACCTCATCCATGAATGAACACAATAGTGCTAGGATATGAGCAGATAAAGACCATATTAATAAGGTAATGAAATTTGTTTCATTTATTACAATGTCTATAAATAATACTCCCTCCATCCCATAAATGTGAAGGTGTTAGACTGGGCACGGAGTAGAATGAAGGATGTACTTTTGAAACTTGTAGTCTAAAACAAGTCATTAAGAAATGTGTGGCGGTAAATTGTCTCATTAAGGGTTAATGGGAGTGTCACATAAATTGAGTCAAAGGGAGTAGGAACAACGTCCACTACCTAAGGCATACTTTATCAAAGTCTTTGTATTCTTATTTTATTTTTTTTGAGAAAGAACTTTATCAAAGTCTTTATATTCACTCCTAATACTTGCTGATTGTTAAAAGTTACAATCATTAAAGGGACATTATCTAGCTGTTACTGTGGTGCAACTGAGATGTGGAAATGAGTGGTGTTTGAGCTTTATAAGGGGTTCTTCGATTGGGAAATTGAAGGATGACTACCTTGCTGCAAGAATTGAGTCTGGTATCACTAGATGCTGAAATGAGGATTCTTTGCTATGGACTGGACAGAGCAACGGTGTTTTCTATGTACAATCCTGCTATATAATTTTGGTAACAGCAGAAAATTTTTCTTCATGGCCTTGGAAGATAATTTGGGAAGCCAAAATTACTATATAAAGTGGCATGTTTCAGCTGCATATTGGCTCATGATGGATGCTTGACAGAGACAAATTTCCAGAAAAGAGGTCTGCAGTCATGCAGCAGATGATTCCTTTATGGGAAGGGAATTGAGGATAATAGGAATTCCAGCACTGTCAGGTCGTTAGTTACCTTTGATATCTCCTTTTCGGTATCTTTGGGCTGGAACGTGTTTTTAATGGACGAGAATTTCATTTGGAACCAAAGGCAACCTTAGAAACTCAAGGATGATGAGTCTAATCCTCTACCCTTCTCCACTAAAAAAGTTAAGACTTAGTTTGCTTGGCACAAAGGCTTGAATCTTAGTGCTGGAAGTTTATATGAATGAAGCATTTACCATATAAAAAAAAGGAACACTATGGATTTGAATCCCATACATTGATGACTTTCAAATAACTGATCATAAAACTTTTTCCAGTAAGAACTTATTCTATGTGGACCATTTACATGACTAGTCTCCATTGAAGAAACTATAACTAAAATACAACATCTTTTTCCTCAGATAAATAAGTGTAAATATGACATTTGAAAGCTGCATTACCAGATCATTAAGACGTTTTTGCAACATGTTGTTCTCAACTTCTTTTGTCTGAAGCTGAAGAAGAAAATTTTAGAACAAGAGATATTCATTAGTACAAAAAAAAACGTATTCAAAATGAGGGAGGAAAGAAGTAAATACCTTTGAGGCGAGTGCTCTATTTTCTTCATCTAGTTGTGTGTTCTGTTTTTGCACAACTTTCAATTGAGAAACTAAGGCAGTGATATCATTCTGCAGATGGATACATAACTCAAAAAAATGAATATTAACCTAATGGTATTCTTAAAGCAGTGCAGTTTGTGAAAAGGAAATTGAGTTTACCTCTGATAGGCGAGTTGCACTCTGAGATTTTGTAATCCCCAAAACCTCTGGCAAAATATAAAAAAAAATATTGAAGATGAGAAGAATGGAGAAAAAGAAGGATTGTTGATTAAATTTTGTTACCAGGTTTAGCAAGATCTGGTCCAGAAGACGTCTTGCTTAATCTCTCTGCTGCTCTCTTTTGACGAATTTCTTCCAACTGCATACATACAAACAAGATATGGAAAATTTTGTAAATGAGAAACGAAGATTGCGGAGCCTAAAATTCATACCGTTCGACGACCAAGGGAGGCGTGACGAGACTCCATACCCCAAATCAAATCCAATGCGAGGAAGGACCCTTCTCCGCTCCTTTGCCTAACCCAACTACCCTTTAACACAAAAAAGAGGAAAATAAGAAATTTTTCATTTTCTTTCTTAACAAATATGACAAAATTGAATAAATCTTTATTTTGTTTTTCAAACACTTTCTCACCTTAAAATGTAGTAATTAAGTTAATTTGGACAAAATTAATGTTTTCAAAACTTTCTAATCATCTCACATATCATATATCATACAATAGCTTTCGCATATAGCCACTCAAAAATAGTCTAATTACGCTCCATAACCATAGTTTAATAATTACAATTCGTAGCTACATATTATAGGGAGAAGAGAGATTGGGAGAGAGAGGAGAGAGGCAAGCGAGAGTGGGAGAGAGGTGAATTATATATGTATATCCGTTAGATAACTGTATATTATATATATGCATGTGTATATATGGCAAGCGAGACTGGGAGAGGGAGGAGAAAGGCAAGTGAGATTGGGAGAGGGAGGAGAAAGGCGAGCGAGAGAGGGCAATAATTTGTATAATTCACATCTCATTTGTATAATTCACGACTACATTTGTGTAATTCGCGTCTTTTTGTATAATTGATTAATATAAAGTCTGAAATTATACAAATATGATAAAACTTGAAATAACGAATTGATACAAACATACACATATGAACTTTAAACAGTTATACAAAATATATTATACAAATTACATTATATAAATTATATTATACAAAATCCAAAAACTACATGTTTATACAAACCTTAAAAAGTTATACACAAAAAAATTGAATGTATATGGTGACAAAACTGATAAACCAAAGGAAATCATCGTCATATACAAATATAAACCATCGTATACAAATACAAATCGAACGAAGAATTGCTAGTTATGAATTATACAAATGTGGCGAATTATACAAACGTGACTAATTATACAACTTGAAGTCTGCCCACGTAATTAATGGTTAATGTTAGTCGTGAGTGGCAATTATAGCAAGCTATAGTTATGATGAGTAATTAAATAATATAAGTTTGCTTAACTGCTTAATTTTCCCATTTATCATATATATATAAGAGAATCTTAGGCCTGCCTATGTGGCACCACCACAAATCATGCTTCCATTTCACTACAACATTTTAGGCCTTAGGCCACACTAAATCTGGACAACGCTTGTAAAGTGTTGCCTAAAATATTTTTGGCTACGCTTTTTAAGTGTATCCTTAGTTTTTACCATTTGGCTACGATAACTTTGGCAACGCTTATAAAGCGTGCTCTTTAGTAGTATAGGCTACACTTTATAAGCATTGTCACATCATGATTTAATTAGCAATGCATATTTATACATATGACTACGCTTTTAAAGTGTGATATTTTTATTATTATTAAAACAACACTCACAAGTGTGGCCTTATAATTTTCCTAAAATTTTCACCAAAATAATGTATTCCCCCCCCCCCCCCCCCCCCCAATATATTTAACTCTCCCTCTAATTTCTAAGTGGCAAAATATAACCTCAATATAAACATAACTCTAAAAACTTTTTTCCCCAAATTAGAATGCTCTCCTAGTTGCTCTTTGCCAATATAAACATAACTCTAAAAATTAAACCCTACTTTCTTTCCTTCTCATTTCCACCGCAAAAATTCTCGAGTGTAACTTTATCGATGTTTGCTTGTGATTTCCTTTATCGTTCTTCACCTTTATGGGAGAGACTAGAGAAACAATTTGAAGAATTCCAGATCTGGACGAATCAGAGAATCTACATGTTGTGGCGATGGAGATAGATTCAGTCACTCGGCTCATATATATCAGTCTTCTTCTCGATATCATTCTCGCCCCATTGTATATCAGTTTTTTGCTAGAATTTTGCATGAACATCAATAATTGTGAACTATGTTCTTCGTTCTTTTGCTCTATTTGTTGGTCCTGGTGTTGATTACTGCTTTTGGCATCTTCATTCTACTTCTGAGGTTCTTAAATTTGTACTTTGTTTTCATTCTACTTATGAAGTTCTTGAATTTTTACTTTGTTTACCTTTTGGGCTTCTTAATCGTAGTTCTGTGTTAATTTTGACGAATTTGATTGTTTGATCACACACCTCTTATAAGAATTCATGTGCATCGGTGCAGGTTCTATTTTATGTAATTGATATGTCCATCATTGAACAGCTCAAGAGTGACATTATTTATTACTACTCGACAATAATTGTAAGGAATATGACATAACATTAAAAATGACTTTTTTATATAATTTCAGTTTCCTATCTTGTATATTTCTATTGTGTAATATCATTTTCTAATACCTAAGAATGATCCACCATAGAAAACAAAATAGCTGGCAGAAAACAATGAAGAACCTGCACAAATATGCTAAAAGTTTGCTTGCAAAATTTATTAAGAAGAAGCCGACATTTGGATGGTATAAGGAGATATTTTATGTGCATCTAATGCAGTAAAGTTATGTAAGTTCTTATATATTATCAGTTGTGGTAATAAATATTTGAAGAGACTACATAGGTTGTAGAAGATGCATTTAGGAGATGATTCCATTGTCTTCTATTTTCCGATTTTCTTTTACAGGAATTCTTTTTACATGTTCTTTTCAGCGACTCATAACTTGGCTATCTAAGCCCTATAAAACTGGCTAACATAATTGCAAATTTTGGATTGAATATTAATTATTAGCATATCAGTAAGGAAGTGTGATGGTTATGGCAAAGAAAATAATATTTTAGAGTGGAACAGAATGCAACTTTATCCATTGTTTCCGCAATCCCGGTGGAGATTATGAATGGGCGAACTTGGATAAATCACCGCCAAGATACTGGCTTATGAAGATGGCTGCTTTGCTTGGTTATGTTGATGAGTCTGTCTATGATAGATGGCTTGAACGGAAAAAGTCAGAACGGATGTTGAATTCCTACAAGATGCTGGCAGCTAATTTTGACAGGTCCATTAGTTTTTTGTATCTTTCATGTGAACTTAATAACGTATTGAAACACATCTTGATACATCCGTCTTTTCTAAAGGAATATGCTGATACACCTATCTCAAACATAATTCTTCAGTTATGCTCTTTGATCTTAAGATATTACACGACACCTGTTGGATCTATAGTGGTGGCAATCAGGTAGTTGTGTTGAATTTGAGCTGGTTAAGAACCAACTAAAAAAATTGGCTCAAACTAACTCAACCTATATTTAATATGTGTCAAAAATTGGGTTAGATGATATGTAATTTGGCTCAGACTTGCATCTTGTTGGTGCTCTGCTTGTTAGACATAAAATTTAAAATATAAAGAAAGAGAGTAAATATCTACTACTCGGATCTAACCTTCCTTCACATGTTGATGCAAGCAATGAACGATCATATGCTTCTACAGATTGAAGTGTGCTCTTGCAATCTTGGAGATGCCGAGTGACCTCTTCTTTACATCGTTCGTATATGGAACTCAGATGTTGTTGTTTCTCTTGCAGCACTTCTTCTACATGTTTTCTCTTTGATTTATTCAGACTGGTTATTCTCCCCATGTCTGCTTGAATCTGAAATTTAGCATTCTGCAACTGCATATGTACTTTCTTAGCAACTGACATCAGGATCTCAACAGATCTTTGGTTAGTCAAATACTTCAGTTTGCTTCTAACTTTCTCTAATGAGAAAACAAATAAGGTGATGGCATTAGTTACCACATCCTCTTCATTCATTTCTAAATGTCTTTCAAACATCCTACAATCAATTCCGTTAGAAGAAGTTGTAGCAAGACTAACTCCAGAAAGATTAGCACGACCTTTGTTGAAGAGCTTTTTGTTTGGTCGAGGAGGTTGTTCCCCGATATTACAAATTTCAGGAGACGGTGGTTGCTGTCAGCTTGAATATTGGAACTGTCTTTAGAGTCCTCGGTTTCACATTCCATGGATGATGGTTTGGAAAACTTAATCTGTGTATCTTCTTCAATGATACTTCTTGATTCTAGAAAATGAGAATTTTCCAAATTTCCTGCATCATCAGCTGATTCATCGGGTGTATTGGACTTATATTCTCGTCTAAATCCATCAAAACTCTTGACCTTACAAATGCCCTCAGTTTTTGATGTTATATCTATATGATCATCACCATGCAGTTGCCCAGATTACTTCTTGGTGCAAATCCTAGAAAAGATTTTCTGCCAGGTATTTTCAAAGCAAAAACTGGGATTTGGTTGTCCGATTTCGAGTCTAATGCTTTCTTCTTGAATATTTTTTGCTGAGTTTTCTTTCTGATCTATATGTTCTTGTAAATCTCAGCTGCTCAATCATTTCCACAACAGGGGGTTCTAGGTTTTAATTAAGAGAACTAAAACTGGATAAACTAATTTCTTTGCCTCTCAAGAGAAAAAAATAATCAAATTTGTAAAAACTTGCATAGCCACACGTGATTTATTATTTACTGATACAACAAATACTAATAAACAAGACAGGACAATATAATAGGATGCATAATGCAAGTATACCATAAACCACTCTCCTTAGGCTAGTTGTTCATACACTATGGTTGTTATTCTTCTTCTTCTTCTTCTTCGTGTATATCACGTACACTAGAGCTTCAACAATTTTTATCATGTCCCCCAGGCAAAAATTTGCAGACAGCCAGCAACAAATTTCATCACTCTCTTCAGGAATTGTGTAGTGACCAAGCCTATATAAGGAAAAAAGAAGAGTTGAACATGATATCTTAAGGAACATCTGATGTTTAACGTATATTCCAAGAAAGAAGGTGGAAATGTATATATATATATACCCTTCATTAGTCCTCAAGGTTAGATTCTGGAAACCAGATGAGCTTAAAATTCTTGCAGATTTTTCTCCATGGTGATATGCCACAACGTCATCGCCTGAAACAAGAACTAGTGTGTATTCCGTTAAGGTTCAAATCTAACTTCATAATCAATGGCATAATTCTTGGGCATAAAGAGTAATACAATAGCAAGAGTGCAAGTCTTCCGGTTGACAACTATGTCCAACCAATTAGGAAAATCATAGCTGTGTAAATATCAGGGACCTTGATATCTTCTGAAATTCCAAATCAACAGCAACCAACACTCCGATACATGGGAAAAGTAGCAGATTTTGAGCCATTGTTGTCCCATCGCCAATAAATATCTATTTGCTAGAAGTTTTGACTGATGTCAAGTGAGTCTGATCTTTAGATTGTTTTACATTTTGAGTTCTACATTTTGAAACTGAATCTATTACAATTCCAATGGAATCTATTACACTCTACTGGTGTCTGCAGTACAGTGTCTTGGTGTTGTTGGAGTTGAGTTTCCTCTTTTTCCATGCTTTGTTTGGTGCGACTGCTATCCTGATTTACAGGACCCCTTTTTGGATTATTTCCTTCTCCCCCCCTGCTACCCTGTTTGATATGAATTTTCAAACTTATTAGTCACTTATTTCAAATTGAATACCCAACAATCTACCTGAAACCAGGGGTAAGTGCAATTAGAATGAATTTCTTGTAGAATCACATATCAGTAACTAAGAGGCAACACTCAAAGAATGCAATTTATCTTGGGAAAATGAAATATAATATGCAATTAAAATCACTAATGCATGCTTTAAGTTGCCAACTATAAAGTTGAGTCTGGATTGAGGATAACTATGTAGGCCACAATATGAAATTGACCTCTTATTTTGGCTGGTTGGTTACATATTTTATAGAGATGAACATTGAATTGCTTTAGGGAACATATCCTAATCCCTTACTGTAGAGAATTTTCTATAGATGTTACAAAGTGAGTGTGGTATATATGTTAAGGGGTCCAATCTTCTTTGTTATTTATACCCTAGTTCATTTCTTCATTTTTGTACACTTCATTCTGTTAACAATGATATGAAAGTGATGGAAATTATTTAGTCCTTGTGGATTATAAAAATATGCATGTCTTGTCAATAGAAATTAATCTGGTATCGAACAATAACACAATTGATGTACTCATGACTGATCAAGGGAAATCTTGTTCTTCGCGATCAGAACGAGTTGAATGAATCTATACTGTTATGGGAGAGCTTTAATATATCATTTGATCATAGATATCATTTATCGATACATTTTTGGTTATAATAACTTAATACTTTTAATTTGCAATCTATTGGTTGCCTCAGGTTTTGGTTTCTCAATTTTTGAAGATGTAGTTGACTCCTTTTGACTGGATTTCTTCTTTCTGCAGTTCTCTTTTGACGTTGCAATAATGATGTCATAACAAATTCATGTGTATGTAAAAGTAACAATGAATTGTATAATATGATAAGTAAAGTGGATGTGGTTAATTTGTTGCTTGGAATAGTAGGAAGAAATTTTGGATTGGCCAAGGTGCATATTGATTCATAAGTGAATAGAAATTCATTGGTACTGTTGTATTGTCTTTGCAAAATGCATTGGTACTGTTGTATTGTCTGGTTAATCCTACAAATGTTGTATTTCCAATATACCTTGTCAGCTTTGCTCTTCTGAAATGTTGAAGGTGATTTCTTGATAACTTATTATAGTAACTGTTGCAATCTGGATTTGTTGGTTTGTTTTGATTGTTAATTTCATTTTAAATGTGTAGGGAAATAGAGATGATCAAATTTGAAGGATCGCCATAAGTCAATTTGATCTCATTGAAGTGGAAGTGGGTGATGAAGAGTTTTTGAACTATTGTAAAAGTTTGGATACATTATATTTGATTTTGTGAAATATATTCATTGCTAGAATATATTGAACTATTGTAAGATTACTTTTTGAACTATGCACGTGTACACATATATTTAGAATATTGTTTTATAAGTATGTGTATGTACACAAGACATACTATCTTTTGAAGTTTATTGCAAATCAATATATTTGAATTACTTATTAGCTAATTTGATGCTTGATATTATTTATTGCAAAACAATACGTGTGTTTTTAATTAGAAATTATGGCATATAAATATTTTATAGCCAAAATAATATTACCACACTTAAAGTTATAGCCATAGAACTGTAAATTGTGATATGTACATGGACAAGGACTACACTTCAAAGTGTTGTCATACATAAGAAGAAAAGGCAACACTTTAAAATTGTGGGCAATATGGAAGAAAAGGCCACACTTGAAAGTGTAGCTGATAAGGCAACACTTTTAAGCTTAACTGCAAAGCGTGGCCTTTTTGCCTTTTAGGCTACGCTTTTAAGCGTAGCTGTTAAGGCAACACTTTTAAACGTAGCTACAAAAGCATGGCCTTTTTGCCTTTAGGCTACGCTTTTAAGCGTAGCTGATAAGGCAACACTTGAAAAGTGTCGCCTAAACTCTAAGGTTACACTTCTTTCAGCCACGCCCGAAAAAGCGTGGCTTAAAGTAAAAAAGTGTGGCCTTTGATCAAAGGCCACACTTTTCTAGGGTGGTTGTAGGCCTAAAATGTTGTAGTATTTTAATTTATTTATTTTCAAAACTAGCCTTCTCCTCCTCTAAGAAACACCACATTCAGATGTTTCCCTTCGTCACCACCATCCTATAAATATGTTTTTTTTTGTACTTTTAGGTTTTTAACCCCTATTTTATTTTGGAAAAATTACTCCATATATATATTTAAGATTTTATATTATATCATATAAATCTATTAATTAAGAATTACTAATACAACAACTTTATTACTAGTGATAACAAATTCAATTTAATTTATTTAGTTAAATTTTATTTATTTTTTATTTTCGTATTTAATATTGGAAAGAGAAAATAAAAGGTATGATTTTTTATGACAGTTATCAAGGTAATTACGTAACTACAATTTAGGAATTTTAATGTTACATGTCTCTTTAAAGGTAATAATTACTCGAATTCCAAGCTTCTCTCCTTAATCTTCTCAAAAAAAAAAAAAGTTCACAACCATGATGAAACTCCGGTGAATCTTCTCTCCATTGTAGCAGTACTAGTTGCGTGTTATTTTCAACTAATGATTCTTTAACTATATTTCAATTTTTTTTCCTTCTTCAATTCATTCTTGATTTTTTCATGAACCCTTGTTGGAGACTTGAGAGTGATGATCTGCATCGGCGAAGATGGAGGCCACAATCGTTCAGAAAAGATGGAGCTTCCTAACTAATATTGTCAAGATTGGTAGGCTAAAGAAGTTTGCCCCATATTCCCCGATTGGTACTACATTAGAGTCGCTTCTATGGAAAGAAAGATCTATTTGCGATGAAGTATTGGTGTAGGTAGATTCGATAGAATCTGTGGTCATAACCAGAGGAATGAAGGTCGTCCAACATTATGTTTCATTCGACATTCAACCATATTTAATCCATAATTCTCTTTTCTTTTACTTCAAATTCTGTGTTTTTGTGTTATCTTATTTGATTTTGATTATTTTGCCTAAAAATAAAATATTTTTTTCCACTTTATGTGAAAACTTGGCCAAGACTCTTAAGAAGGATCAAAATTTGTTGTGAAGAAATTCAAATTTGGAAAAATCAAGCCAATTTGAAAATTGACAGTAATATTGGTTATCGAATATGTATGAAAATTAATACCTAGCAAATTTGTATATTAATACGATTTTATAAATGCATGAAAATTGTATTAAATTTGATATTCACGTTTTATCTGAATCTACCATTTTGAACAAGTTTATATACCCGTTACATACACAAATTGTTATTTATGTTGAGTTATATATTAACATATTCGTTTGGTATTAAAATGGTATCAAAGATTTTTTTAATCATGCATTATATGGAATAGATACATAATACTTTTTGAATGTAAACAATATATAATCTAAAACTATATGTATATAGAATGGAGATATAAATGATATGATATGGAATAAATATACAAACTGGTTCACTTAATCTTTTTATATTAGTTATATACAAACATGTTTGATATACAATGTGTATAATGACTATAAAAAATGATGCTTAATAAATTTTATATTTTATTAATTATTTATGAAATTATTGTACAAATTAATATTTATGGATTGTGATATCCAATTTAGGAGATATACTTTATATTATATAATGAATGAAATCGGTTTATAAAGTGATTTCATGTATGGAATATGTATAATGTATGTGAAAGTTGGTATGCAAACGGGTGATCATCTATTTTTAGATTTTATTATTACCTTTAAACCCATTTTTCAACTCTTGTGTCTCTTCAGATTGTTACAACCCTTCGTTTGAGTCTCTTCAGGAACTACCTATATAAACTAGGCAAACCATACCAATTGTTGTATCTTTTTTTTTGTGAAAAATTTCATCCCTAATTTCTGTGAAACTTCGTTGATTCCTTCAAAGTCTACTTTGGATCTTCACCGAAAAAATAAATGAAACACTACTATAATTTAATTTTATTTATTTCATTCAACATGTCAAAAGAAAAACTATTTCAACTGCTTAATTCTGAAACAACTTATCACAAACATGACAATTTTTTTGGTTCAACCCTACTTCTTTTGTGTGTGTTTTCCTTCTATCATCACTTTGTCCGACAACTTAATTTTTATTTTATTCAATGATCTATTAAATTTAATCTTTTATGAATTTGTATTGAATTATTTTTGTGTTTATTGTTGTGAAAACTTTTTTACCATTATTGATGGAATCAGAATTGAGGAAGAGACAACAGAGAGAGAATAAATTATTCCGCAACTTAATAAGATACTTGTACTGTAACACCCCGTACCCGAAAGAGGAAGGCTTAACGAATTTTAGGACTCCCAGTCCAATGGGATCCACGCCACGTGGGTGAGCTCCGTTGGTGGACACCCTGGGAACTGCATGTGGCAGTGAACCACGGCCAAGACCCACGCCCCGTGGTCCACGGTCCGTGGTTAGGGGGTCCGTGGATGACTGAAAATCTCTTTCAAGACCTTGCTTGACTAGGATGGACCGTAGGTCCATCTACGGTTTGTCAGCGTGGTCTCGTGGGTGGACAAAATGGGCATTTGAGTTGAGGTCTTAAGGGTTTTTTCCAGATTTAATTAGAATTAAGTAGTGTCATTTTGACTAAACCTAGAACACCTATATAAGCATTTTAGACCCCTAAACTCACTCAATTAAGTGATTCTCTTAAAATCCCCAAAGAACTCCCAAAAACTCCTCAAAAAAATTCTCTCTCTAGAAGGAAGAAGAAGAAGGAAGAAAATAAAGCTAGGTCAAGTTCAAGTCTCCAATTTTCAAGATTTTGTGTGGGCATTATGACTAAGGTATGATGGATTATTCATCCATGGAGTCCCCTAGAATTCCACAATTTGAAGAAGAATTTCCCCAATTTAGCTAGAGTTTCTTCCATTGTTATGGGTTATGATGAATGTTGATCCAATTGAGTGGATTATGATTGTTTATGATTGAATTGATAGAATTACATGTAGTTAGGATGAAATTACATGTACCCATGCCTATCCTATGATTTTAGGGTTGAATTGATATAGTTGGGTTGATGCCATGTGAGTGGAACTCTATGGGTTAGATATATCCTTATAGGATTGATGAATTATGACTAGAATTGCTTGAGATTGAAGCATATATGATGAATATGATGTTAATTGCTTGAGAATAAAGCTTACATGATGATCATGATAATTAGGGTCTTGAGAGTAAATCTTATGATATGAATTATTGGCAATTGATGTTATTGTTGAGGAAGGGATACTTCCTATATGAACTGCTTAATTATGAATGTATGAATGTGAAAGGTTTACTCACATGAATGATTCTAGGTTGAAATGATTGCTCACCTAAAATGAATCTAGACTAAAATCTTATGTAATTGATGAGGCTAGATGCGACTACCCTTGACCTTCATATGTAAGGATATGAGGTGATTCCCATACTCCTTAGAATTGAACAAGAGGTGAGTCTCCACGTTCTTACTATGATGAATGGACATGAAAGTGAGTACCCATGCTCCTTATGAAATGATGTGGAGGCGAGTACCCGTGATGCAATACAGATTGCCTCAAGACTTTTAACTCATTTCCAAGCTTGGGAACTCCAATGTATTGAAGGATTGTTCTCAAGGATGGAGGTTCGTAGGCTTTTATTGGTGGCAAACAAAGGTTCACATGCGTGGAAGATCGCTTGGTCAAGTGAACGGAAGAGACTATCCAACATTGGCACTTTGGCGAGCACGAGACCTTTGGCGCGTTGCCCAATTGCTTGGGCGATGACATACAGATTGCCTAATGATACAGGCCAGGTGCAGGATCCCTCGCCAAACCCTTTGGCGTGTGATGCTTATCTTGACCACCAACACTATCCTACGATATGAGTGTCTATGATCGTTAATAATATAGTAACCCAACCGAGGGTTGGGGTCGTATCCCAAGGTAGCGGTTTTGAGAACTAATAACCAATTAGAATTTCATTCAAGTTAGTCGTAGTTAAAGACATTTGCGATAAAAGACATTGTAAATGCAAAAGAGGTGACACAAAAGTGTCAAATATCAAAAAGGGGTTTTGTAACAAGTACTAAAACAACAAAATAAACAAGATAATCAAGTATGGGGAAAGGTTCTTGGGATGTGACCGCAATACAAGTAGAGATAAATTGTTGGGTACATGCTTTCGATCGGAGATTTGCAAAATAATAGTGACTAGGGTAAGCTTTAAATGGAAATAAGTTCCCTCTCGGGCAACTTACCCCGTTTCAAATGCGTTCTTCTCGGACACCCATTTGTCGCATGAAGACCAGCCTACGCCTTACCCCACTCACTCTCTTGAGCTGAGTGTTAGTATATGGGACTAGGGCTCACCCTCTCAGGCTGAACCTCATGTCAACCCACTCCTTGGCCATCAGTCTAGTGGTTTTGGTTTCGCGACCTCCCTTTCAGGCAAGCCGAAAATACATGGGTGGCTTTGTATTTACAACTACAAACCCTTTAGATTAAACCACAACCACTAGGTGAAATCACCATTAAAATACATCTAACCTATCAGCAAGCAAGACCCAACTAGAATATCAACCCATATTTGCTAAATCACACCCCAAGAAGGGGGTTTTTAGCCACACATCAAGAAATAAGAAATTATACCTAACATGATAATGAAATCAACTGGGTATAAGAAATTAAACCTTGAATTAGGAAAAGGAAAGTGAATAGAGAAGACCCACTTTCAACTTGGGGAAGAAGAACTCCTTTCTTCAAGTCTTCACAAAACCCTCTCTAAACTTGAGAGAAAAATATTAGCTAGAATATGTTCTGAAGTAAAAAATTAATAATATTATTATGTTCTTCATATCTCTAATTCTAAATAGTATTTATAGTTTTCACAGATTGTGCTGTGGAGGATTGTTCGGCGACATTAGTCGAGATCGCCAATGAACTCAGCGATCCGCCTTTTGGTCAGTTCATTGCCTTCAGTGTCTTGCCTTTTGCATGCTAGCATTCTGGATCATTGGGCGGTACAGTACTGCTTCGCAGAACTGATCGGCGACCCGCCGACTACTCCTTTCCTCGCCTTTTGATCTACTTCCTTCAAGGCTTCGCGTACTAGAACGAAGGGTGACTTATGTCATTTCGACGACTCACCAAGTTAAACTCGATGATCCGCAGGATTCCATTTGTTGTTCTTTTCAGCCCTATTTGCTCCGTTTTGCGCCTAAGTGCCCATGCTTCCACTAAAACTTCAAATACTTGAAACTTCAGCATTTTAATCAGGTATTGAGGTAAAACAAGCATTCAAAGACACTATTTCCATTAAAATAAAGCCCTAAATGAGTCCAATTTGTGGACTCATCAATACCCCCAACTTAAACTTTTGCTTGTCCTCAAGCAAACTCAAGTTTAGCCGTTCAAAAATGGTGCCTCAAACAGTGCTACACAAGACTAAATCATGAATGCACACAACAAAACTCAATTCACTTATGAAAGGATCAATTGTGTACTCAAAGATTCAAATTGTGACATACCATCACCAAAGATTCTCAGGCTCGCAATACTTGCTACTTGTGCAAGTTCAAGCTCAACAAAAGTATCTAAATCCCCTCGCACAAAGAATGATTCCATATTCACACACATATATGAGTCAATTTAAGATCAGGAATCAGATACAATGCTCACACTCAAAAATAGGACCACAATGCATGTTTTCACCCATAGGTTTGCCCTTATTTTCCAATGGACTTTTGATTTGGCTTACTCAAGATCAAAAGGTCTTTCTAAGGCTTGTAACGGGGATGAGTGCAAAGGTATGGTCATTTAGGCTTAGTGACTTTTTCCTCATGAGATGCGGTATCTCAAGACATTCCCTTCCTCTCCTTTATCAATTCTTTGTCTAGTGCTTCTAAGTCACCTTTTTATTCACCTTCCATGAATTGCGTTGGAACCCAAATTTCTTCTGTATTTTATTCCACATATATTTTTTTTTTAGGGGTTCATTTGTTCTGCAACACTATGGGTTAAGAAAGACTTCTTATAGCTCTTCTCTTTTTCCTTTTCACCACACCCCCAACTTAGGCTTTTTGTCCTAAGTTGTCTATTCACTAAACCACAAATCAAGAGGATTATAGGTAGTGGATCAAGTAAGGTCTAGGGTTTATCAAAGTTCTTCCAAAGAAAGGTAAGGCTCAAGGGGTGTTCAAGAGAGTTTCACACGCTCACAGGTAAGTCACAAAAAGAGGTATATGTCAAATTGATTCACACTCTTTAAAATTGCCTAAGATCATCTTAAGAGTACACCTTTCTAAATCAATCAGACTAACCGGACAAATTCTAGGTTCATTCAAACATGGTTCAAAGTAATCTAATCACACCAGGCATCGATACTTCAGTCAAACAAGACTAAACACGTTCGCTAGCGTGCAATCGTCCTCACAAGAAAATCAATTCGATAACTGGCTAGTCGCAACGAGATGCAAAGAGTGCACATATTGTCTATGTAACTTCATTTGACCTCGTCGTAGCGGTGCATTTATGTTTGTTCAATTGGGATCACTATTTAAGTCACCGGTATTGATCGAAATCGAGACTTAATTTTTTGCAAACGAACAGCCACTTTCAACACAAGAGGTGGCGACAATTTTTCGAAAGGATCAAAATTATTTTGCAAGTAAAACAACAGGAGCCATAAGCTCAAACATCCACAGAAAAACAGTATTTAAAACACAAATTAAAGTAGACATCCCAAATATCCAAATAACACACAAAGGTGGGCCTCACCCCACCACAAATAAAAACATTTGTCCTCAAATGGAAATAACAACGAATCTGAAAGGTAGAGTAACAAAAGACAGAGACGGAGATAAAGAGGTGATCCTGGCTACTTGATCGGCGCATCTGTCTGGGTTTCAAAGCTGAGGGTAACCTCTAGAAGGACCTGCTTCACTGAATCCCACAGCCGGAGCTTTGGCCAAGGAAGACTGCACAACAACATCTATATGATTTCCCTAGTCTCTGCTATGTCGTTTGCTGTAGCTCCCTCTAACATCTCTTCATCAGTCTCTACTTTCGCTCTAGAATCTTCTAATCTGCTCCGCTCTATCCCCATATCCAGTAGTAGTCTGAGGCCTCTCAGGCATGGCTGGAATTTCCACTGTCCCAAAGACCATGCACACATCAGTGACCTTCAAGTGATTCACATCTTCTTGCAGCTCAGCAATGGCAGCTTTTAAAAATCTTATCTCACTAGTGGACCCTAGCTTGTGCTCACACACCGCTATCCTAGCCACTAAGGCTTCAATGGTAGTGTTTAGGGGTGTCACAACATCAGTTAGGGCCGTCTGGATCATTCCTGGAATAGTTGCTTCTAAACAAGCAACCCGACGATCAGCAGAAAGGCCATTTGTCCCATCCAAAGTAGGGAAGCGTGGGTGAGTGGGGGCCTGGAAATAGCAGCAGAGGAACCTGGAGTGTCAGTGGAAGTAGCAGTGGTAATGGATATACCTGAATGTCCAAGAGCTGGAGCGAGCAGAAGTGCTTCTGTAGGTGTAGATCTAGTGGTCGCCACTTCAGTCTGCTTCTTTTCAGCTCGATCCTTAAGATATTCGGCTTCGATCTTTCGAATATTGGTCGAGGGTGTGGGCATCACTTCTACATCCTTCGCGGCATTTAGAGGTACTCGGGCATTTCTGCACAATGCGGTAATTAATATCGGAAAAGAGAGAGTTGTCTGGCTTTGTTTGGCACACATATGGATTTCGGAAGCAATAATCGTTTCCAGATTTATCCTTGTTTTCTCTATGATGCACCCAAGACATGCTGCTTTAGCGAGGCGAAGAATTGATTCATTCTGTGATGGCATAATGGAGCTGTTGATAAACCTGAACCAGTATCTTGCAGCTTACGTTCAGATCTTTCTTTTCGATTGGGATTCCTTCTGCTAGCCATTTTGGAGTATTATTATCTGAGATTAGTGGGACCAACCATTGTTTCATCGCATCCAGCTGCTTCGTCCTGATCAAGTGCTGACAGTGATCATTAATCTTAGTGGAAATACCCAAGGCTATGTTGATAACCTCACTGTCACAAGCTACCTTCCTTCCCCTGACCACTACATAGTCAACTGCTTTGAAAGACGCGACTAGTCTCTTCCGCTGAGGTACCAATGCACTGTATGCACTATAAAACTGTCTGACCTAGCTTGGCATATAAGAACCACGTGGTTTTGTGAAAACTTGAAATTTGTGATATTTTAGGCACTCCATTATCTCAGGATACCTATCGATCACCCCATCTATGGAAAGCCATTTTTCTTTAATGATTGTTCTTAGTCCATCAGACTTTAATCTATTCGATGATCTAGGAGGGGGGCTTGTACTGAAGGTGCAAGTATTATTGCCTGTTCTGGAGCTGGAGGAGTCTGAGCAGTGGATCGAGGATTTCTGATCCGCGATGGGTCATTAAGCTGTTTGGATCGTAGCTCATTCCTCCGTGCCTCTATCAGCTCATCTTCATCTAAACTCATACTCTCACTATCGTATGCTGTTGGGTCATTGGTGTAAAAACCCAAGCTATCAGAACTTGCATCTGATAACTCAACGATTTTGTCCTTGCCCTTGCCTCTTTTACTCGCACTAGAAGGTTTCGAAACATTGCTTTTGGATGCAGCTGCATCATCGTTGATTGTTATCCCTTTTTTCTTGCTTTGAGTTGGCTTGTTGCTTCTTGTAACTTTGGTCTGGCCATGTCTGCAGTCAATAAGGAGTAAGTTAGAAATAAGTAAATCAGTGGTGCCGATCTTTAGTGGCAGACAGATGCGCCAAACTCATCGGCAAATCGCCAAATCTCTTTGGCGAGTCAGGTCGAGCTCGCCTATGATTTTGCCCTAATAGCTTTCACTAGTCGGCAATGAGAAAGTGCGAATCGCCGATTACTATCGGCGATCAAAGGTTATTTCGCTGAAAGTTACAGTGAATGAAGATTCAGGAATGCAGACAGAGGGCGATCAAAGTCACTTTAGGCGAGCCACCTAGTTGTTTGACGAACCCGACCTAGTTCGCTAAACAACATAACGTGCCTTCCTTCAATTTGAATTCAACCTCGCAAATTTCCAAAATACAATTAACAGTTGCAACAGTGAAATTAAATTAAGACCCATGACATTCATTCACCCAAAGCTCAAATCATTTCATGCACAGGCAAAGAGGGATTTAAAAATTGAGATCAATTAGGCATGATTCTCAAATCGAATCTGGAATTTAGACAAGATAGGTTTATCAGAGAGAGGCCTAGTGTAACGACTCGGAAAATGATAGAGTGAAACTAGAGCCTCACATGTGTGTTTGGAGTCGAGGACTTAATGAAATGATTATATTTGAATTTGACCCAAAAAGTTCTTAAAAATGTGCTTCGGAAGTTACCGGAAACTTGTTTAGTGTATATAAAAAGATCCGTTTCGTTTTTCGAAAATCCGACTTCATATTCTTGTTTAGGGGGTCAAATTGAGTGGGAAATGGGTCTAACCCAAATTTTAGAGCAACCGTATCAAAATCCGAAATTTCAAAGTGAAGCCTTTTTCGAGGGTCTACTTTGGAGGGTCATATCTCCTAGCACACAAATTATTTAGGTGGCAAATTATATATCCATGGAAAGCCCTTTGAGTTAGCTACCTAACGCACTTCGTTTCACCTCATTCGGAGTTCGGACGAAGAAGTTATGCCCATTTTCGTAAAATCTGTCCGGCAGAAAAAGGCAAATTCCAGTAGCCGATTTACTGTTCATTTACTGTTCACCCGCCTGATTTTTTCTAAAGTGTTGGACCATTTTTTTTAAAAGGACTTATATTATTTCCTATATACCATAATCCAATTCCCATCCCTAAAAACATTTTCCTCTCTACAACCCTCCATTTAAGAGAGTCAAGAACTTGGAGCTATGGCTTGGTTTGAAGGTGGTGTCTTCATCAATTTTCTTGGGGAATCTTAGAAAAGGTATGGTGACCCTTGATCCTTGATTATCTTTCCTTCAAGGAGTCCATTAAAAAGGGTTTCAAAAGTCTTCAAAGAACAAAACTTCTATTTTCTATTCTAGTTATGGGTTCATGGGTAAAATGTTTTCAAAGTCATTATATTGGTGAATTAAAGTTGTATTTATGATTTTAAGATGATTTTATGTGAAACTTCTCCAAGAACCCATGTTTTCATTAAAAGACTTGAATTTGCTTATGAAGTGGGTTTAATGCCTATGATTTAATGTTGATGAATTGTTGGTATATGGATGAATTGAGGATTTTGGCCTTATGGGCAAATTATGGGTGAATCACCTTGTGGTGATAGAATTGTTGGGAATTGAGTAATGGTTATTATGGCTTTGGAGGATGGTAAGTTGGCTTAATCTCATATTAGGGATAAAATTGTTCTTGCTTGGTTTGATCCACTTATGGTGGAGGTGTTTAATTATGGAATGTATTGTGACCATGGCCTTAAAGGCAAGACATGAGGAGCTAATGTTGAATTAGAATTGTTTACTTGTTTGTTATATTGTGACCATGGCCTTGAAGGCATAGTATAAGAAATTGAAGTGTTATCATGACATTGTATGAATGAGAGTTCAATGAAGATAATGTGATCATGTTATGAATGTAAATGTGTTACTATTGAAAGATTATTTCTCAATTTGACACTCATGAATGTTGATGAAAGAATATGAAGGATTCTTCAATGTAAAGTATACCTTGAATTGGTAGGGCTTATGCATCCTTTTCTTGTATAAATGATTATATTGTTGATTGTTGAATCCTTGGATCGGTAGGCTAATGACACCCTTCCACACATGCTTATAATGAACCTTGGATCGGTAGGCTTATGGCACCCTTCCATTAATGATAAGTAATGAACCTTGGATTCGGTAGGCCTATGGCACCTTTCCATAAAGGTTAATGATGAGACTTGAATCGGTAGGCTTATGGCACCCTTTCAAGAGGAGTTAATGAGCTTTCCTAAATGTACCTTGAATCGGTAGGCTTATGGCACCCTTTCATGTGTTAAATAATGTACCTTGAATCGGTAGGCTTATGGCACCCTTTCATGTGTGATGATGTCAAAGTAATGAACTATTCTATGGGAATGTAGGCTAAGCACCGAGCGGATTTGGTTAGATGGAAACTCCCCCGACAGTTAGGCATGAGTTTCAATGATCGTCTACCTTATCCCATAAACTATGTGCCCGCATAGGAAGCTAGTGGATCCATTAAGCTATATATACCGGTCTTCCTTAGGCAAGTAGACCACCTCTTTTCGGTGTGGGGACTCATGACACCGGATTCCATGACAAGCTCTCATGGTCTATGTCGGTTAAACGCTTACTTCCCATCATGTGAGATTTCATTATGGTTTCTTGACAGGTTCTACAAAGTGTAGGTAGTAGTATGGGATGCTACCTATACATTGCACGAGTAGGCTTGGAGAGGGTCATAGTGAGTTTCTCTAAATCCTAATGACTGTGACATGAATGTACCCTAAATGAGGTTATTAAAGAATGTTGGCTCTTAAATGCTTAATATGTTATGCATGTTATACTTGGGTTATATTACGAGTTATTTCCCTTGTCATGTCTTAATTAATGATATACCTCTTATGTATGAATATTGTGCAAAGGTGAAAGAAAGGAATGATAAGTTACTTTAAGTGACCTAAATGTGGTGCCTTAGTATGGATGGTGGTATGGGACGCCATCCATACATTGCACGAGGTATAGCATAAGGGTTTCTTGAGGTGAAGGTCCAAGGTAAGGGTTTTCATGTTGATATTGTTTAAAGGTGATATTATGACTTACTTGATGTTATGCTTGTCTTATATGTCTTTTATGCTATTGTTCATGATATTTCAAAAAGGTGGCATAATGCATGGTTTCTAACTAAAATGTCCCCTTTTAAGCATGTTTTGCATGGTCATCATACTTAGTACTTAATTGTACTAATTCCATATTTCTCTATTTTCTACAAGTGTAGGTTCCGGAAAGTAAGCGGGTTCTATAGTAAGCTTGGAACTTGAAGTTCTTCCAAGATCTTGTGGTATGTCCTCATATGTCGAGGACAAGTTTCTATTCTAGTTTTATGATAAGGTTCTTGTAATAGACTTCTTTTGATTGTAAAGGGCCGTGTCCCTAGTATGTTTTTACGTTTATGTCTAAGATGGCTAAGAGACTTAGTATTCCGCTTGTGTACTTTTGAATGATGTTTTTAAAAATGACCTTTGAGTCTTATGGGATTTTATTTAAAGAGTTTTTAATTCCGCACTATTTTACATATCTAATGTGATGAATGCTAAGGGCTTGTATTAGACCTCTTCGAGGTCGAGTACGCCGGTTACGACTAGGGGGTGATCCCGGGTCGTGACAAACTTGGTATCAGAGCATAAGGTTTTGGGAAATGGTTCTTAGGTTCAAAGTCTCAAAAGCCACGTCTAGTAGAGTCTTGTTCATCGGTGTGAGTCGCAACACATCTATGAGCGAGAGGCTACAGGATGGTAGAAGTTTCACTTCTTTCATTATTCTTTTAGTCGTGCCATGGAGTTTCTCTCTATAATGTCTTCCCTTGTTCCGTAGGTGTTGGTCATTTGAGTGTAACCTTTGAGGAAGTTTAATGTTGCAAGGATTGAGGGAGAGAGAATGTTGGTTTTGATGCCAACTATGACTTGGTGACTTAGTAGGTGTGAGGTGAAAGATTGTGGTGATGACTTTAGTATGAATGGGATTCCTTTGGTTGTGCGTGTTGTTGGTAGTATCCGGCTTAGTCATGAGGAAGTTTTGTGATGTGTTGAAGGAATTTGTGAAATGTGTGGTGATTTAGAAATGCTAGGTGTAATGAGTATAAAAGCCTAGTGTTGTTTTGATCCGACCTTAGGATGGAAGGAGGTGAATTTGAAGGAACTAGTAAGAGTTTCTCCTAAGTGGGGGATATGTGTGGTTCGATGATAAGGTCTTTAAGTGTGGTTGATGTCTAGGAGTTGGGCTTGAAGGATGTTTTCATTACAAGAGGTTTAGTGAATTAAAGAGTTGGGTAAGAATAGTTTTGGTAAGATTGATGGTATGTTGAGTAGTGAAGTGTTGATATCCTTACCTACTTCTTTATGTGCTTACTCAAGCCTTAAACAAAGAGTTCCTAGAAGTTTGGTTCATGTTTTGGAGTCTTATGTGAAAAGGAGTTTTTCCATGGTCTCCTTATGTCATGCATGTTTTAAATGAATTCTTATTAAATGAGAAAATGAGTTTTCATAAATTTATGTTCCTCATGTTGATGTGCATCTATAATGATTTGCCTAAATGTTGCATGAGTTGACTTATGAGCATGTTTAAAAGTGTTTTGATGATGTTGCCTAAAGTGCTTCTATGAGAATGTTGCATAATGTGCATTTAGCATAAGTTGTCTATTTGCTTTATGAGATGATAATGTGAGCATGCTTACTTGAGTTTTGGAGAAGGTTGCATGATGTGCTTTAATGAGAAAATTGCATATTGTGTCCTTTGATGTTATGATGTGCATGAGATGATTTGGAGAAGGAAGTTCATCCAATGAAATGAGAAATGGTAAAGCTTGATGCATAAGGAATTGGTAGATGTATTCCTAATTTCTTGAATTGCATGAAGTTGTTTGAGCCTCATTGATGTGGAGTTGATGTTTCCTCCGATATTTATGTACTTGTATTGATGTTGTATGCATGTTGATGGGCTGTATACTTGAGTGGTTACCCCTTATGTGTTTAAAGTGTCATTCGAGGACGAATGTTCCTAAGTGGGGGATAATGTAACGACTCGGAAAATGATAGAGTGAAACTAGAGCCTCACATGTGTGTTTGGAGTCGAGAACTTAATGAAATGATTATATTTGAATTTGACCCAAAAAGTTCTTAAAAATGTGCTTCGGAAGTTACCGGAAACTTGTTTAGTGTATATAAAAAGATCCGTTTCGTTTTTCGAAAATCCGACTTCATATTCTTGTTTAGGGGGTCAAATTGAGTGGGAAATGGGTCTAACCCAAATTTTAGAGCAACCGTATCAAAATCCGAAATTTCAAAGTGAAGCCTTTTTCGAGGGTCTACTTTGGAGGGTCATATCTCCTAGCACACAAATTATTTAGGTGGCAAATTATATATCCATGGAAAGCCCTTTGAGTTAGCTACCTAACGCACTTCGTTTCACCTCATTCGGAGTTCGGACGAAGAAGTTATGCCCATTTTCGTAAAATCTGTCCGGCAGAAAAAGGCAAATTCCAGTAGCCGATTTACTGTTCATTTACTGTTCACCCGCCTGATTTTTTCTAAAGTGTTGGACCATTTTTTTTAAAAGGACTTATATTATTTCCTATATACCATAATCCAATTCCCATCCCTAAAAACATTTTCCTCTCTACAACCCTCCATTTAAGAGAGTCAAGAACTTGGAGCTATGGCTTGGTTTGAAGGTGGTGTCTTCATCAATTTTCTTGGGGAATCTTAGAAAAGGTATGGTGACCCTTGATCCTTGATTATCTTTCCTTCAAGGAGTCCATTAAAAAGGGTTTCAAAAGTCTTCAAAGAACAAAACTTCTATTTTCTATTCTAGTTATGGGTTCATGGGTAAAATGTTTTCAAAGTCATTATATTGGTGAATTAAAGTTGTATTTATGATTTTAAGATGATTTTATGTGAAACTTCTCCAAGAACCCATGTTTTCATTAAAAGACTTGAATTTGCTTATGAAGTGGGTTTAATGCCTATGATTTAATGTTGATGAATTGTTGGTATATGGATGAATTGAGGATTTTGGCCTTATGGGCAAATTATGGGTGAATCACCTTGTGGTGATAGAATTGTTGGGAATTGAGTAATGGTTATTATGGCTTTGGAGGATGGTAAGTTGGCTTAATCTCATATTAGGGATAAAATTGTTCTTGCTTGGTTTGATCCACTTATGGTGGAGGTGTTTAATTATGGAATGTATTGTGACCATGGCCTTAAAGGCAAGACATGAGGAGCTAATGTTGAATTAGAATTGTTTACTTGTTTGTTATATTGTGACCATGGCCTTGAAGGCATAGTATAAGAAATTGAAGTGTTATCATGACATTGTATGAATGAGAGTTCAATGAAGATAATGTGATCATGTTATGAATGTAAATGTGTTACTATTGAAAGATTATTTCTCAATTTGACACTCATGAATGTTGATGAAAGAATATGAAGGATTCTTCAATGTAAAGTATACCTTGAATTGGTAGGGCTTATGCATCCTTTTCTTGTATAAATGATTATATTGTTGATTGTTGAATCCTTGGATCGGTAGGCTAATGACACCCTTCCACACATGCTTATAATGAACCTTGGATCGGTAGGCTTATGGCACCCTTCCATTAATGATAAGTAATGAACCTTGGATTCGGTAGGCCTATGGCACCTTTCCATAAAGGTTAATGATGAGACTTGAATCGGTAGGCTTATGGCACCCTTTCAAGAGGAGTTAATGAGCTTTCCTAAATGTACCTTGAATCGGTAGGCTTATGGCACCCTTTCATGTGTTAAATAATGTATCTTGAATCGGTAGGCTTATGGCACCCTTTCATGTGTGATGATGTCAAAGTAATGAACTATTCTATGGGAATGTAGGCTAAGCACCGAGCGGATTTGGTTAGATGGAAACTCCCCCGACAGTTAGGCATGAGTTTCAATGATCGTCTACCTTATCCCATAAACTATGTGCCCGCATAGGAAGCTAGTGGATCCATTAAGCTATATATACCGGTCTTCCTTAGGCAAGTAGACCACCTCTTTTCGGTGTGGGGACTCATGACACCGGATTCCATGACAAGCTCTCATGGTCTATGTCGGTTAAACGCTTACTTCCCATCATGTGAGATTTCATTATGGTTTCTTGACAGGTTCTACAAAGTGTAGGTAGTAGTATGGGATGCTACCTATACATTGCACGAGTAGGCTTGGAGAGGGTCATAGTGAGTTTCTCTAAATCCTAATGACTGTGACATGAATGTACCCTAAATGAGGTTATTAAAGAATGTTGGCTCTTAAATGCTTAATATGTTATGCATGTTATACTTGGGTTATATTACGAGTTATTTCCCTTGTCATGTCTTAATTAATGATATACCTCTTATGTATGAATATTGTGCAAAGGTGAAAGAAAGGAATGATAAGTTACTTTAAGTGACCTAAATGTGGTGCCTTAGTATGGATGGTGGTATGGGACGCCATCCATACATTGCACGAGGTATAGCATAAGGGTTTCTTGAGGTGAAGGTCCAAGGTAAGGGTTTTCATGTTGATATTGTTTAAAGGTGATATTATGACTTACTTGATGTTATGCTTGTCTTATATGTCTTTTATGCTATTGTTCATGATATTTCAAAAAGGTGGCATAATGCATGGTTTCTAACTAAAATGTCCCTTTTTAAGCATGTTTTGCATGGTCATCATACTTAGTACTTAATTGTACTAATTCCATATTTCTCTATTTTCTACAAGTGTAGGTTCCGGAAAGTAAGCGGGTTCTATAGTAAGCTTGGAACTTGAAGTTCTTCCAAGATCTTGTGGTATGTCCTCATATGTCGAGGACAAGTTTCTATTCTAGTTTTATGATAAGGTTCTTGTAATAGACTTCTTTTGATTGTAAAGGGCCGTGTCCCTAGTATGTTTTTACGTTTATGTCTAAGATGGCTAAGAGACTTAGTATTCCGCTTGTGTACTTTTGAATGATGTTTTTAAAAATGACCTTTGAGTCTTATGGGATTTTATTTAAAGAGTTTTTAATTCCGCACTATTTTACATATCTAATGTGATGAATGCTAAGGGCTTGTATTAGACCTCTTCGAGGTCGAGTACGCCGGTTACGACTAGGGGGTGATCCCGGGTCGTGACACCTAGCACATGTCAACCCAACCAATTTTAATTTAATAAGAGAACAAAATTTTAGTAGTTTTGGGAGTTGGGAGAAACCAACCTTTTATGCTGCTTGAACTATGTTGAAATGCCAGGAAGCAATGTAATCCCACGCCTTAAAACTAATCGACGACTAAAATACCAGGAGTGTAGAGATAATGAAAATTACTTACTAGGTGCGGTTTTTCGACTGTGGAAATTGAGTAGAAAATGAACATTTTTCCATTTTTTGAAACTATTGGTCTTTAAAAACTTTCTAGTTGTTGCTCATTCGGCGATATTAGTTTGTACCGCTGAATGATTCAGCGTTACATCAAGCGATTGCTCTCGCCGCCTATTGTTACAGACTGTAGATTGGATCTTGAGTCTGCCGGTGATCTAGATCGAAGTCGCCGAATAGTTCGGCTACTCGCCGAATGGGACTATCAATTACCAATCCATATTTTTCATTCATTCTCCATGTTTTCTCCTTGCTAAATTAATACACCATTATTTTTAGAATAAAACTAAAGCTTGTAAAGGTTTTGGGTTGCCTCCCAAACAACGCCTTAGTTAATGTCGTGGCACGACGCAAGTTGATGCTCAAACCAGCTTTTTGGTGTTACACCTAGTGTAGCTAGGTGATCCCGCTTGCTCATACGGATGAAGCTGAGGTAGTGCAAGATTCAAGAGAGTTTCGATTAGCTTAATAGACCTAGAATGAAAGCCACTCATCTGATTTAGCGTTTCGACATTTTCTCTAATTTCCTCTAGTACTTTGTCTTGCTCATTCAGCTTTTGGAGGATGGTTAACAACGTTGATATGTCTGTTTTCAATGTCCATGCATCTTTCCTGATCCGTAGATGATGGGTGCTTGCTCTTTCCTTTGGACATCACTTCTAGTTCTTCGACCTTTTGGGTCAAGCTATTCATTTGACCTAACAAAATGGTCAATTGCTGGTCCTTCTCTCCATCCTTGTTGGTTTTAGCTGCAAGGTCAAGGAATTTGGATGCGGTCTCATAAGGGTATTTCTCATGTCCACTTGGCATGAGTTGGTTCATTATTTCTCTATTTCCGGAACTTAGACCCCTGTAGAAGCATTCCAGTAGGACTAAATCGGGCATTTCATGAGTTGGGCATTGTATCAATAGTGTTTTAAACCGCAACCATGACTCATGAAAGGGTTCTCCTTTGAGATGCTTGAAATTTAGGATGTGATCCTTGAGCCTCATCACCTCTGCTGGAAGAGGCTCTATTGGTCCACCTTCTCCATCATGTATACTCATTGTCCTGCCTCAACACACAAACAACTAAACAAAACTAAAAATTAGGTGAGTAAACTACTACTAACAAGAACAACAATTCTATTAGACTAAAAATTCTCACATAACACCAATCCCCGGCAGCGGCGCCATTTTGATTCTTATCGTGACCAACGACACTATCCTACGATATGAGCGTCTACGATTGTCAATAATATAGTAACCCAACCGAAAGTTGGGGTCGTGTCCCAAGGGAGCGGTTTTGAGAATAATAACCAATTAGAATTTCATTCAAGTTAGTCGTAGTTAAAGACATTTGCGATAAAAGACATTGTAAATGCAAAAGAGGTGACACAAAAGTGTCAAATATCAAAAGGGTTTTTTTTGTAACAAGCACTAAAACAACAAAATAAACAAGAAAATCAAGTATGGGGAAATGTTCTTGGGATGTGACCGCAGTACAAGTAGAGATAAATTGTTGGGTACATGTTTTCGATCAAAGATTTGCAAAATAATAGTGACTAGGCTAAGCTTTAAATGGAAATAAGTTCCCTCTCGGGCAACTTATCCCATTTCAAATGCGTTCCTCTTGGACACCCATTTGCCACATGAAGACCAGCCTACGCCTTACCCCACTCACTCTCTCGAGCTGAGTGTTAGGATATGGGACTAGGGCTCACCCTCTCAGGTTGAACCTCATGTCGACCCTCTCCTTAGGCCATTAGTCTAGTGGTTTTGGTTTCGCGACCTCCCTCTCGGGTAAGCTAAAAACACATGAGTGACTTTGTATTTGCAACTACAAACCCTTTAGATTAAACCACAACCACTAGGTGAAATCACCATTAAAATACATCTAACCTATCAGCAAGCAAGACCCAACAAGAATATCAACCCATATTTGCTAAATCACACTCCAAGAATGGGGTTTTTTAGCCATACATCAAGACATAAGAAATTATACCTAACATGATAATGAAATCAACTGGGTATAAGAAGTTAAACTTTGAATTAAGCAAAGGAAAGTGAATAGAGAAGACCCACTTCCAACTTGGGGAAGAAGAACTCATTTCTTCAAGTCTCCACAAAACCCTCTCTAAACTTGAGAGAAAAATATTAGCTAGAATGTGTTCTGAAGTAAAAAATTAATAATAATATTATGTTCTTCATATCTCTAATTCTAAATAGTATTTATAGTTTTCACAGATTGTGCTGTGGAGGATTGTTCGACGACATTAGTCGAGATCACCGATGAACTCGGCGATCCGCCTTTTGGTCAGCTCATCATCTTCAGTGTCTTGCCTTTTGCATCCTCGCATTTTGGATCATTGGGCGGTACAGTACTGCTTCGCGGAACTGATCGGCGACCCGCTGACTGCTCCTTTCCTCGCCTTTTGATCCACTTCCTTCAAGGCTTCGCGTACTGGAACGAAGGGTGGCTTATGTCATTTCGGTGACTCGCCAAGTTAAACTCGGCGATCCGCAGGATTCCATTTGTTGTTCATTTCAACCCTATTTGCTCCGTTTTGCGCCTAAGTGTCCATGCTTCCACTAAAACTTCAAATACCTTAAGCTTCCGCATTTTAATCATGTATTGAGGTAAAACAAGCATTCAAGGACACTATTTACATTAAAATAAAGCCCTAAATGAGTCCAATTGTGGACTCATCAGTGCGTCTCCTAATGACTTGGGTGATGACTCCCAGACCGCCCAAAGTTACAGGGTGTTGGCAAGAGCAGGATCCATCGCCAAACCCTTCGGCATGTCGCCCAATGACTTGGGCATCACTCTTAGACCGCCCAAAGTTATAGGGTGTTGGAAAGAGCAGGATCCATCGCCTAACCCTTCGGTGCGTTGCCCAATGACTTGGGCGATGACCCTAGGTCGCCTAATGTTCCAGGATGTAGCTAGAGGTGGAGTCCACGCAAGAAGCATCGTCGAACAGTCGGTGCATCGCCCAACTCACTTGGCGAGCCCGACTTGGCTCGCCCTTTATCCTTTCAGGCCACTTTTTGGCCTTGTTCACCTAAAACTATAAATAGGCCTTTAGGGGTTCATTTTAGGTTAGATTATTTTGAATGTTGAAAACTAAAAACTCATGTTTGATTGTTGAGAACTTGGTTAAGCTTTTGTTAGAAACGTTGGTTGCTTGGGATATCGATTCCCTTGAGGTCTTCTGAAACGACCCCAAAAATGCCCGAAAATGTGCTTCGGAAACACCTATAATTGTAATTTCCATATATCTCAAAATCCGTGCATGATTTCGGAAATTCGACTTCATATTCTTATTCAGGGGGTAAAATTGAGTGGGAAATGGGTCTAACCCGAATTTTAGAACAACCGTATCAAATTTCGAAAATCGCAAAAAATGCGATTTTCAGGGTCAACTTTAAAGGGGCATATCTCTTAGCACACAAGGAACTGGAAGGGCCGCTACCTATTAAATTAAAGCCCTTCGAGTTAGATTTCCAATGCAATTGGTTTCACCTCATTCCGAGTTAGGATGAAGGAGTTATGATCATTTTCGTAAAATCTGTCGGAGCAGAATTTCAATTTCCAGTAGCTAAAGTTACTGTAGCGGCTGGACGTTTTTCTTTTATAAAAAAGAGGATTGTCCCATACTTAGTTATATTTCTTTCTAGCTTCAAAACACTCAAAAACACTCTCTAATCCCACTCCAAAATTCCACTAAGACCTTCAACCAAATTCAAACATCTTAAGTTCTAATTCCGGATTCAAGACTCAATCTCAAGCATCAATTCTCCATTCCAATCCTCATCAAGGATTCTCCAAAGTTGAGGTATGTGGGTTGATTGTGGAAACCTTCCTTTCCACAAGTCCAACCATTTATCCTCTATTTTATTTTAAGTTTATGGGTCCTTATGATCATTTATGAACTCTTGAATTATGGAATTACTACTACACATTCTATTATGGTCTATTTTTGCATATTATCATGAAATGGAATTATTATGTGATGTTTATGGTTTTCATGCTTCCATGATCAAATTATGAAGGTTGATATATATATGTATGTTGTTGGTGGGTTGATTTATATGCATTTCGAAATTGGTTGGACTTAGTACTCTTGAAAGACATAATTTCATCTACATGAACAATAGCCCACCATGTGTTTGATAAAATGCCATTGATAGAATTCTTAGGAAATGGAATGTCCAATGTACATCCTATGAGTCGGATGATTATATAATTATTGAAATGATGATGAAAGGGATACATGTATATGATTTTCTCTATATAAGTGTTGTGAGTCGACCAAGCCTAGCTCGGGGGGTTGTAGGCCCGGGTAACCGTATCAAGGGGTTGGTACCTTGGTTGCCTAGTACGGGGGGTAGTAGGCCCGTATAACCACATCGAGGGGTTTGTACCTTGGTCCCTAGCTCGGGGGGTGGTAGGCCCGGGTAACCACATTGAGGGGTTTGTACCTCTTTCGCCTCTCCAAGGGGGTGGTAGGCCTTGAAAATACTATATTGATGGTCACTCACCACACATGTACTACGTCCCACTAAATATGATTTTTATGTAAGCGTCATTATATATATCATTTCATTTATGTGCTATCTATCGGGTATGATTATGCATTTTTCCTATGATGTCCATCTATTGTGGCATTGCATTGCATCCCATATACTTAGTACATTCAAACGTACTAACGCATACTCTATGCCTACATGATGTCACCATGTAGGGACCGGAGCACCGCTTGACCATCCTCCTCCGCGTGGCTAATATGATTTCCTATCAAGGTTATTGGTGAGTCCTCCCTTCCGGGGACGTTGCTCATGATCTTTTGCTATGTATAAGACTTTTCTTTTTAGTTATGTTTTGACTATGAGGGTGAGCCCGGTAGTTTGTCTTGGCCCCCGCTAAGTACTCATGTTTAGAGGTGGTGTTGGACAAGTTGTGTATTATGCTTGAGCTTGACTCATCTATGGTATTTATGTATCACTTCTTCTTTTTTTTTTTCTTGCTCCCTTAGTCCCGATTTCCCCCTTTGATTATGCTTATCGCTTATGGTCATTTTAATTGCTTCCGCGACCAAGGATGTGTAATGATATGCTATGAGGCTTGTTTGGGGTTCCTTCAGGTTCCCCATTCGCCGGTCACGTCTAGGCCCTAGGCTTGGGTCGTGACATCTTCGTAAGAGTTAGGTGCTTATTGTAGGATTAACGAATTGAGGTCATTTGGTTTAATATACCCTTTGGTTACTTTTTGTTTCCTCTTTTTGTGTCTATCTATTTATCTTTAATTTCCATATTTGATTTCCGCATATTATCATCATTTCGCTTGTGAGAATTGTATCATTTGGTATTATAGCTTGGATTAGATTCGTTCCTACGATTCTAGTCTTGGGTTTGTTACAAAAAAAATCTGTCAAATTCCATTTTGTGAAAATTCTGAAATGGGTCTTGTTGATTTGAGTCTTCTTTAGAGTTTCCAAGGTTAGATTAGTGTTCCCTAACCTATTTCAAGTCTAGGGTTGAGATTTGAAATGGTTTGGTTCACTATTGAAGAAACCACCATTGAAGATTGAAGAGGCTTTGAAGAAGACAAGTGGGTTTTGAAATCTTGAAGATTTGGCAAGGAATTGAGTGCTAAAAAGTATTGGGGTTTGTTCCTTATATCTAGGAGAGCTTGTATCTCAAATTTTGTGAAATTCTGAGCTAAAATTTGAAGGGTTTTATTTTGGGTCTTCATAGTTGTTCTTGAAGTTCTTGAAGAATATTCAAATTTTCAAGGAAGGAATCTTCAAAAGAGAAAGAGTTTGATCCAAAAAGGAAGAAAGAGAAAGTGTAAAGGTGTTTGTAAAAGGGGAATTTACCTAAAAGGGTAAATACTAAAGGACAAAGGAAGTGGGGACCACAACAGGTTAATTTTTGGAATTGTACAAGTGCAACCTGAGGAATTTGGACGAATCCCGACTTGGATCACCCATTCCACTCGGCACCTCGCCCTTTGGGTAGCTAGGTCGCCGAGTTGGACCTCATTTTGATGAAGATACTGGAAATTTCGGTGAGCTAAGCCCTGGTCGCCAAACTTCCACCCAGATCGCCGAGTTTCCTTGTCCGTTTGTAGAGTTTGGCGAGTCAATCTTCAAGTTGGCGAGTTGAACTTCATATTAAGCGAAGAAAACAGTGCATTTGGCGATCGTAAGCTCATCTTATGACCCTTTCTTTTCAGGTCCTAATTCTAGTTTCTTTTCTTTTTTTCCTAGTTCATTGTCAAGAACCCTAATCTAATTTTCAACTCGTAACTACTCTGCTTGTTGACTATTGGTTATTGAATTCACTTCTTTGTTAGTGCCTTTTCTTTGTGTGCTTTTATTCATTTTTACTTCGTATTTAACTTCTTGATTCAAGTCCATTTGCTTTAATCGAGTCATCCGTTCTTCTTCAAATAAAAATCTATTCTGACCAAGAGTAGATGTAACACCCCAGAAATTCTATGACTTAAGTTAGAGCCTCACCTTATGAATGATGACTTAAAAATAGTTAAAATGATGTTTATAAACCTAAACTAATGTAATTGACTTGGTTCGGAAGAGTAAAAATCTAAACGTCAAGAAACGACCACGACGTTCGGAAACTAGAGAAGAATGTGTTCCAGTGTGTCCTTAGGTTTTGGGCAGGTTTGGGAGTGTCGTATGATGGTATAATCTGGTGAAAAGGTTTAAAATAGGTAAATATATGTTCCTAGGGTCAAAACGTTCGAATACGACTCCCCGGGGCCACCCTAAGGGGACCCGAGGAGGACCCCAACCTTAGCCAAGCAAGCTGCCAAGGCAGCTTGCAGATTGCACTTTGAGGGAATAGCTGCGCGTCGCGCACTTGCTCCCCCAAGGAGAAAAAAGTTAGTTAGTGACACGATCGTGTCGCAGACTCTACTGTCTAGAAATTTAATTCCAAATATCTTCAGTGAAAAGCTCCGCGTCGCGGACTTGTCCCACGACGAAATTGCAGAAATTTAGAAATCTATTTTTAGTTCATTAAAGAGTCCATTTAAGTGAGGGGTATTTCGGGTACTTTAGGGGAAGTGTATATAATGATTTTTAAGTCAATTTACCTCACTTTTATCACTGAAACACAAAAACCCAAAGATCTAAACCTAAAGTTCCTCCTCTCTACTCTCTCTCTTCTCAAGAAGTCCATTGAAGAAGATTGGAACTTCAAGAAGAAGACCAGCTCTCCTAGGTTTCAACTTGGATTTTCGTGGTTAATTCGTTACTAAGGTACGGTTGCTTATCACTCTTGGGATTCCTTTCCCCAAGAGGCCCCTTCAAGATGAATTTCAAAATCTCCAATTTATAGGTTTCAATCCAAAAACGTGGGTCTTCTTTCTAAAGTGAAATTGATGTTATAAACTGACTTTGATTGATGTTATATGAACAATTATGGATGAATTTATGTTGTATTGGTGGTTTCCTGAAGAATTCCTCATGAGACCCATGTTTCTCCTTCTTTTCCTAATTCTAACCCTAGTTTGTGTTGGATATTGATTGAAGGCTATGAATTGAATGCGATGTTATGTAATTCATGTTTGTATGATGATTCTACCCTAGGTTATGTATAATTTCTATGAAATTAGGGTTGAGTCTTTGAATGAAGCCTTGAAGGTTATGAAGGGAATATGTCAATTACTTATATTGATGTTGATTATGTTATTACTTCATGAATTACCTTGTATTATGTATTGGTTATGAATTTCTTGGTAATTGAAGTATGGATGTCCCATGAAGGGCAAGAAGGTATGAAGGTTGGCTCTTCTTTGAACTCAAGTATGAAAGGTGAATTACTTAGATTGTAATGATGCTATACCTAATGTGTTATTGTGGTGTTGATGACCTAGTTTCCTCATCCTTAATCCTCTACACTTGAATTAGCTATGAATTATGTATGTATGTATATTATGGTATGATTGCTATATGATTGAAAGGTAGTTCTCATGATTGTAGTGTAATGTAAAGTGAAAGGTTTACTCACTTGATAAGTGTCTCTAAAGTGAAAGGATTGTTACTCACTTATGAACATATATGAGCTATTATGGTAAGATGTCTACATAAGGGTCTATTAAAGGCTAATGTGAACTTATGTGATGACTAAAGATGATTACAAAAGGGAATTAGATGCTTAGCACCGAAAGGGCATGTAAATGAGATGGGGGTCTCACGTTTAGTATTTCTGGCTCCCCACATGGGTTTCCTCACGTTTAGCAAGTCCGAATTACCTACAGTATGTGTTGTCTTATGAGATGGAAACCCCCACGTTTAGTAAGTTAGGGTTTCTAGAATCAATCTCCTTGACCCTTAACTATGTGCGAACATAGGACTCTAGCTTAGTGGATCCACCTAGATAGCTATGTACGAATGGTTACACCTTAGGCAAGTGTTAACCCTCTCTTTTCGATGTCGGAGTAGAACACCGAATTCCACGTAGCTCTCATGGTCTATGTCGATTATTGCAATATTTCCCTAATGTAAAAGTAAATGAAGGTATGAAAGGTGTGAACTCTTACTAGGGATTTCTTAAGGGTTTCTACATAGTGTAAGGGAGGGTATGTGACTTCTCTTGCACATTGCACTTGTGGGATCCTAAGAGATGGTTGTAGTAGTGTTCTCTTATGATTATGATTATTATGACTTATGTATGTTGAAGCTATGTTATGTATGATCATTATGAATGTGTTAAGTTATGATGAAATATGATCTTATGAATGTACGCATGAAGTAGGTTGCTTAATGTGATACTTGGCTTTGAATAGGGTTATGGGGTTCTATTCTTTGCATTGCGTTAGTATTGCTTAGGTTGTCTACATGTTGGGATGATATTATGTTGGTTTGGACTATGATACTTAATTTGTGTGCATATTGGATTTACTTGGCAAAAAGCATGTTTTGAATAAAATGTCCTTTTATGTATGTTTCAATGATTTTTATGCATAGTAGCCATACTTAGTACGTGTGTTGTACTAACCCATATTTTCTCCTTTTTCCCAAACATTTAGGTTCGGGCCATTGAGGATTCAAGCTTACTTCTCAAGACACTTGGAGTTGCTTCCCCAAGTTGGTGAGTCCTCAAGTCCGAGGACAAGATCCTATGATCTAGCTTCTATGTTTAGTTCTTTGCTTATGTTGAAAGACATTGTTGTACTTCCTATTTGCAAGACTTCTTATTGATGTAAGGGCAAAGTCCCATTTTTGATACTTCTATGTCTAGATGGTGCATTGTGACGAAGTTAGATTATATTTTTCATATATGAAGTGAAGTTGAACTTCCAAAGTAAAAGTTTTAAATTTTCCATGATTTTATTCTATGATACATGTTATGACGAATGCTAAGGGCTTGTATAAGACCTCTTTGAGGTCAAATACGCCGGTAACGACTAGGGGTTGCTCTCGGGTCATTACAAACTTGGTATCAGAGCATAAGGTTGAGAATAATGTAGGATTCATGTCACAAGATACAACGTCGAGTAGAGTCTTGTTCATGGGTGTGAAGCGCGCCACACTTATGAATGAGAGGCTATGAGATGCTTAGGAACTTTCACTCTTTTGTTATTCCATAGTCGTGCCTAATAGTCTTAACTCTATTTAGTCCTTTTCTTCTAATCCTCCTCTTGTGCTTATAGGCAATGAATACAAGAAGGAACAACGCAAGGAGGGCGGTGAGGAGAATGTGAATGAGGCGGTTCCCCCTCAAGCTCCTCAAAACCCTCAAGTTTCTATTGAAGAAGGGGCTATGTCTAATGTTGAGATAAGGTCGACTATGCATAATTTGACTCAAGTGTTGGCCACTCAAGTTGCAAGGGATGCTAGGGTGCAAGTGAACCCCAATGCTAGCACTACCGCTTCTAGGATAAGGGATTTCACAAGGATGAATCCCCCTACTTTCTTTGGCTCCAAGGTGGAAGAAGATCCACAAGGATTCATTGATGAAGTGTTTAAGGTTCTAGAGGCTATGGGTGTGTCTTCTCAAGAAAAGGCGGAGTTACCCGCCTATCAACTCATAGATGTGGCACAAGTGTGGTATGAACAATGGAAGGAGGGGAGACCTATTAGAGAGGGTCCGATAAGTTGGGCTACATTCAAGATGGCTTTTCTTGATAGGTTTTTCCCCTTGGAACTAAGGGAGAGGAAAATGCAAGAATTCATCAACCTCTGTCAAGGGGGTATGAGTGTGAAGGAGTATGGCCTCAAGTTCACTCAATTGTCCAAGCATGCTCCTACTTTGGTGTCGGACTCTAGAGCTACAATGAACAAATTTGTTATGGGTGTATCCAATCTTGTGGTGAATGAATGTAGCGTCAGCTATTCTAATCCCAAGCATGGACATTTCTCCTCTTATGGTTCATGCCGAGCAAAATTGAGGAGCAAAAGATTAAGCAAGTTGGTAGAGAATTGAAGAGGTCAAGGACCGATGATGGAAATTCTTCTAAGGTTAGGTTTGAAATCCAAGATAAGCCAAAGTTCAAAAAGAGGTTTTCCAACCAAGGTCCTCCTAACACTCCAATGGTCAACAAAGGTAAAATGTCTACCCCCAAGCCTCAAGAAGCAAGAGGTGGTGGTCCTTATGTTGAGAAGCCTATTTGCACAAAGTGTGGTCGAAAACATGAAGGCAAGTGCCTAGTTGGCACGGGTAATTGCTATGGTTGTGGTAAGAGCGGCCACATGAGAAGGGACTGCCCTATGCTAAAGGCTCAAGGAAGGGAAAATGATCAAGCACAAGCAAGTGGCCCAAATTCCGATGCTCGTAAGAAGAATCGCTTCTATGCTCTCCAATCCCGAAGTGATCAAGAGAGCTCTCCGGATGTTGTGACCGATATGTTGCAAGTATTTTCAATAAATGTTTATGCATTGTTGTATCTCGGTGCCAATTTGTCTTTTGTAACCTCTTTAGTGGCTATAAAGTTTGATATGCTTCCCGATGTCTTAGATAAACCCTTTTCAGTTTCTACCCGGTGGGTGATTCCATAGTTGCTAAAAGAGTTTATAAGGGTTGTCCCATATCATTGACTAATAGAGTCACTTTGGTTGATTTGGTGGAACTTGATATGTTAGACTTTGATGTTATATTGGGGATGGCTTGGCTTCATGCTTGTTTTACGTCCATAGATTGTAGGACCCGAATTGTGAAGTTTCAATTTCCTAATGAACCCATTTTAGAATGGAAGGGAGGAAATTCCGTTCCTAGGGCAAGGATCATTTCATGTTTAAAAGCTTGTAAGTTGATTTCTAAGGGTTGTCTCTATCATATTGTGAGCGTCAAGGATCTTGAGTCCGCGATTCCTCCTTTGGAGTCGGTTCCCATAGTGAAGGATTTTCCGAAAGTCATTCCCGATGACTTACCCTGGATTCCTCCCGAACGGGAAATAGATTTTGGCATAGATTTATTGCCGGATACACAACCAATTTCAATCCCTCCTTACCGGATGGCCCCGTCGGAGTTGAAAGAATTAAAAGCTCAACTCAAAGATTTGTTGGATAAGGGTTTCATCCAACCTAGTATATCTCCTTGGGGTGCACCGGTGTTATTTGTGAAGAAGAAGGATGGATCTCTTCGTATGTGTATTGATTACCGACAGTTAAATAAGGTGACCATTAAGAACAAGTATCTACTCCCTAGGATTGATGACTTATTTGATCAACTTTAAGGAGTGAGTTACTTTTCAAAAATTGATTTGAGGTCGGGTTATCACCAACTTAGGGTGAGAGGTGTTGATGTTCCGAAAATAGCCTTCCGAACAAGATTTGGTCATTTTGAGTTCTTAGTGATGTCCTTCGGTCTTACAAACTCCCTGGCAGCTTTCATGTACCTTATGAATCGTGTGTTTAGAAATTTTCTAGACTCATTTGTTATTGTCTTTATCGATGACATCTTGATATACTCTAAAAGTCAGGATGATCACATGAATCATTTGAGGATAGTATTGCAAGCCCTCAAAGATCACTAACTCTATGCTAAGTTTAGCAAGTGCGAGTTTTGGCTAAGATCAGTTGCTTTCCTTGGTCACATTGTTTCTAGTGAGGGTATAGAAGTTGATCCAAAGAAAACCGATGCGGTCAAAAGTTGGCCTAGACCTTTGAATCCTTCCGACATCCGAAGCTTTTTGGGTTTGGCCGGTTACTACTGGAGGTTTGTTGAGGGATTTTCATCTATTACATCTCCATTAACGGCCTTAACTCAAAAGAAGTCCAAGTTCGAATGGTCGGAATCTTGTGAAAAGAACTTCCAATTGTTGAAAGATAAGCTCACCTCCGCTCTGATTTTGAACTTATCGAAGGGCACCGAAGGATTTGTAGTATATTGTGATGCTTCCCGAGTGAGTTTGGGTTGTGTCCTTATGCAGTATGGTAAGGTTATAGCTTATGCCTCGAGACAACTCAAGGTGCATGAGAAGAATTATCCAACTCATGACCTTGAGCTAGCGGCCGTAGTCTTTGCTTTAGAGATTTGGAGACACTATCTCTATGGGGTACATGTGGATGTGTTTACCGACCACAAGAGTATTCAATATGTTTTTAGCCAAAAAGAATTGAATCTCCGACAAAGGAGGTGGTTGGAACTCTTAAAATATTATGATATGAGTGTCCTTTACCACCCCGGAAAAGCAAATGTGGTTGCGGATGCTTTGAGTCGTATATCTATGGGTAGTGTGTCACATATGGAAACAGAGAAAAGAGAGTTTGCCCGTGATGTACATAGGTTAGCCCGGTTGGGTGTTCGACTTGAATATTCCCCAAAAGGAGGTGTCATGGCCCGTCATAATTCCGAGTCATCGGTTGTTGTTGATGTGAAGTTTAAGCAACATCTTGATCCTATTTTGATGGAACGAAAAAAGTCGGTTCTCAACAAAGCAATAGAAACTTTCTCTCAAGGAGAAGATGGGGTTCTTAGGCACCAAGGAATATTATGTGTGCCGGATGTGGAGGGCCTAAGAGAGACAATCTTAGGGAAGGCCCATGGGTCCCGATACTCCATCCATCCAGGAGCCACCAAAATGTATCGTGACTTACGTGAGATTTATTGGTGGAACGGAATGAAAAGAGACAAAGCAGATTTTGTGGCTAGGTGCTCAAATTGCCAACAAGTCAAAGTCGAGCACCAAGGACCGGGAGGTCTAACTCAAGATATTGATACCCCCACTTAGAAGTGGGAAGAGATCAATATGGACTTCGTGGTAGGTTTGCCTCGAACCCATAGGCAACATGATTCCATTTGGGTCATTGTGGATAGATTGACTAAATCAGCCCATTTCCTTCCTGTCAAGGTTTCTTATTCGGCGGAAGATTATGCTAAGTTGTACATTAAGGAGATTGTGAAATTGCATGGGACCCCATTGTCGATTATTTTGGATAGAGGTGCCCAATTTACTTCCCATTTTTGGAGGTCTTTCCAAAGTGGGCTTGGTACTCAAGTGAAACTTAGTACCGCATTTCACCCTTAAACGGATGGTCAAGCGGAACGCACCATCCAAACCCTAGAGGAAATGTTGAGAGCGTGTGTTATTGACTTCAAAGGTAATTGGGATGACCACCTACCTTTAATAGAATTTTCCTACAACAATAGCTACCACTCGAGAATTTTACTAACGCTAACGTTGTTTGTTGTTTTTGTGAGTTGTCATTTTATAGGTACAAAGGAGTTATAAGAAAGCATGTCCTCGATAGCCTCAGACCCATGTGACTATGATATGGGATATTATGATTGAGATGATGAGGGCTATGGATGTGAGGATAATTGTGATTATGGGGGCTATGCTGATATCCATGATCAAGAGTCGAATGGGAATGAGAGCTACTATTCTGGAGGAGAATATGAGAGAAATGTTGAACATAGCTCTTATGACGAAGATGGAGAAGAAGCATCTTGTGGAAGCTCCTATGGTGATGAGAAAGCATGTGAGAGATCTTACTCTCACTATGAGTGTGAAGATGGTTCCTATGATGATGCCAGAACATATTACACTTCCCACTCCCAAGATGAAGGTAAGGTGAGGTATAATACTCTATTATATAAGAAGTATGAGGCATGCCCCTAAGGCTTGTGAAGATTCGTATTCTTACTCTTGTGCTAATCATTACCCTAGTCGAAGTAGTATGTGTGGCTATACTAGCTCAAGTCAAAATCCTCTGAAGGGAAGGAGAGAGTGTGCAACTCTAAAGTCTAAGGATACTATATCCTCTACTTCCTAAGGTAATGCACACTTATCGGGATATGGGAACCAAGGCAAGTATGAGGGATGTGTCAAGGGTCTCGGTACCTAAAGGATTGATTTTCCTATTTTTAAGGGATGGCGTGATCCCGAGGCATATCTTGATTGGGAGTGGCAATGTGAGAAGATTTTCCAACGCCATGATTTGAGAGGTCCAGAGCGACCCTTGTATACCCTTGGTCATTTGAAAGGTCTTGTATTGGGTTGGTGGACTCAAGAGGGACGGCTCCGAACACTCCAAGGAAATACCCACCCATTGACATGGGAAAAATTGAAAGGGCTGATGAGGTTCAAGTATGTGCCAAAAGGGTACACAAAGTTTTTCAATGTCGATTCGAGAAGACCAATTCCTAGGACATAGGTTGGTATTTGTGGGGCTTTGGGACTTGACCTTGTCATCGATGATGGGTACAATCTAAACTACATCACTCCAGAGGTGGTAGCCTACTTGGGACTACCTCGACTACAAAGGACTTATCCATACACCATGGAGGGATGTAAGGTTACCGAAGGGGTAAGAGTTTTTTTCACACGCGGCAAATACTATGAGGAGGTTTGGTGTGATATAATGCCCATGGCTTCTTGTCACTTAACTTTGGGAGCTAATTGGTTTACTGAACATAGGGTCCCAAACAAGAAAAATGGGTACAAGTGCGTTGTGGATCATTGGGGAACACCTCTATTTTCTCTTCCTAAGGTGAAAAATGACAGACAAAAGATTGAGAGGAGTAAGGGAAAGCAAAGTGGCAACCTTAGAGTGGAAAAAAAAAGAGGTTGAAAGGAGTGAAGTGAGAGGGTTGCCACAATCTCAATCTAACATTTCTTTTCATCCTTCACTTGGTAAGGATTCTTATGTAGGAACAAACGCAATGAATGGAGGAACACAAGTTCCAGCCAAAGAGCCTACAGTCGAAGGTGTGATGGATGCACTAACGGGATGTTCCAACACCCATGGTAAAGAAGATCATTCTTGCGGGTGTCAAGGTACAATAGCTAATCTTAACACTTTGACCATTGCAAATGAACAAAGTGTGAATGTTAGCTTGTCTTTATGTGAGCCTACTGATTCTTCACCATGTATTTATAATGTGCTTGTTGAGAATGTGGTTACACTAGTTTATCCTATTGATGATCGAATTTATTCTTCTAATAAGATCAATTTGTGTCCACCTAGTGTTGACACCTATGCTTTCAATGCTAGCTCATTATTTTGTAATGATTGTGTTGATCAACCTGTGTGTGAGTGTAGTTCACTGGTTGAGAGTTCTTGTAATGTGATTAAGAAACCTCAATTTGGTGGTACTAACGATAATGTCAATCAGTTGAATAGGAGTGATTCTTGGAGCATATCCGATTTCTTGCTTTGCTCATAGAGACCCTGTGCTTGAAAATGCTTTAAAAAATGATATGTTTCTTTTTGAGGGTGAACTTCCATGTTTAAATTCTTCCGTGGTGGTTTATCATTCCCTCCCTAAGTGCAATATCTCATTTGAAGATGATGAAATCACTTCTAGTGATGTACCTAGTGGTGTGAATCATGAAAACAATATAGCTCTTGATAGCTATACTTGTTATCTATGGTGTGAAGCTTTTCCTCCCGAAGATGGAAAACTCTTCTTGGAAGATGAGAGTACTCTTGTGGGGAAGGAAGGTGATGAGGAGGAAGGTGATGTTTATTTTCCCATTACTTCTACTTCTTGGTGTGTTTCACTTCTTAATACTATGACCAATGCTTTTGAGCCTATTGGCAGTCATACACATGAAAACACCCTAGAGGAAGTTGAATTGCGAGACACCATTCTCTATTACTTGTTTACATATGATAATGCTCAAGCTGTTGTGTAGTATGTTGTTGGAAGGAAAGAGTGCCAACCTGATAAATGGATGTGCACTTGATCCTAGTACATGGTTTGCCTTTCCATTTGACCCAGTAGTGAGCTGAATTGTAGCATTTGTGTGGGAATGCTTGGTTGAAATGGCAGGCATATGGTGGTTGACATTGTTAATTCCTTTCCCTATGCATGAAAGCTGTTCTTGAGGTTTTACCATCCATTTGAAGAGCCTACATTTTGTGTGGGGAAGGATAGCTTCCTAGACCCCTTTTCTATTTCTTATGGTGGTTGACAATGTTCCAATTCGAAGAATCTCAAAGACCCAATTCCAACTTCTCGAAAGTGAAAAACTTCAATTCTCTATAGCTTAGGAAAAAGTAGAGAAAACTTCTCTCAATACTCATAATTCAATATGCAAAATTACTCTGATGACTATCTAAAATAAAATTTGATACTAAACTAAATGTTCAAAACATGTATTTATAGTCGCAAAAAGTATGATGCGAAGAGCCATTCGACGCAGTAAGTTGAGCTTGCCGATCAGCTCAGCGATCCACCCTTTTATCAATTCTCTTGCCCTTTTTCCTTGGCCTTCAACTTCCTCAAGGTTTGTAACTTTGGGCGATCCAACACTGCATCGTGGAACCACTCGGTGATCCGCCAACTGCTCCTTTCTCTCACCAACTTGGTTTTCTTTTTCAAAGCTTGGCACTTGGAAGTTTAGGCGGTCAAATAGCCATTTAGCCACTCGCCAAGTTGACTTGGCGATCACCAGGCTTTCTTTTCTTCACTCTTTCAACTCGCTTCGTTCCTTTTTGCAAATTAGTGTCCTTGCTTTGTTCCTCAACCCATGTACCTGGCAATCAAGGGTTTTACATAAGTTATTGGCACAAAATAAGGGAGGACACTAAATCATTATAAATAAAGCCCTAAATGAGTCCAAATCTTGGACTCATCAGTGAGTCCTCATTGTGTTCGAGGATGTGATCATCACTCTCTATATTGCTTTTCCTTTACATTTCAGACTATTGTATGGGCTACGTCCCAAGATTTACTTCTTATGTTTAGATGGTTTGAGACAATGTTGTTAGACTTCCGCTCATTTTTATAAAAGACTTTGATACTTTGTAATGTTTTAAATTTCCACATCATTTTGGTTACTTTATGTTATGATATGCTAAGTGGCTTATATGAGGCCTCTCAGGGTCTTATACGCCTTGTTAAATCTAGGGGGTACCCCTGGGTTGTGACAAACTTGGTATTCAGAGCACAAGATTTAGAATAGTTCTAGGATGTCTCAAACCACGTCTAGTAGAGTCTTGTTCATAAGTGTGAAACGCGCCACATTTATGAATGAGAGGGTATTAGATGTTTAGGAAACTTTACTTCTTCACTTCTCTAAGTCGTGCCATGGAGTTTAACTCTATAAGCCTTTCTCCTAATCCGTGCCCGATGGTTTTCAGGATATGACTACTAGAAGGGCTAATGCTAGAAGGTTGGAGGAAGGCAATGTTGAGCAAGAGGTTCCTCCCCAAGCTCCTCCTCAAGCTCCGATTGACCCATTGAATAAGAATGTGACTAATGCGGAGTTTAGGTCGGCATTGCAAGTTTGGCTCAAGCCGTGACAACTCGAGCCAATAGAGATGTGGTAGCTCCCGTGAGCCCAAGTGTGGGTACAACAGCGGCAAGAGTGAGGGATTTAACAACGATGAACCCTCCCAAATTTTATGGCTCCAATTTTAGGAAGAGCCTCAAGAGTTTATCGACGAGGTCTACAAGGTACTTGCTATTATAGGAGTGACTCCAATAGAGAAGGCAGAATTGACCGCTTACCAACTCAAAGGGGTTGCTCAAATTTGGTCAGTCAATGGAAAGAGGCAAGACAGGCCTGTAGAAGCGGGTCCCATAGAATGGGAAAGGTTCAAAAGTGCTTTTCTTGATAGATTTTTCCCTCTTGAGATGAGAAAAACCAAGGTACTTGAGTTCATCAACCTTAGGCAAGAAAAACATGAGTGTAAGCGGGTCTATGTGGATGTTTTTCACCGACCATAAAAGCCTACTATATGTGTTTACCCAAAAGGACTTGAATCTTCGCCAAAGAAGGTGGCTTGAATTGTTGAAGGACTAAATGTAGTAGCGGATGCTCTTAGTAGGCTATCGATGGGTAGTGTTGCACATATAGATGATAAGAGAAAAGAGTTGGTTCAATATGTCCATAGGTTGGCCTGATTGGGTGTTTGATTGGTAGACTTCACCAAGGGTGGGGTTATGGTTCATAAAGGGTCAGAATCATCTTTTGTAGCCGATGTTAAAGCAAATCAATGTCTTGATCTGACTTTGGTAGAATTGAAAGATGTGGTACTAAAGAAATACATAGAGGCTTTCTCCCAAGGGGGAGATGGTGTTCTTAAATATCAGGGTCGTTTATGTGTTCCAAATGTTGATGATTTGAGGGAACAAATATTGACTGAATCCCATAGTTCTCGGTATTCGATTCACCCGGGAGCCACCAAGATGTACCGTGATTTGTGGGGTCTATTGGAGGAATGGGATGAAGAAGGATATTGTGGGATTTGTGACTAAGTGTCCTAATTGCCAACAAGTGAAGGTTGAGCATCAGAAACCGAGAGGTTTATCTCAAGATATAAGCATTACTACTTGGAAGTGGGAAGATTTGAATATGGACTTCATAGTAGGGTTGCCACGAACTAGGCACCAATATGATTGGATTTGGGTTATAGTTGACCGAATGACGAAGTCGGTCCATTTCATTCCCATCAAGGTGTCCTATCGGTGGAAGATTATGATACGCTATATTTGAGAGAGATAGTGAGGCTTCATGGAATGCGCTTGTCCATTTTTTCCGATAGAGGTACCCAGTTTACTTCACAGTTTTAGAAGTCCTTTCAAAAGGGTCTTGGCTCTAAAGTTAAGCTTAGCACAACTTTTCACCCCAAACCAATGGGCAAGCGAAAAGAAAAATCCAAACATTGGAAGACATGTTGAGGTCTTGCGTGATAGATTTCAAGGGAAATTGGGATGACCATTTACCTTTGATAGAGTTTGCCTATAATAATAGCTACCATTCGAGTATTGGTATTTCTCCATTTGAGGCTCTTTACAGTAGGAGGTGTAGATCTCCAATATGATGGTTTGAGGTGGGTGAGGTTTCCTTGATAGGGCCCGAGTTAGTTCATGAGGCTATTGAGAAAGTTCAACTCATTAGAGAGAGGTTGAGAAGCACCCAAAGTCGACAAAAGTCTTATGCCGATGTTAGAAGGAGAGACTTTGAATTTGATGTGCTTGATTGGGTTTATTTAAAAATCTCACCCATGAAGGGTGTAATGAGGTTTGGTAAGAAAGGGAAACTTAGTCCCCGTTTTGTAGGCCCATATCAAATTTTGAGGCGTGTTGGCAAGGTTGCATATGAGTTTGATTTGCCAAATAAGTTGGCGCCGGTGCATCCACTATTCCATTTCTCTATGTTGAAAAAATGTGTTGTAGATCCGACATCCATAGTCCCACTAGAAGGGTTAAAAAAGAAAGAGAACCTTTCTTATCAAGAAGTTCTGGTTGAGATTCTAGACTGGCAAGTTAAGAAATTGAGAAACAAAGAAGTTGCTTTTGTGAAAGTGTTATGGAGAAACCATCTAGTTGAGGGTGCCACTTGGGAGGCCGAAGCCGATATGATGTCCCGGTATCCTCATCTCTTTCCTCCTATTCTAGCTTGGGGTAATGAATTCCTCTTGGTTTGCTTATGTTTGAAGTCATGTGTTTTTTATGGCTTTCCACGATTTCCTTAAAAATTGCTTGTTCATGAAAAAGCTTAAGTTTTGAAAGAAATGGCTTTTATGATGTATTTTCCTCATGTTATTGAGTGCTGAGTATGAGTTGCTTATAGACTTCATGAGATGAGTTGTAGAACATGCCTTAAACTTGGAATGGAGATCTCTTCCTTGAATTTGTGCTTTTTGAGATTGAATTGCATATGAGCTCCATGAGATTGTGTAGAGCATTGTTTTGAGTTGGAGATGATAGTTCCTCCTTGAACATCAGAAATGTTAAGATTTCACACATATTGGGTTGTTAGATGTATTTCCTACTTCCTTATAGTGCATTGAGTATGTCTAGATTGGAGATGAAGTTCCTCCTTAGTTGTGTGTATTTAGATGATTAGCATGCATGATGGGCTGCTAGTCTTGAGTCCTTTAGTTTAAAAACTTGCTTAGAATCTCATTCGAGGACGAATGATCCCAAGGGGAAGATAATGTAACACCCCGTACCCGAAAGAGGAAGGCTTAGCAAATTTCAAGACTTTAGGTGTCACCCACGAGGGCAAACCATGTCCCGTGGTTGAACCCACGCCATCTGGGTGAGCTCCGTTGGTGGACACCCTGGAAACTGCCTGAGGCAGTGAACCATGGCCAAGACCCACGCCCTGTGGATGGGTCCACAGTCCGTGTTTAAGGGGTCCGTGGAGGAGCGAAAATCTCTATCAGGAACACGCTTGACCAGGACCGACAGTAGGTCCATCCACGGTCCGTCAGCGTGGTCTCGTGGGTGGATAAAATGGGGCAGTTAAGTTGAGGGCTTAAGGGTATTTGCCAGATTTAATTAGAATTAAGTGGTGTTGTTTTGACTAAACCTAGACCACCTATATAAGCTTTTTAGACCTCTAAAGTCACTCAATTAAGTCATTCTTTTAAAATACCAAAAGAATTCCCAAAAACTCCTTAAAAAAATTCTCTCTCTAGAAGGAAGAAGAAGAAGGAAGAAGAGGAAGCTAGGTCAAGTTCAAGTCTCCAATTTTCAAGATTTTGTGTGGGAATTGTGACTAAGGTATGATGGCTTATTCATTCATGGAATCCTTTCATCCTTGGAGTCCCCTAGAATTACACAATTTGAAGAAGAATTTCCCCAATTTAGTTAAGGTTTCTTTCATTGTTGTGGGTTATGATGAATGTTGATCCAATTGAGTGGATTATGATTGTTTATGATTGAATCGATAGAATTGCATGTATTTAGGATGAAATTACATGTACCCATGCCTATCCTATGATTTTAGGGTTGAATTGATATAGTTGGGTTGATGCCATGTGAGAGGAACTCTATGAGTTAGATATATCCTTATATGATTGATGAATTATGACTAGAATTGCTTGAGATTGAAGAATATATGATGAATATGATGTTAATTGTTTGAGAATAAAGCTTAGATGGTGATCATAAGAATTATGGATTTGAAAGTAAAGCTTATGATATGAATCGTTGGCAATTGATGTTATTGTTGAGGAATGGATACTTCCCATATGAATTGTTTAATTATTTAATTATGAATGCGAAAGGTTTCCTCACATGAATGATTTTAGGTTGAAATGATTGCTCACCTAAAATGAATCTATACTAAAAGCTTATGTAATTGATGAGGCTAGAGGCGATTACCCTTGATTTCCATATGTAAGGATATGAGGTGATTCCCATACTTCTTAGAATCGAACAAGTGGTGAGTCCTCACGTTCTTACTATGATGAATGGACATGGAGGCGAGTGCCCATGATCCTTATGAAATGATGTGGAGGCGAGTACTTGTGTCATATGATGTGATTGTGGAGGCGATGTCACGATCCAGGGTACCCACTAGATGTAACAAGGCACATAGAACCCCGAAAGGCACCATGTAAGCCCCTTAGCATATCATAACATAAGCATATAGCAATAAAGAGTAAAAATGCATTTCAAGTCTAAAATTTTCATAAGGGAAAGTGGAAGTTTAGACTTGTCTCAATATAGCCATCTATTACAATACTTGGATCATATAGGGACACAACCCATTCTACATAATCTGAAAAGGAAATACAAGAAAAGAACTACAAATATAACATCCATCCTCGAATCATGAGGATTAACCAACAAGCTAGGAGAAATGAGCTAATCCTAGATTTAGCCACAATGAGGACCACCTTGAGAACCAGACCCTACACTTGTGAAAAATGTAGGAAAAGCATGGGTTAGTACAAAAATGCACTAAGTATGATAGACATGCATAAAACCATGAAAACATGCCAAAAGGGACGTTTTAGTTGAATGCATGCAATTTACTAAGTTAAAGCATTACTTTAAAGAAAGTGGAAAAGCATAAGTCATAAGCATAACCATCATATAGATCATCATAACATAAGATAACCACTTCACATACACCCTCAAAAGCCTACTTGTGCAATGCATGGATAAAAACCCATAAATCCCAGCCATGCTAAGTAAACCTCTTTAGGCCATCATTCATGCTCATCTTCTTTCAATGCAAGCTAGCAACATCTTTTAAGCTTTTGAACACTCACGGGATACTTCTTCAAGCATGCATTAGTTCATTATTAGGCTTCTTGTTTATGTGGGGAATAAGCCTTAACTGACATGAGACCATGTGAGCTTTTACATGGAATTCGATGACTACCACACCGAAAAGGTTTAGTCTACTTGCCTAAGGTAGAACCGGTAACACTTAGCTTAGGTGAATCCACTAGCTAATATCCTATGGGGATATGTAGTTTATGGGATAAGAAGATTGTTACTAGAAATCTGACCTTTCTACGGGAGATCTTCCATCTCAAGAGGTTGCTTCTAGAAACCCGGCCTTACTACGGGAGAGCTTCCACCTCATACAATATCCACTCGGTGGTAAGCATTAAATTCCCACGGAGTAGTTAATTCTCTATTAACGTCAGCACTCATGAAAGGACTCCTTTGGACACCGATTAAAGGTACATCGTTATAATAGCTATTTTTAGTTACGCAAGAAAGGGTGCACTTAGCCTACTGATTCAAGGTACATCATTATGTGAGAAAACCTTTCACATCATCTTCATTGTGAGTTCATGAGAATAACCTTTCAATCAGCACAACAACATTATCATAAGCATGGACACTTCACTCTCAAAGTGTTCGAAAAGCATATACATAACTCTCATAATCATGCATAATTCTCATACTTTACCCTTTAAGGATCAAGGATCTTATTCAATAAACACATCTAGAATCACTACATTAGACATGGACAATAACATAATTCAATAGCTCAATTATACAAGTATAATTTCATAAAATCCTTCTTTCATCAATTCACCCACATCACAAGGTCATATATTGGGAATATGGGGATTTCATGGATTCTTGGGGAATTTCAACATAAAACCATAGTAAATTATCAATTCAATCATAATATAAAGTAATTAAATCATAAGAATCATTTTTGAAAGGAATCCATGACTTGGAGTCAAACCCTACCTTTTTTTTTTGGGAATTTTTATCTTTGAAATTGAGTTTTGAAGGGACTCCATGGATGAATTCTATCCATGGATGAAGAGCTACCATACCTTAGCAATGAGTTCCAATGAATTTGAGTAGAAAGCTTGCTCTTTGAACCCTAGCTTCAACTTCTTTCTTCTTCTTCCTTGAAGTTCTAGAGAGAGAATATTTGTGGAGAAGTTGGTTTTGATTTGGGATTTTGGAATTATGAGGAAGATGACTTAATTTAGGGGTCTTAAATCATTATATAGTTAGTCTAAATTAGTATAAAATGACTTCACTTAATAACTAATCAATTCGAGAAATCCCCAAAGTTCCCCTAACTAATTCGAAAAATAGATTACAGGTGACCACCCATGACGCCACGACCACAGTCTGTGGATGGACCAATGTGGCATGCTGGTGAATTGTGTATGGAGTTATTGGAGCCTATTTCTAAGGACTTGACCCACGACCCCTCACCCACAGGGCGTGGGTTAACCCACAAGGCGTGGGTCCCCTCAGTGGGTCACCTCCAGGCAATTTCGAAGGGTTCTTCTCTAGGACCTATGGTTGGCCTTGGGGGTCGTACCTTGATGTTCTAACACGAAACCCTATGTTTTTAGGTACGAGGAGGTACATGTACGACTCTAACCCTCAAGTTAAGCTCTAATTTAGCCTAAGAGTTTCTGGAGTGTTACAATATCTCCCCTTGGGAACATTCGTCTTCGAATGATGATCTAGACACCTTACTGAAATAAAGACTCAAGACCAGCAGCCCATCATGCACGAAACATCTAAATTATGCACAAATCAAAGAAGGAAACTTCAACTCCATCTGAAAAATAATCAATGCAACACAAGGAAGTAGGAACTACATCTAACAATCCATTATGCATGAAAACTCAACCTTTCTCACATTCATAGGAGAAACTACCTTCTCCAACAAAAAGCATGCTCAACACAATATCATAGAGCCAATATGCAATTTCTCTCAAAAGCATACTAAAGCATGTTCATCAATTCATCTCATAAAGTCAAATAGGCAACTCATACTCAATGCACAACAACACGAGGAAATCAATCATAAAAAACTCATTTTCTTACTAAACATGAATTTCTCAAGAACATGCATAACATAAGAAAATAATGGGAAAACACATATAACACACACGACTCCCAAAACACTAAAACTCAAGAGGAACTACTTACCTCAAGCTTTAATAGGAGTACAAGGAAAAGTTTGGGAATATCGAGACTTCATATTGGCCTCGGCCTCCCAAGTAGAACCCTCAACTAAATGATTTCTATATATAACCTTCACGAAATCTATTTCCTTGTTTCTAAATCTCTTGACTTGCTGGTCTAGGATTTCTACCGGAACCTCTTCATATGAAAGGCTTTCATCAACTCCCAATCCTTCTAGGGGAATAGTGGATGCCGGACCTCCAATACACTTCTTAAACATAGAAACATGAAATACCGGATGAATCGGGGACAACTCATTTGACAAATCCAACTCATAGGCAACCTTCCCACTACGTTTCAAAATTTGGTATAGGCCTACAAACCTGGGACTAAGTTTCCCTTTGTTGCCAAATATCATCACACTCTTCATGGGTGAGATTGTTAGATAGACCCAATCATTAACTTCAAATTCTAGATCCCTTCTTCTCACATCGGCATAAGACTTTTGTGTACTTTGAGCCATTATCAACCACTCTCTAATAAGCCAAACTTTCTCAGTGGCTTCATAAACTAGCTCGGGACCTATCGAAGCAATTTCACCTACCTCAAACCAACCAACTAGAGACCTACATCTCCTACCATACAAGGCTTCAAAAGGGAGCCATACCGATACTTGAGTGATAACTATTATTGTAGGAAAACTCTATTAATGGAAAGTGGTCATCCCAATTACCCTTGAAGTCTATAACACATGCCTTTAACATATCTTCCAATGTTTGGATGGTACGCTCTGCTTGCTCATCGATTTGGGGATGAAAAACCTTGCTAAGATTAACCTTAGTACCAAGCCCTTTTTGGAATGACTTCTAAAAGTGTGAAGTAAATTGAGTACCCCGATCCAAAATAATAGATAAAGGAACTCCATGCAACTTCACTATCTCTCTTATATACAACTTGGAATAGTATTCCACCGAAAAAGAGACCTTGACAAGAATAAAGTGGGCTGATTTTGTCATCCGATCTATAATAACCCAAATAGAATCATTTTTCCTTCGGGTGCGAGGCAAACATACAATAAAGTCCATATTTACATCTTTCCACTTCCAAGTGGGAATACTTATATCTTAGGACAAGCCTCCCGGACTTTGGTGCTCAAACTTAACTTGTTGACTATTAGGACATTTGGCAACAAATCCCGCGCTATCTTTCTTCATACTGTTCCACCAATAGACTTTCCGTAAATCACGGTACATCTTGGTGGCTCCCAGATGAATAGAATACCGAGAACTATGAGCTTCCTCTAGAATATGTTCTCTCAAACCATCAATATCCAGAACCCAAAACTGACCTTGGTACCTAAGCACCCCATCTCCCCTGGGAAAAAGCCTCAATGGACCACTTCAGTACCAACTCTTTCAACTCAACTAATATAGGATCAAGACCTTGTTTAGACTTCACATCCATCACAAAGGATGATTCGAAACCATTATGAAACGTGACACCACCCTTGGTGGAATCCACTAGTTGAACACCTAGGCGAGCCAACCTATGCACATCATGAACCAATACTTTCTTTTCATCCTCTACGTGAGCCACACTACTGTCACCACCCAGGGGTACCCCCTAGATGTAACATGGCACATAGAACCCCAAAGGACTTAATGTAAGCTACTTAGCATATCATAACATAAGATAATAGAAAAGTACAGAAATTCAAAATATTTTTCAATACAATCGAAGTCTCATAAAATGAAGCGAAAGTTTTTAACATTTGTTTCAAACCATCTAATACATGAAAGTCTTAGGGACACAACCCATACAAAAGTTCTAATCATAAAAAGAAAGATATAAAAGGAAAGGGTGATCAAGTCCTCGATGCTATGAGGATTCACCAAAACTTCTCTTCTTGATCTACTATGAACCTAGCCACGAGGATGGAAGTCAATATCACCGAACCCTACATTTGATAAGAATGTAGGCAAAAGTATGCGTTAGTACAATAATGTACTAAATATGATTGCTACCATAAATCATCAACATAAGCATATAAGTGTCACGACCCGGGAGCACCCCCTAGTCGTAACCGGCGTACTCGACCTCAAAGAGGTCTAATACAAGCCTCTTAGCATTCATTCATCGCATAGACACTAAAACCATAAGGAATTTAAAACTTTCTTTACCAAGAAAACATTGCATAAAAAAAATAATAGCAAGCGGAAGACTTTCTAGACTTTATACATGATGTCTCAAACCATCTAATACTTTAGAGTACAAAATTCGGGACTAATCCCGTACACAACTTAAACAATACTAAAAAGACATAAAAGAACATATTGGGTATTGTCCTCGAATCTATGAGGACTCACCAAGTCTTCATCTTCAACACTTAGAAACCTATCAAATAGCCATGACATGTCATCATCTCCAAATCCCTACACTTTAGTCCAAAAAGGGAAAGAAAGGGGTTAGCGCAATTAAGTACTAAGTATGGAGACCATGCAAGAACATGCCAAAAAGGACATTTTCAAGGAAGTAAATGCTTTCATATCATTTGATAAAACCTTTCATTTACAAGTATAAGAAACATAATGCAAGTCAACATTAACATATAAGACCATAGCCAACCATACATGTACTCAACATATGTCCATATACAACCCATGCTTAACTTTAAAAGAACACATGTCATTTCATTACCATAAGACCTCTACCTAATATAACCTTAAGACACACTTGAGTGAGACAAGAAGTGACCGCCCATACAACCTCTTCAAGCACACTTAAGTGTTCCCCAAGATTACCTTAGATAAGGGCATTTCCTTTACAACATAACACCAATAGACCAACATTCTTTAAGAAACCATTTTGGAGCCATTCATGTATTTAGAGGACTTTCATACATTAGCCATTAAGGCTTAGGGAACTCACTTTAGCATCTTCAAAGCCTACTCGTGCCATGTGTAGATAGCATCCCATACTACTACCTACACGTTGTAGAACCTATCCAATAACTAGAGTGCACATCCCACATGATGGGAATAGGCATTAACCGACATAGACCATGTGAGCTAGACATGGAATCCGGTGTCATAAAACCCTACACCGTGGAAGGTGTTCTACTTGCCAAGGGTAGAACTAGGACACATCCCATGTAGGCACATGGTTTAGGGGATATCCAAAGATGTTCATTGTACTCTTGCCTCATACTCGGGAGAGCTACCATCTTAACCATATCCACTCGGTGCTTAGCCTTAGTTCCCATAGAGTAATTTCATTCACATATATGTGCTAGAGAGGGCACCATCATTAGGTCTACCGACCCATAGCACATCTACCAAGAAGGGCACCACAAGGATCTACCGATCAAGGTTCATTAAGGATAGCTCATTAAATCCCCTTGGAAGGGTGCCTTAGGCCTACCGATTTTTCATTAAGGGTGCCTTAAGCCTACCGGTCCAAACTTCATCATTTCACACATGAGAAGGGCTACCACCATTCGGTCTACCGATTTCATGGTTTTACATTCACATAGGGTTCTAGACTTCATCATGAAGGGGCACCAACTTTAGGTCTACCGGTTCAAGTCATAGTCTAAAATGCCCCATTAGTCATTCATAGAAAGGGCACCATGCTTAGGTCTCACCGATTCTAGACATTCATTCATTTATGAAGAGGCACCAACTCAAGGTCTACCAATTCAATCAAGTCAAGATACATTCATTTCTCAAGAGAAGGATGCCTAAGCCTACCAAGTCAAGAGATCACATTCCATAGCTTTCATGTATCAAGAAGAGGCACCTAAGTCTACCAATTCAAGACACACATTTTCATTTAAGGATACTTCATAATCCAACATCATTTCATATATACATCATGAGAAATCATACTTTAACTCACAATGCTATCCACTCTACATAGGATCATCACAAGATCACATAAAACTCATTCACATAATACCTTCACATATAACTTCACATAAAACTCATTCACATCATTCCTTCACATATAGCTTCACATAAAACTTTACATATAGCCTCATATGTGTATAATAATACAACAATATAATAACATTCATATAATGCCCTTCATGGCCTCAATTCACAATAATACAACAAATAACCACCTCCACCAAAGGTGGATCAAACCAACCAATAACAATTATATCAATACTAAGAGATTAAGCCATCTTACCATTCTCCAAAGCCATAACCAACATTACTCAATTCCCTACTAATTCAACATTTTTCATAAAATAGGTCAACTTATCCAAGCCACAATCACCATTCCTCAAATCTCCAATAATTCACAATAGATAAGCATAGATAATAATAGAAATCAACTATTCAACTCCATTTAAGCATAATTCTATCATCATTCAATCATAAACAATAACCCCACTTCATATGCCAACTTTAGGAAACTTGCAAAGACATGGGTTCATGGAATTTCCTTTCTTAAAACCATCAATAATAACATAAATCATCATAAAAAAACATTTAATGCAAGAACCCATGCTAGAATCAAAATTAGGATTTTGAGTTTTTGAACAACTTTTGAAATCTTTTGGATTGACTCTTTGATTGAAGAAGGAATCAAAGATGAAGAGTCCCCATACCTTATTCTTCAAGAACCAAACGAAAATAGAGAAGAAATCAGCAGCCACCATCCACCCTAGCTCCATCTTTCACCTTGAGCTTCCATGGGGTTTTGAGAGAGTTTTTTTTTTAGAGAGGGAGGGTTTCTTTTTTTTCTTCCTAATTGGAGTGATTTAAATGGAAGAATTTTGGCCAAAAGGGTTTTATAATTTCTAGGAAATAATATATGTCCTTTGAAAAAAATGGTCCAATACTTAGAAAATAAAATGAGGCGGGTGAACAGTAATTTCGGTCACTGGAAATTTGCATTTCCTGCCGGACAGATTTTACGAAAATGGGCATAACTTCTTCGTCCGAACTCCGAATGAGGTGAAACGAAGTGCGTTAGGTAGCTAACTCAAAGGGCTTTCAATGGATATATTATTAGCACCAAATAATTTGTGTGCTAGGAGATATGACCCTCCAAAGTAGACCCTCGAAAAATGATTCACTTGGAAATTTCGGATTTTGATACGGTTGCTCTAAAATTTGGGTTAGACCCATTTCCCACTCAATTTGACCCCCTAAACAAGAATATGAAGTCGGATTTTCAAAAAACGAAACGGATCTTTTTATATACAGCTAAACAAGTTTTCGGTAACTTTCGAAGCACATTTTAAGATCTTTTTGGGTCAAATTCAATTATAACCATTTCATTAAGTTCTCGACTCCAAACTCACATGTGAGGCTCTAGTTTCACTCTATCATTTTCCGGGTCGTTACATTATCCCCCACTTAGGAACATTCGTCCTCGAATGACACTTTAAACACATAAGGGGTAACGACTCAAGTATACAGCCCATCAACATGCATACAACATCAATACTAGTACATAAATATCGGAGGAAACATCAACTCCACATCAATGAGGCTCAAACAACTTCATGCAATTCAAGAAATTAGGAATACATCTACCAATTCCTTATGCATCAAACTTTACCATTTCTCATTTCATTGGAGGTACTTCCTTCTCCAAATCATCTCATGCACATCATAACATCAAAGGACACAATATGCAATTTTCTAATTAAAGCACATCATGCAACCTTCTCCAAAACTCAAGTAAGCATGCTCACATTATCACCTCATAAAGCAAATAGACAACTTATGCTAAATGCACATTATGCAACATTCTTATAGAAGCACTTTAGGCAACATCATCAAAACACTTTTAAACATGCTCATAAGTCAACTCATGCAACATTTAGGCAAATCATTATAGATGCACATCAACATGAGGAACATAAATTTATGAAAACTCATTTTCTCATTTAATAAGAATTCATTTAAAATATGCATGACATAAGGAGACCATGGAAAAACTCCTTTTCACATAAGACTCCAAAACATGAACCAAGCTTCTAGGAACTCTTTGTTTTAGGCTTGAGTAAACACATATAGAAGTAGGTAAGGATATCAACACTTCCCAACAACTTCACTACTCAACATACCATCCCCCACTTAAGGTTAAACCCAACTAAGGTCAACCTTAACATCTCATAAAAATCTCAATGAAAATACCATCAATCTTACCAAAACCATTCTTACCCAACTCTTTAATTCACTAAACCTCTTGTAATGAAAACATCCTTCAAGCCTAACTCATAAACATCAACCACACTTGAAGACCTTATCATCTAACCACATATTTCCCCCACTTAGGAGAAACTCTTACTAGTTCTTTCAAATTCACCTCCTTCCATCCTAAGGTTGGATCAAAACAACACTAGGCTTTTATACTCATTACACCTAGCATTTCTAAATCACCACAATCTTTCACCTCACACCTACTAAGTCACCAAGTCATAGTTGGCATCACAACCAACATTTTTTCTCCCTCAACCCTTGCAACATTAAACTTCCTCAAAGGTTACACTCAAATGACCATCACCTACGGAACAAGGGAAGACATTATAGAGAGAAACTCCATGGCACGACTAAAAGAATGAAGAAGTGAAACTTTCTTAGCACCCAATAGCCTCCTATTCATAATGTGGCGCGCTTCACATTATGAACAAGACTCTACTAGATGTGGTTTTGAGACAACCTAAGACCATCCCGGAAACTTATGCTCTGATACCATGTTTGTCACGACCCGGGAGCACCCCCTAGTCGTAATCGGCGTACTCGACCTCAAAGAGGTCTAATACAAGCCTCTTAGCATTCATTCATCGCATAGACACTAAAACCATAAGGAATTTAAAACTTTCTTTACCAAGAAAACATTGCATAAAAAAAAATAATAGCAAGCAGAAGACTTTCTAGACTTTATACATGATGTCTCAAACCATCTAATACTTTAGAGTACAAAATTCGGGACTAATCCCGTACACAACTTAAACAATACTAAAAAGACATAAAAGAACATATTGGGTATTGTCCTCGAATCTATGAGGACTCACCAAGTCTTCATCTTCAACACTTAGAAACCTATCAAATAGCCATGACATGTCATCATCTCCAAATCCCTACACTTTAGTCCAAAAAGGGAAAGAAATGGGTTAGCACAATTAAGTACTAAGTATGGAGACCATGCAAGAACATGCCAAAAAGGACATTTTCAAGGAAGTAAATGCTTTTAATATCATTTGATAAAACCTTTCATTTACAAGTATAAGAGACATAATGCAAGTCAACATTAACATATAAGACCATAGCCAACCATACATGTACTCAACATATGTCCATATACAACCCATGCTTAACTTTAAATGAACACATGTCATTTCATTACCATAAGACCTCTACCTAATATAACCTTAAGACACACTTGAGTGAGACAAGAAGTGACCGCCCATACAACCTCTTCAAGCACACTTAAGTGTTCCCCAAGATTACCTTAGATAAGGGCATTTCCTTTACAACATAACACCAATAGACCAACATTCTTTAAGAAACCATTTTGGAGCCATTCATGTATTTAGAGGACTTTCATACATTAGCCATTAAGGCTTAGGGAACTCACTTTAGCATCTTCAAAGCCTACTCGTGCCATGTGTAGATAGCATCCCATACTACTACCTACACGTTGTAGAACCTATCCAATAACTAGAGTGCACATCCCACATGATGGGAATATGCATTAACCGACATAGACCATGCGAGCTAGACATGGAATCCGGTGTCATAAAACCCTACACCGTGGAAGGTGTTCTACTTGCCAAGGGTAGAACTAGGACACATCCCATGTAGGCACATGGTTTAGGGGATATCCAAAGATGTTCATTGTACTCCTGCCTCATACTCGGGAGAGCTACCATCTTAACCATATCCACTTGGTGCCTTGCCTTAGTTCCCATAGAGTAATTTCATTCACATGTATGTGCTAGAGAGGGCACCATCATTAGGTCTACCGACCCATAGCACATCTACCAAGAAGGGCACCACAAGGATCTACCGATCAAGGTTCATTAAGGATAGCTCATTAAATCCCCTTGGAAGGGTGCCTTAGGCCTACCGATTTTTCATTAAGGGTGCCTTAAGCCTACCGGTCCAAGGTTCATTATTTCACACATGAGAAGGGCTACCACCATTCGATCTACCGATTTCATGGTTTTACATTCACATAGGGTTCTAGACTTCATCATGAAGGGGCACCAACTTTAGGTCTACCGGTTCAAGTCATAGTCTAAAATGCCCCATTAGTCATTCATAGAAAGGGCACCATGCTTAGGTCTCACCGATTCTAGACATTCATTCATTTATGAAGAGGCACCAACTCAAGGTCTACCAATTCAATCAAGTCAAGATACATTCATTTCTCAAGAGAAGGATGCCTAAGCCTACCAAGTCAAGAGATCACATTCCATAGCTTTCATGTATCAAGAAGAGGCACCTAAGTCTACCAATTCAAGACACACATTTTCATTTAAGGATACTTCATAATCCAACATCATTTCATATATACATCATGAGAAATCATACTTTAACTCACAATGCTATCCACTCTACATAGGATCATCACAAGATCACATAAAACTCATTCACATCATACCTTCACATATAGCTTCACATAAAACTCATTCACATCATTCCTTCACATATAGCTTCACATAAAACTTTACATATAGCCTCATATGTGTATAATAATACAACAATATAATAACATTCATATAATGCCCTTCATGGCCTCAATTCACAATAATACAACAAATAACCACCTCCACCAAAGGTGGATCAAACCAACCAATAACAATTATATCAATACTAATAGATTAAGCCATCTTACCATTCTCCAAAGCCATAACCAACATTACTCAATTCCCTACTAATTCAACATTTTTCATAAAATAGGTCAACTTATCCAAGCCACAATCACCATTCCTCAAATCTCCAATAATTCACAATAGATAAGCATAGATAATAATAGAAATCAACTATTCAACTCCATTTAAGCATAATTCTATCATCATTCAATCATAAACAATAACCCCACTTCATATGCCAACTTTAGGAAACTTGCAAAGACATGGGTTCATGGAATTTCCTTTCTTAAAACCATCAATAATAACATAAATCATCATAAAAAAACATTTAATGCAAGAACCCATGCTAGAATCGAAATTAGGATTTTGAGTTTTTGAACAACTTTTGAAATCTTTTGGATTGACTCTTTGATTGAAGAAGGAATCAAAGATGAAGAGTCCCCATACCTTATTCTTCAAGAACCAAACGAAAATAGAGAAGAAATCAGTAGCCACCATCCACCCTAGCTCCATCTTTCACCTTGAGCTTCCATGGGGTTTTGAGAGAGTTTTTTTTTTAGAGAGGGAGGGTTTCTTTTTTTCTTCCTAATTGGAGTGATTTAAGTGGAAGAATTTTGGTCAAAAGGGTTTTATAATTTCTAGGAAATAATATATGTCCTTTGAAAAAAATGGTCCAATACTTAGAAAATAAAATGAGGCGGGTGAACAGTAATTTCGGTCACTGGAAATTTGCATTTCCTGCCGGACAGATTTTACGAAAATGGGCATAACTTCTTCGTCCGAACTCCGAATGAGGTGAAACGAAGTGCGTTAGGTAGCTAACTCAAAGGGCTTTCCATGGATATATTATTGGCCACCAAATAATTTGTGTGCTAGGAGAAATAACCCTCCAAAGTAGACCCTCGAAAAATGATTCACTTGGAAATTTCGGTTTTTGATACGGTTGCTCTAAAATTTGGGTTAGACCCATTTCCCACTCAATTTGACCCCCTAAACAAGAATATGAAGTCGGATTTTCGAAAAACGAAACGGATCTTTTTATATATAGCTAAACAAGTTTTCGGTAACTTCCGAAGCACATTTTAAGATCTTTTTGGGTCAAATTCATTTATAACCATTTCATTAAGTTCTCGACCCCAAACTCACATGTGAGGCTCTAGTTTCACTCTATCATTTTCCGGGTCGTTACATTATCCCCCACTTAGGAACATTCGTCCTCGAATGACATTTTAAACACATAAGGGGTAACGACTCAAGTATACAGCCCATCAACATGCATACAACATCAATACTAGTACATAAATATCGGAGGAAACATCAACTCCACATCAATGAGGCTCAAACAACTTCATGCAATTCAAGAAATTAGGAATACATCTACCAATTCCTTATGCATCAAACTTTACCATTTCTCATTTCATTGGAGGTACTTCCTTCTCCAAATCATCTCATGCACATCATAACATCAAAGGACACAATATGCAATTTTCTCATTAAAGCACATCATGCAACCTTCTCCAAAACTCAAGTAAGCATGCTCACATTATCACCTCATAAAGCAAATAGACAACTTATGCTAAATGCACATTATGCAACATTCTCATAGAAGCACTTTAGGCAACATCATCAAAACACATTTAAACATGCTCATAAGTCAACTCATGCAACATTTAGGCAAATCATTATAGATGCACATCAACATGAGGAACATAAATTTATGAAAACTCATTTTCTCATTTAATAAGAATTCATTTAAAACATGCATGACATAAGGAGACCATGGAAAAACTCCTTTTCACATAAGACTCCAAAACATGAACCAAGCTTCTAGGAACTCTTTGTTTTAGGCTTGAGTAAACACATATAGAAGTAGGTAAGGATATCAACACTTCCCAACAACTTCACTACTCAACATACCATCCCCCACTTAAGGTTAAACCCAACTAAGGTCAACCTTAACATCTCATAAAAATCTCAATGAAAATACCATCAATCTTACCAAAACCATTCTTACCCAACTCTTTAATTCACTAAACCTCTTGTAATGAAAACATCCTTCAAGCCTAACTCATAAACATCAACCACACTTAAAGACCTTATCATCTAACCACATATTTCCCCCACTTAGGAGAAACTCTTACTAGTTCTTTCAAATTCACCTCCTTCCATCCTAAGGTTGGATCAAAACAACACTAGGCTTTTATACTCATTACACCTAACATTTCTAAATCACCACAATCTTTCACGTCACACCTACTAAGTCACCAAGTCATAGTTGGCATCACAACCAACATTTTTTCTCCCTCAACCCTTGCAACATTAAACTTCCTCAAAGGTTACACTCAAATGACCATCACCTACGGAACAAGGGAAGACATTATAGAGAGAAACTCCATGGCACGACTAAAAGAATGAAGAAGTGAAACTTTCTTAGCACCCAATAGCCTCCTATTCATAATGTGGCGCGCTTCACATTATGAACAAGACTCTACTAGATGTGGTTTTGAGACAACCTAAGACCATCCCGGAAACTTATGCTCTGATACCATGTTTGTCACGACCCGGGAGCACCCCCTAGTCGTAACCGGCGTACTCGACCTCAAAGAGGTCTAATACAAGCCTCTTAGCATTCATTCATCGCATAGACACTAAAACCATAAGGAATTTAAAACTTTCTTTACCAAGAAAACATTGCATAAAAAAAAATAATAGCAAGCAGAAGACTTTCTAGACTTTATACATGATGTCTCAAACCATCTAATACTTTAGAGTACAAAATTCGGGACTAATCCCGTACACAACTTAAACAATACTAAAAAGACATAAAAGAACATATTGGGTATTGTCCTCGAATCTATGAGGACTCACCAAGTCTTCATCTTCAACACTTAGAAACCTATCAAATAGCCATGACATGTCATCATCTCCAAATCCCTACACTTTAGTCCAAAAAGGGAAAGAAATGGGTTAGCACAATTAAGTACCAAGTATGGAGACCATGCAAGAACATGCCAAAAAGGACATTTTCAAGGAAGTAAATGCTTTTAATATCATTTGACAAAACCTTTCATTTACAAGTATAAGAGACATAATGCAAGTCAACATTAACATATAAGACCATAGCCAACCATACATGTACTCAACATATGTCCATATACAACCCATGCTTAACTTTAAATGAACACATGTCATTTCATTACCATAAGACCTCTACCTAATATAACCTTAAGACACACTTGAGTGAGACAAGAAGTGACCGCCCATACAACCTCTTCAAGCACACTTAAGTGTTCCCCAAGATTACCTTAGATAAGGGCATTTCCTTTACAACATAACACCAATAGACCAACATTCTTTAAGAAACCATTTTGGAGCCATTCATGTATTTAGAGGACTTTCATACATTAGCCATTAAGGCTTAGGGAACTCACTTTAGCATCTTCAAAGCCTACTCGTGCCATGTGTAGATAGCATCCCATACTACTACCTACACGTTGTAGAACCTATCCAATAACTAGAGTGCACATCCCACATGATGGGAATATGCATTAACCGACATAGACCATGCGAGCTAGACATGGAATCCGGTGTCATAAAACCCTACACCGTGGAAGGTGTTCTACTTGCCAAGGGTAGAACTAGGACACATCCCATGTAGGCACATGGTTTAGGGGATATCCAAAGATGTTCATTGTACTCCTGCCTCATACTCGGGAGAGCTACCATCTTAACCATATCCACTTGGTGCCTTGCCTTAGTTCCCATAGAGTAATTTCATTCACATGTATGTGCTAGAGAGGGCACCATCATTAGGTCTACCGACCCATAGCACATCTACCAAGAAGGGCACCACAAGGATCTACCGATCAAGGTTCATTAAGGATAGCTCATTAAATCCCCTTGGAAGGGTGCCTTAGGCCTACCGATTTTTCATTAAGGGTGCCTTAAGCCTACCGGTCCAAGGTTCATTATTTCACACATGAGAAGGGCTACCACCATTCGATCTACCGATTTCATGGTTTTACATTCACATAGGGTTCTAGACTTCATCATGAAGGGGCACCAACTTTAGGTCTACCGGTTCAAGTCATAGTCTAAAATGCCCCATTAGTCATTCATAGAAAGGGCACCATGCTTAGGTCTCACCGATTCTAGACATTCATTCATTTATGAAGAGGCACCAACTCAAGGTCTACCAATTCAATCAAGTCAAGATACATTCATTTCTCAAGAGAAGGATGCCTAAGCCTACCAAGTCAAGAGATCACATTCCATAGCTTTCATGTATCAAGAAGAGGCACCTAAGTCTACCAATTCAAGACACACATTTTCATTTAAGGATACTTCATAATCCAACATCATTTCATATATACATCATGAGAAATCATACTTTAACTCACAATGCTATCCACTCTACATAGGATCATCACAAGATCACATAAAACTCATTCACATCATACCTTCACATATAGCTTCACATAAAACTCATTCACATCATTCCTTCACATATAGCTTCACATAAAACTTTACATATAGCCTCATATGTGTATAATAATACAACAATATAATAACATTCATATAATGCCCTTCATGGCCTCAATTCACAATAATACAACAAATAACCACCTCCACCAAAGGTGGATCAAACCAACCAATAACAATTATATCAATACTAATAGATTAAGCCATCTTACCATTCTCCAAAGCCATAACCAACATTACTCAATTCCCTACTAATTCAACATTTTTCATAAAATAGGTCAACTTATCCAAGCCACAATCACCATTCCTCAAATCTCCAATAATTCACAATAGATAAGCATAGATAATAATAGAAATCAACTATTCAACTCCATTTAAGCATAATTCTATCATCATTCAATCATAAACAATAACCCCACTTCATATGCCAACTTTAGGAAACTTGCAAAGACATGGGTTCATGGAATTTCCTTTCTTAAAACCATCAATAATAACATAAATCATCATAAAAAAACATTTAATGCAAGAACCCATGCTAGAATCGAAATTAGGATTTTGAGTTTTTGAACAACTTTTGAAATCTTTTGGATTGACTCTTTGATTGAAGAAGGAATCAAAGATGAAGAGTCCCCATACCTTATTCTTCAAGAACCAAACGAAAATAGAGAAGAAATCAGTAGCCACCATCCACCCTAGCTCCATCTTTCACCTTGAGCTTCCATGGGGTTTTGAGAGAGTTTTTTTTTTAGAGAGGGAGGGTTTCTTTTTTTCTTCCTAATTGGAGTGATTTAAGTGGAAGAATTTTGGTCAAAAGGGTTTTATAATTTCTAGGAAATAATATATGTCCTTTGAAAAAAATGGTCCAATACTTAGAAAATAAAATGAGGCGGGTGAACAGTAATTTCGGTCACTGGAAATTTGCATTTCCTGCCGGACAGATTTTACGAAAATGGGCATAACTTCTTCGTCCGAACTCCGAATGAGGTGAAACGAAGTGCGTTAGGTAGCTAACTCAAAGGGCTTTCCATGGATATATTATTGGCCACCAAATAATTTGTGTGCTAGGAGAAATAACCCTCCAAAGTAGACCCTCGAAAAATGATTCACTTGGAAATTTCGGTTTTTGATACGGTTGCTCTAAAATTTGGGTTAGACCCATTTCCCACTCAATTTGACCCCCTAAACAAGAATATGAAGTCGGATTTTCGAAAAACGAAACGGATCTTTTTATATATAGCTAAACAAGTTTTCGGTAACTTCCGAAGCACATTTTAAGATCTTTTTGGGTCAAATTCATTTATAACCATTTCATTAAGTTCTCGACCCCAAACTCACATGTGAGGCTCTAGTTTCACTCTATCATTTTCCGGGTCGTTACATTATCCCCCACTTAGGAACATTCGTCCTCGAATGACATTTTAAACACATAAGGGGTAACGACTCAAGTATACAGCCCATCAACATGCATACAACATCAATACTAGTACATAAATATCGGAGGAAACATCAACTCCACATCAATGAGGCTCAAACAACTTCATGCAATTCAAGAAATTAGGAATACATCTACCAATTCCTTATGCATCAAACTTTACCATTTCTCATTTCATTGGAGGTACTTCCTTCTCCAAATCATCTCATGCACATCATAACATCAAAGGACACAATATGCAATTTTCTCATTAAAGCACATCATGCAACCTTCTCCAAAACTCAAGTAAGCATGCTCACATTATCACCTCATAAAGCAAATAGACAACTTATGCTAAATGCACATTATGCAACATTCTCATAGAAGCACTTTAGGCAACATCATCAAAACACATTTAAACATGCTCATAAGTCAACTCATGCAACATTTAGGCAAATCATTATAGATGCACATCAACATGAGGAACATAAATTTATGAAAACTCATTTTCTCATTTAATAAGAATTCATTTAAAACATGCATGACATAAGGAGACCATGGAAAAACTCCTTTTCACATAAGACTCCAAAACATGAACCAAGCTTCTAGGAACTCTTTGTTTTAGGCTTGAGTAAACACATATAGAAGTAGGTAAGGATATCAACACTTCCCAACAACTTCACTACTCAACATACCATCCCCCACTTAAGGTTAAACCCAACTAAGGTCAACCTTAACATCTCATAAAAATCTCAATGAAAATACCATCAATCTTACCAAAACCATTCTTACCCAACTCTTTAATTCACTAAACCTCTTGTAATGAAAACATCCTTCAAGCCTAACTCATAAACATCAACCACACTTAAAGACCTTATCATCTAACCACATATTTCCCCCACTTAGGAGAAACTCTTACTAGTTCTTTCAAATTCACCTCCTTCCATCCTAAGGTTGGATCAAAACAACACTAGGCTTTTATACTCATTACACCTAACATTTCTAAATCACCACAATCTTTCACGTCACACCTACTAAGTCACCAAGTCATAGTTGGCATCACAACCAACATTTTTTCTCCCTCAACCCTTGCAACATTAAACTTCCTCAAAGGTTACACTCAAATGACCATCACCTACGGAACAAGGGAAGACATTATAGAGAGAAACTCCATGGCACGACTAAAAGAATGAAGAAGTGAAACTTTCTTAGCACCCAATAGCCTCCTATTCATAATGTGGCGCGCTTCACATTATGAACAAGACTCTACTAGATGTGGTTTTGAGACAACCTAAGACCATCCCGGAAACTTATGCTCTGATACCATGTTTGTCACGACCCGGGAGCACCCCCTAGTCGTAACCGGCGTACTCGACCTCAAAGAGGTCTAATACAAGCCTCTTAGCATTCATTCATCGCATAGACACTAAAACCATAAGGAATTTAAAACTTTCTTTACCAAGAAAACATTGCATAAAAAAAAATAATAGCAAGCAGAAGACTTTCTAGACTTTATACATGATGTCTCAAACCATCTAATACTTTAGAGTACAAAATTCGGGACTAATCCCGTACACAACTTAAACAATACTAAAAAGACATAAAAGAACATATTGGGTATTGTCCTCGAATCTATGAGGACTCACCAAGTCTTCATCTTCAACACTTAGAAACCTATCAAATAGCCATGACATGTCATCATCTCCAAATCCCTACACTTTAGTCCAAAAAGGGAAAGAAATGGGTTAGCACAATTAAGTACCAAGTATGGAGACCATGCAAGAACATGCCAAAAAGGACATTTTCAAGGAAGTAAATGCTTTTAATATCATTTGACAAAACCTTTCATTTACAAGTATAAGAGACATAATGCAAGTCAACATTAACATATAAGACCATAGCCAACCATACATGTACTCAACATATGTCCATATACAACCCATGCTTAACTTTAAATGAACACATGTCATTTCATTACCATAAGACCTCTACCTAATATAACCTTAAGACACACTTGAGTGAGACAAGAAGTGACCGCCCATACAACCTCTTCAAGCACACTTAAGTGTTCCCCAAGATTACCTTAGATAAGGGCATTTCCTTTACAACATAACACCAATAGACCAACATTCTTTAAGAAACCATTTTGGAGCCATTCATGTATTTAGAGGACTTTCATACATTAGCCATTAAGGCTTAGGGAACTCACTTTAGCATCTTCAAAGCCTACTCGTGCCATGTGTAGATAGCATCCCATACTACTACCTACACGTTGTAGAACCTATCCAATAACTAGAGTGCACATCCCACATGATGGGAATATGCATTAACCGACATAGACCATGCGAGCTAGACATGGAATCCGGTGTCATAAAACCCTACACCGTGGAAGGTGTTCTACTTGCCAAGGGTAGAACTAGGACACATCCCATGTAGGCACATGGTTTAGGGGATATCCAAAGATGTTCATTGTACTCCTGCCTCATACTCGGGAGAGCTACCATCTTAACCATATCCACTTGGTGCCTTGCCTTAGTTCCCATAGAGTAATTTCATTCACATGTATGTGCTAGAGAGGGCACCATCATTAGGTCTACCGACCCATAGCACATCTACCAAGAAGGGCACCACAAGGATCTACCGATCAAGGTTCATTAAGGATAGCTCATTAAATCCCCTTGGAAGGGTGCCTTAGGCCTACCGATTTTTCATTAAGGGTGCCTTAAGCCTACCGGTCCAAGGTTCATTATTTCACACATGAGAAGGGCTACCACCATTCGATCTACCGATTTCATGGTTTTACATTCACATAGGGTTCTAGACTTCATCATGAAGGGGCACCAACTTTAGGTCTACCGGTTCAAGTCATAGTCTAAAATGCCCCATTAGTCATTCATAGAAAGGGCACCATGCTTAGGTCTCACCGATTCTAGACATTCATTCATTTATGAAGAGGCACCAACTCAAGGTCTACCAATTCAATCAAGTCAAGATACATTCATTTCTCAAGAGAAGGATGCCTAAGCCTACCAAGTCAAGAGATCACATTCCATAGCTTTCATGTATCAAGAAGAGGCACCTAAGTCTACCAATTCAAGACACACATTTTCATTTAAGGATACTTCATAATCCAACATCATTTCATATATACATCATGAGAAATCATACTTTAACTCACAATGCTATCCACTCTACATAGGATCATCACAAGATCACATAAAACTCATTCACATAATACCTTCACATATAGCTTCACATAAAACTCATTCACATCATTCCTTCACATATAGCTTCACATAAAACTTTACATATAGCCTCATATGTGTATAATAATACAACAATATAATAACATTCATATAATGCCCTTCATGGCCTCAATTCACAATAATACAACAAATAACCACCTCCACCAAAGGTGGATCAAACCAACCAATAACAATTATATCAATACTAATAGATTAAGCCATCTTACCATTCTCCAAAGCCATAACCAACATTACTCAATTCCCTACTAATTCAACATTTTTCATAAAATAGGTCAACTTATCCAAGCCACAATCACCATTCCTCAAATCTCCAATAATTCACAATAGATAAGCATAGATAATAATAGAAATCAACTATTCAACTCCATTTAAGCATAATTCTATCATCATTCAATCATAAACAATAACCCCACTTCATATGCCAACTTTAGGAAACTTGCAAAGACATGGGTTCATGGAATTTCCTTTCTTAAAACCATCAATAATAACATAAATCATCATAAAAAAACATTTAATGCAAGAACCAATGCTAGAATCGAAATTAGGATTTTGAGTTTTTGAACAACTTTTGAAATCTTTTGGATTGACTCTTTGATTGAAGAAGGAATCAAAGATGAAGAGTCCCCATACCTTATTCTTCAAGAACCAAACGAAAATAGAGAAGAAATCAGTAGCCACCATCCACCCTAGCTCCATCTTTCACCTTGAGCTTCCATGGGGTTTTGAGAGAGTTTTTTTTTTAGAGAGGGAGGGTTTCTTTTTTTCTTCCTAATTGGAGTGATTTAAGTGGAAGAATTTTGGTCAAAAGGGTTTTATAATTTCTAGGAAATAATATATGTCCTTTGAAAAAAATGGTCCAATACTTAGAAAATAAAATGAGGCGGGTGAACAGTAATTTCGGTCACTGGAAATTTGCATTTCCTGCCGGACAGATTTTACGAAAATGGGCATAACTTCTTCGTCCGAACTCCGAATGAGGTGAAACGAAGTGCGTTAGGTAGCTAACTCAAAGGGCTTTCCATGGATATATTATTGGCCACCAAATAATTTGTGTGCTAGGAGATATGACCCTCCAAAGTAGACCCTCGAAAAATGATTCACTTGGAAATTTCGGATTTTGATACGGTTGCTCTAAAATTTGGGTTAGACCCATTTCCCACTCAATTTGACCCCCTAAACAAGAATATGAAGTCGGATTTTCGAAAAACGAAACGGATCTTTTTATATACAGCTAAACAAGTTTTCGGTAACTTCCGAAGCACATTTTAAGATCATTTTGGGTCAAATTCAATTATAACCATTTCATTAAGTTCTCGACTCCAAACTCACATGTGAGGCTCTAGTTTCACTCTATCATTTTCCGGGTCGTTACAATAAGAAGCATTATTCAACATAAGATATATACCATAATTATAAGAGACAATAACATAAACCATGAGCATACGATACATCATAATAAGACATAGGCTTTAAGCATGAGAGATAACAACATAGTCATAGGCATAATCAATTAAATCTAGTTTACCATAACATAAGAGAAACACTCCATAAGCCACCTCAAGTCAAGATTGTGCAATGCATGGACAATACCCTATAATCCCACCCATGCTAAGCAAGTCACTTTAGGTCCTTATTCATCTTTACCATCTTTTGTTCTCATCCTTAGCTTATTTCTCATAGAAAAGGGAACATTCACCTTTAGTCACACATGTATTGGAAGGGACTTTCAAGCAACAATCCAAACTAAGAATACATCATAAGCATAAGTCAAAAGCATATTCATTACATAGATCATCATAACAGAAGAGGAACATACCATAGATACCCTCAAACATACTTGTGCAATGCATGAATAAGACCCCATAAATATCACCCATGCTAAAGAAAGCTTCTTGAGTAACCATAGTTCATACTAGACTTGACCTTGTGGGAATTAGCCTTAAACGACATAGAACATGTGTGCTTACATGGAATCCGGTGTTAGCCACACCGAAAAAGGTTGTCCTACTTGCCTAAGGTAGAACCATTATTTTAGCTTATGTGGATCCAATAGATAAATAACCTACGGGGTCACATAGTTCATGGGATAAGGAGATTGTTACTAGATACCTGGCCTCAACTCACATGAGGGCATCCATCTCAAGAGATTTCTCCTAGAAACCCGACCTCAACTCACGTGAGGGTTTCCATCTCCTATCAATATCCACTCGGTGCTAAGCATAATTCCCACGGAATACTTTATTAAGTCATAACTTGATTCATGTCTTATGGAAGGATGTACTTGACAATCAATCCAAAAGAGTTCATTAGGATAGCTCTTAGATCATGCATGAGAATAACCTTTCACCGTCCATGTCTTCATTTAGATTCAACAAGTGAGAAAGCCTTTCAACCTTAGAATCATCATTATGTGAGAAAACCTTTCACATCATGTTCATCATATGTTCATGAGAATAGCCTTTCAATCAACACAACAACATTATCATAATCATGGACACTTCACTCTCAAAGTGTTCTTAAAGCATATACATAACCTTCATAAGACATGCATAATATCATATCTTGCCCTTTTCAAAGTGTAACACCCCTCAAAATGAAGTAGTATAAAGTAGAGCCTCACATGGGTCCTATGCATTAATAACTTGTTAAAATAATGAAGAATATCCTTTTTAGTCAGTTTTAAAGAGTTTGGAAGTCAAACGTCAAGGGACGACCAAGATGTTCGGAAACTAGTCTTTTACGTGTTGGTGTGTTCTAGTATGTTGTTCATGTTTTTATGTGTTGTATGGAGTCTAAAATCAGTGGAGGTGACCCTAGTGTCTTAATAAATATTTTTAGGGTCAAAACGTTCGGGTACGACTCCCCGGGACCACCCTAAGGGTCCCCGAGGAGGACCCCATTCCTTGGCCAAGCAAGCTGCCAAGGCAGCTTGAAGTTGTTCTTGGAGGGAGTGGCTCCGTGTCGCGGACCTGCTCCACCAATGGCCAAAAATTGGCTCCGCGTTGTGGAGACACTGCGTACTCTACTGTCTGGAATTTAATTTCCAGAAAACTTGTGGGAACACCTCCGCGTCGCGAACTTGTTTCCCGACGAAATCTGCGAAAAATAAAACTCAAGTTGGACTTGTTTAAAAAGGTCCAACTAAGTGAGGGGTAGTTTGGGTACTTTGGGTTATTATTATTTTAAGCATTTTTAAGTATTTTAAAGGTATTAAAACATTTAAGAGGTGTTTTTGAATTCATTCTTCCAAAAGCAAAACCCCAAAGTTCTTTCTCTCTCTAAAGTTCTCTCAAGTTCAAGGAAGAAGAAGGTGGAGAGCTAGGGTTTCAATTGAGGGTTCCCTTCCACCAATTTCATGGAGATTTCATCAATTGAGGTATGGTGGCTCTTCATCTAGGACTCATCTTCATCCTAGAGTCAATTTCAAAGGATTTTACAATGTTTTCAAAAAGTGACTAAAAGCTTGGTTTTGAATTCTATCAAGGGTTCTTGCATGAAATGATTTGAAACGTTTGGGTATGGATTAATTAATGTTTGTTTGTGGTTTTGGAATGAAATACCTCATGAACCCTTGTCTTCTACAAAACCCTAAAATTTGCTATGAAGTGGGTCTATTTCTATAAATTCAAAGTTGATGGAATTATGTGTAAAGTGAATGGTATTGATATTTCTTGTGTTGTTTAATGTTTATTTATGATTAATTGTTGATAATGGATGAATTAAGGGTGGTAAGCCTTATGGGTGAAGTATTGGTGATTTTGGCTATGGCTTTGGATTATGGTAAGAAGGCTTGAACTCTCTTTATTGAATTGATTGTTGTTGGTAGATTGGATCCACCTTTGGTGGAAGTGTTATATCTTATTCTTGTGTGGTATTATTGTGAATTGTAGCCATGAACACATTGGTGAAGTTGTTGTATAATGTGGGAATATTGTATTATTGTGAATTGAGGCCATGAAGGGCATTATATGAGTGTTATTACATGGTTGTATTATTATACACATATGAGGCTATATGTAAAGTCCTATAT